>SNQN01000022.1:254974-323554 GCA_008642245.1 Bassia scoparia | reverse complement strand
CGTTGTTGATTGGGCATCGGCGTGTGGAATATGATGTTATTACACTCGGTGAAAACCAAAACCCACCCCCCCCCAAAAAAAAAAAGGAAAACAATTACAACGAACTTGAAGGATCCATCGTTTTTTTTTATTGTCACGACTAACATCCTTGGTAAACATCAAACTAACAATGCATGATCAACTAAGATGAGTAGAAAATTGCGATCAAAACACGAAGTGTAGACTCAACTCACTATTGGTCCATTTGGGATTCAAAACATCCTGTCCTCCAAACAAGGGAGAAAAGCCAAAACTACTTCATGAATTGCAGCAGAAAAGTAGAAGCTTTAACGCCATTGTGTCCTACTAACCATCATTTTTACAATCCATGGTTCTGATCCTACTGATTCATGGAAGTGAGTTTGTCACACAAAGAGAAGAAAGACGAAGGGACGTAAGATAGGCCGATTCAAAGATCTCTATAGAGATAAGCGTAACAAAGGTACAAAAATAAAGGATTAAGATAGGTCGATAGCCATATAGCTCTAGAGTATTGAACATTTTGGTTCGACACAGACGCCATGTGCGATAACACTTTTGCGGCGCGGAATTCAATCCCATAAACTCTAAGAAACGAAAGCTAAATAGAGCTGAATGATAAGCAAAAAGCTACACAGTTAAATGGTTGATTAAAACTTATCCTTCTTGTGGATCTGTTGCCAATGATTCAAAGGAGCTCAGTAAGTCAGGAACAATCAAATGTTGAGCTTCCAAAAACATATGAAATTGCAAGGCAAATGCAGTCTAACTACACAACATAAATGAGAAATTTGAACTTAGGACATACCAAATCTTAAAGAACTTGACTGTTGTATACAAAAGAGAAACAAGTCAATAAAACTCACCCAAAAGGAACATCTGAGTACGCAGAATGACAAAGTTATCTACCAAAGCACTGCTCCTTAGAAAACAAACTCAGCAGTCACCTAAAGAAGCAAGATAGCAATTGATTAAAACTAGTGTAAAATCCAATAAATCATGTTTTTTTGGTTTGCTATACAGATTTAATTTTTCATTTTAAATCGAACAAAAATAAGACTATAAATATGAGAAAAATGTGAAAAAAGAGCTAAAAATATACAACCTTGATAAAATAAACATTGTCATGAATTCATGAAATTTTTACCGTTTTAGAAAATATAAGAAATATCTATAGCGTACATCAGAGCCTACATATAACAGATTCCAAATGTAAATAGACTATGTGTTTTTGGGGGCGGAGGTGAGAACTGTGATGCGATATCGAAAAGGTTTCAATCCTATACAAAGACCTTAACCTAACCGCGACTCGCCACAAGGCAAAACATCATCGTGAGAGCATGTTTAAGTTAGCCACCCATAATCCCAAAAAAAAAAGATTAATGAATCCGAGTTTGGAAATATTCTTCATGCAAAGAAAAAAAAAAAAATCAAAGAAACAGGGTTCCCATTTGTAGTCAATGAAAGCATAAGAGGGCAGCAGACCCCTGCACTGAACCACATAGCAAAATCGCCAGAAAGAGCCACAGGATTTACAAGAGAGAACTCGTCACATATAATATGATCATTAAAACTATTCAGAAGTGCAGAAGCCCCCAATTCAATCTTCTATTCTCTATCAAAGGAGCAAATGATTCAAATGACACAACCTCAGTAAATCATCAGTGTGTATCAAGATTTAGCAATTCAGATTATCAAAATTCTAAATACTAACATGTTGGTTCCTAAAACCGTAGCTAGGTATAACACAAAATTGTCCTTTATCATGAAAGGGAAAACCTTAAAATATCAAAGTAGTTGATGGTCCAAATAAAAAAGAAAAAAACTCCTTATGTGTTAATTGGAAAAAAGAGGATGAAGAAACAAGTGAATACAATGAAGACAAGATATAATTTGTTGAATATATTCAATAATATTGTAATTAGGAAATTCAATTTTTTGGAATTTAAATGGTAGAAAGATCAGAGCAGAGAGATCCTTAATGAGGTCTAAGTCTTGAATGGTGAATAATGACGTAAAATCAATTGAAGTTACTATTTTTCAAGTACAAGAAAAAATGTCATATTTTATAATCCAAGATTAAAGAAGAAGACGAAGCCAAACAAGTGTTCACAAAAACACTATAGTATTTTTCAAAATTGTAAATGTACTACAGAACAGAGAAACACCTTAGCATAGAATTCTACAAAATACGTATAGTTCATCAATGTCTTGTAAGAACCAACTCAAATCACACACAAAAATGCAATTTTTTTTAAATAAATGAGCGATTTAAAGTAATACAATCAATGCAAGAAGAAAGCACCAAAGACTAAATGCATAATAAGCATTTGAATCATGTAAATAAATAGATCCACCATACTATGTTCTCCTGATGTAGCCAGAACATCATCTTTTTACGTCCGACCAAAATTTAGCATTTTTGATTTATTATTGATATTTGCTAAAGGGGTCTTGGGGCGTAGATTAAAAACTGAAAGATACTTTCTTAAAATCGTATAAATTTAGAAATTAGCCAAAATCACAGCGTCAAACGTGTAATATAGTTTATATCATTTAATTCTAGTTTTAGTTTTATCTAACGCCCCGGGGTGCCAGAGTTACTTTGTTTTTATTATTGTATTCCTTAAAGCTCTCTCCCTCTAACTCTCTGCATGATTTCATGCATTATCAATCTTACAATACCATGTATGATAGCTTCCAAATATCAGATAAGTATATATACTTCTTACAAATACAGGCTCTCCGTACCTTTATTTATTTCTCCAAGTCGACAATCAATGTTTCCAGATCGGTCGGGTCTAATACATTTCAGGGTGTTTTGATTCAATCATATTGTAGGTTTCCTAAACTCAGAACTACCCCTAATTGCGTTTCCGAGTGAAATAGGTAAAGAGAGATCAAAGATATCAATTGCATTACACTGCGATAGTAATCCACTACGACGTAAATTAAGAAATAATATAATAAGGGGTATCCGAGGACCTATAAGAAAAAACAAACGCCTAATAAAGACAGACATTACCAATTATATATATAATAAAACAATCCCCAATTAAGGATATACGCACATTCAACACTTCAACATAATATGATAAGTGAGTAGGGATATATTGAGATTGTGAGAATAAGAGCGACAAACATGTCATAGAATGAAAAGGAAATGTATATGACAAGGTAGTCTCTAATCGAGACATGTAAGTGGCGATGATGAAACAGCATGCTAATTATTCTGCATGCACAACTAGATGAAAGTGAGTGCTATCAACTAATCCAAGTCTAACCGACAAAACATCAACCGATTTCATTTATGTCATCTTTCTCTGATTGACGTCTTTTCAGTTAGGAAATGTAGGTTAGTATGACAATATTCAAAACAAAAAAACTTGTACAGTTGAATATTTTATAAAGAAATGACAGTTCGTGTACCATTGACGTCCTCTTGGCAAACGGATGAGTCCGACAAAAGTCCCACACACAAGGGTATGGGAAGTATACACGTGTTCTTAACCGGTAGTCACGGCTCCCCTTCAATGTTAAAAAAAGGGAGGGGAAAAATTAACAAAATAAGAACAAGCTTAACTAATTCTAATGGAAGTGCCTAAAAAGCATGATACTATTGGTTTGAATGTATAAGGACTATCAACGAAACAAGAATTGAAAGGGAGTGAACCTCATATCATGATTATAGAATTAAAAATTTCCTCAAGTCTGAGGAGATGTGTCACAACTAGAAGACATAACTGATAAAAAGATTCAAGAGTTGATACCACTTTATCGCCTAAGAAGCACTTATCCATGTCTATGGCTTGTGATGAATGCTTAGTCTTTGTAAAAGGACTACACTCCCGTGACGGAAACAACTAATCGAGTCAGTATTTATGATCCATCACAATATGAGACAAACTCACATGTGAAGAGGGTGTCGAAGTTAAACAGACCAACATACGATATAAGTTTCCATATTATGAATTAAGGGAATTTGTGTCATAAAATTTACACTAGCAGAAGAGTCAAGTGATACATTTTGGACTAAGGACTACTCGCTATCATCACATGTGATTGTAAACTCGTAATCTCGATGAGTGGACTGTGAGTGGCAACACGAACCTAATTCTTTGACGAACATTTAGTCGTTGGTTAACATCAGAAGACCAAGTGAAAATAAGAGTTTGTTCAGTGTGGGGCTAGGAAGTCTACTATCCCCGCACAATTAGGAAGTTGTATCTAGCTCCCAAAAGTAAGTAAATTCTCAGCACAAAACTTTTTCTTCAATGCTAGGAAGTAAACTCCATGGATGCGAATAACTAGTTCTCGTTTCAAATGACTGCGCGCACTCCTATTAAAGGAAGTTCAAAGCCTATAGGTAATCGTCTTTCACACCGTAGTTTAGAGGCGAAGTGGCAACACACACCCCACTCGACTAGTTGACTCCTTCCTTGTATACCCTCTTTAGGCTGGTTGTATTGGTTAGATGTGTACAATATATAGAAGTCCGGAAGTCCCACCATTTAAAACATTAAAGACATACTTTCTTGGGTGGTAAAGCTACATACTAAACATATTTCTTAATCCTATAAACGGTGGGTTGTTGGAGCATTAAAAGCAAAGGGCATTCATATACCATTGTGGTCCATCTTAAGACTTGTAAGGCCAAAGGAGTAGTTTTCTGCCCTATTGATTAGGAAATCTAAAATAAATACTTTTGTTGCACTGACCAAGTGGTCTTAACCTAGAGGTCGAGAGTTTGAATCCTGATCGGGATGAAAAGAGAGCATTGGTCAGTCCTTTATTTTTAAGTGGACCACCATAACGAGGGGGTTATTTACTGCCGTCGGCGGTGGATACCCTTGTTAGTTGTTGCCCAAAATAAATATGTTGCATTGTTGCATGAAATAAAATATTTTCTCCGTTTTCTTATACTTGCATCATTGAGAATTAAATGTCAAATATTGTTTGTTATGCACACGGAAAAGGAAAACTATGAAAAATAGATGATCTGCAATTCTGCATCATCGAGTATAATCTAACAAAATTCAACGTGGCTATTACATACGTGTCACAAATTTCGCTATAAAAAACATGTATGAATGGTAACCCATTGAAAAATAGTACGAATTAAAAAAAAATGTGCAAAAAGAGAAAAGGAATATTTTACAAAGAAAAAAATCATAGGAAAAACTAAGAAAATTGGCAAAACAAGAGGTCTCAACTCTCAAACATTTATCTATAGTTTCTTCATGAATGACAATATATTTTTCTTTCCAAAATCACAACATGAATCTTGTTTTTGGATTCAGTTTTTCAAAAGTTTGTTTCCTTTTTTACCTTTTCGGTTGTTTCATAATGTCATCTCTGTTTTCATCTACTTGTTTTTACACTTATTTTGCTACTGTAATTTCTAAGATTTTTTTTTCTGGTTTAGCATTACTATCACAGTGTCACCTCATTTTAGGCCATGAAAATAGAAACCTTAGAATATAATTTTTCATCATTATAAATGACACTTTATAAGCTTGTTTAATTTTTCTTTTTCCCCCACTAATTGACCTTAAAAGATAGTAGAATAATATCTGAGATTATATGCTAATTGATTTCAACATGTTTATCATTACTACTAATCAAATTCTTAGTGTACTGTTTTAAACCTTTAATTTCGTGTTTTGCTAACTTTATATTATTTTTTTCCTCAATATTTTCCTGTTTTTGCATCATTACATTTGAAATGTTGCCATGTTACAGTTTTCTTCCTTCACTCTCAATTTTAGTGAGGAGACATGTACCCTGTTGCTTCTGACAATTAATTGATTCCAAAATTTATGATAAGGGGAACATATTTATTACATACTAAGATCATATACACATAATATACTGTAATTAATCAATAATCACAATTATAGACCACCCTAATGATCAATTAGACTGCTAATGTGTTTTAAGTTGTACACAAAAGAAGTGAACTTGAACAGAAAACACTGTAGTATTATCAGGAAAATCTCATCATTACTCACAAAATACTCCTTATTACAGTATGAACAAGTAAGTTTTGTTGAATTTGACATGATTACAAGATAAATCATTGAGAATAATTTGTTCTTTCTTGCAAAAAATTCTAGTGTGATTATTGCATCTCATTGACAGCAAAACTCTTTTGATATGCATGCAGAAAACTTCCACACTTCAAAACTGCTATTATTGATCTCAGAAGTATAAAAAATTAAAAACAAAGATTAATAAGTGAAAAAAGAAAGGATTTTTATTTCAACATTAGTAGCTTAGCTAGAAAATTTTATGCTCCCACCATCACCATTCACCAACCAACCTGAAAGGTAAAAAAAAAAAAAAAAAAAAAAAAAAAAAAAAGACAAAATATTCATTACACCAACAACCCCATTATTATGGTCATTTACACCTAAGTGATGATCATTCTCTGAAAAATGTATTTCATATCTCAAAACTTTAAACACCAATATATGTAATTCAAACCAAAAAAAAAATATAAAACAGAGTTTAAACAAAAGAAAAGAAGAAAAAGATTCAAACTTACTATCCAGCAAACTTCTCATCAAATAATAGAAAGATCAAAATTTTCATATACACTCCTAACATAATCTGCAAATTCTCAAAGGATCATAATTTTCCTTTTCTACTGATTGAAAATAGGTAAATAAAAAAAAACTAAACTTATCTATTATGAAGTGGGTTGGGACCTGTATGAACTTTTCTCTTATCAGCACCAAAAATATCATCACCATTACCATCTTCTGCATTTCCTGCTTTAGCTGTTGAAGAAGATGATGATGAGAAAGATTTATGCAGTTTTTGGTGATGATTTTTGTGATGAATCTCATGAGAAGAAGAAAACCCAGTTCTGAATTTGTTAAATCTGCCATACCCAACAGCAAATGTGGGTGTTTTGAAGATCAATATGATGAGCAAAAGCAGAGACAAGCAAGCTAGTTGCTGTTGCTTTCTGAGACCCATGATCTCCTTTTGCTTCTCTTAGGATTATTGTTATTTCAACTCCTTTGGAATCTTCTCTGATGCATAAAAGTTGAAATCTTTCAAACATAAGGGTGAAAAAACAGAAACAAAAACAAAAGGATGGTACTTTCAGACTTATAAGCAAGTTGCAGCAGCAACAACCAAAAGGGAATTTAATTTAATGGGAGGTTTTTTTTTGGTTGTTTATCTCAGTGAAAGAAAGAGAAACTAACACTGTGTAATAATAATAATAATAATATAGAAAACTGAGAAGAAGAAGAAGAAAGAAAAGAGGACTGTTTTTTTGTTTTGGCTTGTTTGTTTTATTGGGTGTTTACATTAATGTTAGGAGCAAGAAACTTTGGTTTTTGGGAAAGTTTTGGAGAAGAAGAAGAAGAGATGGTAGTCAATTGGGGAAGAGGGTCAAAATACATAGGTTTTGATGATACTTGAGATTTTTATATAGTTTAGGAGCAGAAGGCTGTTGTTGGAAACTTCTTTTGGTCCTGATTTCAGAGCCTAATTTTTTTGGTAGCAAGCACTAATTTCTAAGGAAAGACTAGTGGAGGAGATGAGAGAGAATGGAGTACTTGAGTTTGAGTTGAGTACATAACATAACATAACATGAATTTTTACTCACAAACTACTTGAGTTGGAAGTGGGTTTTTAGCATTGGTGGTGTAATACTATTTGAGAAGGAGCTAGTGTTGGTGGGCTATAAAAGTTTTTCTATGGTACAAAAAAAAAAAAAAAGAAATGAAATGAAATGAAAGTGGTTCATTGTTGAAATCCTTGGTTCATGTGAGATCAATCATTTTCATTATTTCATTTTGGAAGGGGGTTTTACTTTTTGTGTTTTCTTGAAGGGTTTGTGATTTTATTGGATATAGCCTCTCATCATCCTTTTTTGCCAAAATAAATAAATAAATTATTATGCATAACCTTCATGATTAAGTGTAAACTCGGACTAATTTTACATTTGGTAAATCCGTATATGGTAATAAATGATGAAACGGTAATGGATCGGTTGAGCTCAATTTTTCAAATACTAAAAAGTATACTTTGGAGATCTTAGTGTTGTCAATCAAAAGAGTTTGATTGAAGCATTCAAGTTGACTTTTAATCTAAGTTGTTCTTTTTATATTTCCAATATATCGTACTGCTATGTTTAAAGAGTTTTAGGTCAACTTGAATCAAAATTGAATTGCGATCAATATAATCATATTGGAATCTTTTCATTGATATATTTCCAGTTTGATTAAATTCGAGTCGAGCCTTTCATCTGGTCGTGAAAGCTATTTAAGTTTAGTAATTTCGTCGTGTCTCCTTAGGTTGTGATAATACTAGTATCTAATTAGAAGTTATAACATACATGAGCATTTTATTACAATGGTGAAGATCATTGAAAGAGTGCCCTACTACCCTTTTTCTTTAATCTAAGAGCTTTTTAAAATGCCTTTCTAGTCTGAGTAGACTTTGGTGGCTTTTAGTGTAAGGGAATGTTGTTTTTATTAAGTATTGTATTAGATATAATCATTGTTTTTAAGTGGTTAATCCAAAAGGGAACATTACCAAAAAGGAGCTTAACCTTTTTTTTCTCCTCAAAAAGTTGCCAAATATCAGGTTTTTTTAGGATGAATGAGAGAAAATTAAAAAAAAAAAAAAAAAAAAACAAGGAAAATGAGTTGTTATATCTGAATCTGAATGCCTTAAAAGAGGTTGCACAACCACTTATATTTAATATTACAACTGCTTCACTAATGTTTTTAGTCTTTGAATTTTTTTAATACTATTTTCTTTTTCTTTTTATTTGGCATGAAATTCAATACTTCACCTAAAAACAGTGTGAAACTTTTGCTAAAAGTGTTGCATGTAAATACTTTCTCTAAGCTTTGAAATTAATGTGCTATATGCTATGCTATGCTTGCTTGCTTGTTAGATGCTATTGTGTTGAAAGAATGAATTCTCTCTGTTTTTTTTTATATTTCCATTGTGAGTTGCATGAGTTTAATATTTCTCATGATAAAAAAGATTGTTTGACAAACATAGATCGAATTGGCTCCTTCATCTTTAAGCACGTTGGTTCCATTCTATTAAGCTCATTTCCGATTATCTGAACTTATTTAAAATTATTTTTTTGAAAATAAGGTGAATAGAACAGATCCATTATAGTATAGCTTTGTATTTACCGCATGATTTTGAGTGTGAATTTTTTATACAAATTTATATGTTTGTATTGTGTAAGACTACTTAGCTAATTGTGGTGCTTTATTGTATACAAGTATTCTTGTCAGAATGTCAGTTATCACTATTGAGGTTTTATTTAGAGAGATTCATATGAAAAAGATTTACACTTCAATTGGTTTAGGTAACAATAATATATATAAGACCGAAATGCGGGAAAAGTTTACACTTTCTCTAAGGTGCCTCGTTTTCTCTCCAAATCTTTTCATTTTTTGAAGAAATTGTGTTTGTTATCCTTGAAATTGACACACATGAACTGATGAACAATATCATATTGAAAATGCTCTTTTATTACTTCATTAGGAACATCAAATTTTGCAACTTTCTCACTCTAGAATAATCAAAATAGTTGTACATAAAGTGCATATTTTATACTTAGTACTCTAGTAGTGCATATGATGCACACGCATTTGCGCACTCGAGCAAATAGTTCTTGATGAGTTGAAGTCTTGAAGATATCTGAAAAATTGTGATGATGCACATTGCAAACTCATTATATGTATTCATGAATTTCATTGACTTTGAATTGATTGTTCAAGTGTATGCAAATTCCTTTTGTTTTGGGGTGTGAATGTGTGATTGGGTGAGTGAGATTGTGAGACTACTCCAATTATCATCCACACGTATGTACTGATTTTAAATACTACATACGTCTAAGGAATTTCATCATTTTACCATTAAAATATAAGAAATACATGACGATAACAATCTCAACTATGTCAGGTCTTCGATATGATCTCAACTTTTAAGGGTGTCCTTCAATAGCAGCCTAAACTTACAAATTATTACTCGAGGTAAGAAAAAATTGTTAAAAGATTTTTTCCTATTGTGATCATACATTAACATTTTTCTCGGACGGTGATATCTGCGCTGCTCTTCTCACATAAAAGTCATAACACTGTGCAATATTATTGAGCGTGGATAATAAAAGAACTATGCAGGATATTTTTGGGAAGATACTTTTGAAAGTTCAAGCTATTCTAGGTTAATCAATAGTTGAAATCGTTTATAAAAAAAAATCATAGTTGGACCGTTTATATCATTTTCAGGTCTATTATGGTTTTGGGACCATGTTCCTCATCATGGTCCGTTCATGGTCCCGGAGGTCCGTTCATGGTCCCGGACAAATGTTCATTTTCGAAATTAAAAATGTTCATTTTCGAAAATATAAGTGTTCATTTTCAGATATGAACATTTCTATTTTAGAAAATGAACATTTACTCGAGATCATGATGAGGACCATAATCCTCGGACCATAGTAGAATTTGTGTCATTTACGTACACACGTAATGGGCTGTAAAAACTAAATGATAACATGAAATTGATTTCACATTCATCTTATATGAGAAGATTGCTAACACGAGAGGCTATTAGTACTAGTGAGTAGGAATAATTACAATTTTCCAAAAAGAAAATTATTACTAATCCAAAAAAAAAAAGAAAAAAAAAGAGAGACTTGGAATTTGGTAGGGACGAATAAGAGGTGGATTTTAGTAAGATTGTGCACCATTGTCCATAGGGGCGGTGATTTTCTTGTGAAAAATGATGGTGTTTTTGTTTACTTTTCCTTAATGCCTCTAAAGGGAAAGATCAATCGATATACTATTATCTCACTCATTTTTTGACCCGCTATTATGTTCACCTTCGTAATATAAAAATCGCATACTCGTATCATAAAATCTTATATATCAGAATCACTTGCACACGCACTAAAGTTATAGTGACTTGTTGCAATGATATAATGATCTTTTATAATGTGAATATACTATTATAACATTTTTTGAAGTAAAATGACCTTTTATTTTGATATATAATAGTCAGTTATATAGTATATATAGTAATCTTTGTTATTGATGTACAACGAATGTATACTAGACGACTTTGTAGATTGTTATTCAATACGTATGGTTTTGTCTAATTAGTCCCCCTTCCAAAAATTTAGAATCGACTAGACGTGAATCGTTATAAAGGATCGCACAAATCTTTTGCAAGTATCCTCCAATTTAATGTCCATGCAATGTGGGTACAAAATTGGTTGTGGATTATGAAACCAAGATTTCTCGTCATTGTGGTCTCAAAGGAGCGAGCATATTCCTCTCACTACTGTATGAAACTTAGGACCACCTTATAGTATGGATTTCAAATAGTAAATAGCTTGGAAAATAATAGGGAATCCATCTCCTACAAAACAAAGTTGGAGTTAATGCATGTTTTTATTCTAGTGGTGCAACTTGTGTGAAGAGGAACTAACACATCTAATTACTTTGGATAACATACACCTCTCCTATAAAAAAAAAAAAAAGGCTAACTATATACATATGTATTTGCGCATGTATGATTCAACACAATCGTTTTCTTAATCAAAGAGAATTTAATTTCGTATAGAAAATGACGTTACAATCAATAAGGAATTTCGAAGGTGATATGATGTGGGAAATGCAGCTACACGTATTAAGCAGTGAGTGAAGGGGACGCGAGGTAATAAGATGTCGCTTTTGAATTCGTTGGGGGGGAAATTTCAAACTCGATATAAATGATATGACGAGGCTGAAGATGAACATTTAAGACGATCATAAAAATGAAGATGGGTTTGGGACCAATATCTGCACGGGCATCCGGACCAGATCGGATCGGCACCCTACATATACTACTTGTGTGGATGTGATGAACACACCATAGCAACAACCTTAGCAACCATAGTGAATGCATGGAATGTCTGGTCTCACTTGAATTCTTCCGAAAGATTAGGAGATGAATGTTTAGTTATTACTACTACTTACTAGTGTAGTGTGCTAATGAAGTAGAGAACATGTGACAAGTCCGAAGAATCTGCATTCTGCAATGCATGCATAAGGCGGCAATCAGATTGTTATTATTTATTAATCAACAACAACAAAAAAAAATTTAAAAAATAAAAAAATTGCCGTTATTAGTTTGATAAAAATATTGCACAAGTGTCTAATTTTTTAATAAATGAACACTTGTAACAGTTGTCAGAGTGAAAGTATTATATGATTTTAATGGTATGTGTTTACTAAAATCATGAGTCATGATCTCATCGTTCAACACTTGCAAATTGCAATGTCACACATATATATTCCTCATTATTTAGGTTAAGAGGTATTGGTTAATTATTCATGTATGTAACACGTGTATAATAATGGTTTTAATCAATTTTTTAGTGAAGGAAGGAGAAAAAAGAAATAAAGTATACGTAGTAACTAGCTTAGCGCCCGTGCGATGCACGGTTGTTACTAAATTTATTCATGAAAACTGTAAAAAAAAAGTAAAATAAATTTGTAATTTGATATTTGTCAAGATTGAATCTAAAACGATTGTGTTTTATAATATTATGTTATACAATATTATGGAATTTGTTATACACGGGTCCTAATATTATGTTATGCACAGACCTATTAGTCCATGACCCGTGCATTAACCAGGACCTGTGCATGATAATCTAGTTCAGGATCCCATGCACGGGTCCCAATTCCTGAATCAATTTACAATTGTGTTTTATAAAATTTATTATGATAATATTGTATTGTATAGTACGGAATAATAATATTATCATATAATAAAAGATATGACTTTGTCAAATTTTTGCTTAAAATAAATAGGTTTCGTTTAATGTCTCATATATATTGATAAGAAGAATCTTCTAGAATTAAGTAAAGATATTATTTACTATTTTTTAGCTAATAGATTTAATTAATATTCCCTCCATTTTTTTAGTTGTTCCAGTTTACATTTTGGGATATTTTCAATTAGTTATTCCAAACAAATCTAAAAATAACCTTTTCACTTTTTACTTATTTTATTTATTCTAACATTAATGAATTACTCATTTCTAAATTTAATTTTAATTACATTACCCAATCTATTTACCCAAAATTACCTTTTCCCAAAAAATTTCACTCACATATATTTACTCTTTTACCGAAATTATTACTCAATTATTTTATCAAAATTACTCAACTATTTTATCCAACTCAATCAACTCTTAAACACCATGCCAAATAGGTATGGTACATCAATTAAAAAACGGAGGGGTATGTTATATAAATAATTTTTTTAAAAAAAAAAGAAAAAAAAAGTTCAATTAATTGTGTAGGGTACTTTTGTACTCCCGTCATTTGACTAAATTCATGTCACAAAGTAATTCGGTACTATTCATTAGTAGTGAGAATCTTTTAAACTTCCATCAGTAGATAAGAGAGAGTATAATATAGTGTTTTAGAATTTAGATCCAATATTAATGTATAAAATTGAATTACGATTGTCATCTGTGTTTTTTATAAAATTTATTACGATAATATTGTATTGTATAGTACGGAGTAATAATATTATTATGATATTATAAAAGATATGTCTTTGTCTAAATTTTGRGATACTCGTTTTAGGGCCCGTGCGATGCACGGTAGTTACCAAATTTATTAATTAAAACTCTAAAAAGAGTAAAATAAATTTGTAATTTAATATTTGTCAAGATAGAATCTAAAACGATTTTGTTTTATATTATTATGTGATACAATAATATTATAAATTTGTTATACACGGGTCCTAATATTATGTTATGCACGGACCTAGGTCCAGGACCCGTGCATGATAATATAGTCCAAGACCCCATGCATGCATGCATGTGTCCTGAATCAATTTACAATTGTGTTTTTATAAAATTTATTATGATAATATTGTATAGTACGGAATAATAATATTATGATATAATAAAATATATGACTTTAATTTTGCTTAAAATAAAAAGATTTCGTTTATGTTGTTACCTCGTATATTAGATTGATTGATATTGCAATTTTGAAATAATGATAAATTATATATTGATAAGTAGAAACTTCTAGAATTAAGTAAAAATTATTTTATTATTTATTGATATTGGATTTAATTCATATGTTATTAAGTAATTTTACAAAAAAGAAATAAAAAAGAAAAAAGGTTCAAATAATTAAATATGTGTAGGGGTAGTTTTGTACTCCCGTCATTTGACTAAATTCATGTTATAAAGGAATCGGTACTATTCATTAGTAGTGAAAATCTCTAAATTTCATCAATAATATTCAATATATAAGAATGAGTATAATACGTGTTTAGATATTAAATTCAATCTTTTTTGTATAAATTGATTTACGATATATATGTGTTTTATAAATTTATTGCATATATTGTATTGTATAGTACGGAGTAATATATTATTTATGATTTATAAAGATAGTCTTTGTCTAAATTTGCTTAAATAAATAGATTTCGTTTGATAAGAAGAATCTTCTGGAATTAAGTAAAGATATTATTTATTATTTATTAGCTAATGATTTAATTAATATTTATATAAATAATATAATAGTTTAGGACCGTGCGGTGCCGGTATTAGTAATTAGTACATACAATAATTTTTACCCAAACGGTTGTTTGTATAAGTGTTTATTCTTATTTTGACTGTCATGTTCTTTTTCAAAAGAGTTATTTGTTCAATGTAGAGGTGATCACGACCAGACCGGCAGGGTTCGAGCCGGGCTTGGCATATGAATAAGCCTATTAATCGTATTGGGTCGGGCTTGAGTTCGGCCCTAAATTGATGCGAAAGCCGAAATTTAAAGCGGCTTTTCGAGCCGTACCCCAAATTAATTAAATTGCGTGATTTTTTTATAACCAAAGTCGCACAAAAAAAAGAAAATCGGCCCGAGTCAGGCTAACGACCAGGCTCACTTTGATCAGCTCTAGCTCAATGTAATTGTTTGTACTCTTCAACCATGTTAATTGAATTGTTTCTTGCAGTGTGCTTAGAAGGATGATAATTGTATTGTTACGTCAAATTCATTTTTCTAGGTTAGCTTATCAGGATTTTTTTATTATTGATATGTAGAGTAGTAAAAATGAATATTTTAAATTTGATTTTATAGTTTAATGAAATACCTATTTGTTATTGAAATGCATTTTTCAGGTTTATCTCGTAGTTTTAAGGAGATTTATCCAAGAGTAGTTGTATTTAATTTAACGATGATGATGTATATTTAAATTTAATAATAGTTTGTAGGTTAGCTTATCTAGTTTTTTTATATTTTAATTTAAGTGATTTTTAATTTGATTTAGTAATTTAATTTTAGTGTTTTCTAAATTTAAGTGTTTTTATTTAATTTTGTACTGTATTTAAATTCGGAGGTAGATATTTAATAGTTTTACTCTAAGAGTTTTTTTAAAATTTAAATGGTATGTTGATATTTTGTATTTTAAATTTAAGTGATTTTTAAATTTGTTGTATTGTTTTTTGGAACAAATTATGTGATGTGAGTTTGACACATATGATACAATGGTGTAATCAGTGCATCAACTTCATCATTTTAGTATATAGTTATTATAAATAGATGTAGATTTTTTTACAATAGAAGATTTGGTAATTAATAATGAAATTTTACATTTAAAACTTTAATTAATTTTTAATGTAGATTTTTTATTTTACAAAAATTTTAGTATATAATTTTTTGTAAATTGTTACATGAATGTAGGATTTTGTTACTGTAGAAGTTTTTTTTTAATAATGAGATGTATTTAAATCAAATTTAATTGATTTATTTTTTAATGTACTCCTTATGTATTAATTTTTAATCCATATTTAACTACGTATATAAAAAATTTATCTGAAATTGTTACGTGCATAAGTAATTTCTAGAAGACTCTTTTTTTAAAGAAAAATAATAAATGGTATTTAAGTGTTTTTTAAAAAATTGTAATGTATTAAATTTAAATCTATACGTAGGAGGGAGGAGAGAGGGTTTCTCAAAAATAAATTAATGAGCTGCTGACATCATCCGTGCGATGTGAGATTGACACGTGGATAGGATGATGTCATCATTGCATCATCATCATTCTGTTTTAGTATATAGTTATTATTATTATTATTATAGATAGATATTACATTTTTAAAAATAATTATAAATTATATGTTGTTAAAAAGAATCTTCTAGATTTAAATAAAGATATTATTTAATAGCTAATAGACTTAATTAATATGTTATATAAATAATTTTACCAAAAAAATAAAATAAGTTTTGGAGGGAAAATTTTTAATGAGAGAGCGCCATGTGGCACTTTTGGTTTCCGCTTTAGTATATAGTTATTGATTGTATAGTACGGAGTAATAATATTATTTATGATATTATAAAAGATATGTCTTTGTCTAAATTTTGCTTAAAATAAATAGATTTCGTTTTGATAAGAAGAATCTTCTGGAATTAAGTAAAGATATTATTTATTATTTATTAGCTAATAGATTTAATTAATATTTATATAAATAATTTTACAAAAAAATAAATAAATAAGGAAATAAGTTTTGGAGGGAAAATTTTTAACCAGGACGTGTCATGTGGCACTTTTGGTTTTTGCTTTAGTATATAGTTATCAAAAAAATAAATAAATAAGGAAATAAGTTTTGGAGGGAAAATTTTTAACCAAGACGCGCCATGTGGCACTTCTGGTTTCCGCTTTAGTATATAGTTATTGATTACTCCGTAAGTCCGTATGCAACTATTACAACCGGTATATATATTCTCGGAATAATTTGTTATCGATTTTTGTTGGAGATTGTAAAACTAAAAACAACAAACGGGAAATTTGAATAATTTATAGAACTTACATGGTTGTTAAATTAGTCTGTTACAATTGACATTCTAATTTGAATCACAAAAATATCTATCTATTAGAAATTGCTTTGCTAATGAACAAGTTTTAATTTGCAACATTTTAACTTGTCAAAAGAAATTATTCATAGTCATATAGAATTGTAAATTGAAATGGTAAACCACATTGAATCTTAAGATTCTAATATTTGAACTGCGATTTTCATAAATGTATAGGACAAAGTCATCGAAGTTCATTAGATAATGAAAATCGTTCAATGGTGTATATGAATTTGATACTCCGTACTTCATATAACACGGGTCGAACATAGATACTCCCTTAGAGAATGAAGTTGAGTGAGCAAAGTAAAGAAATATTTTGAGTGGCAACAACTCTGATAAATTGCAACAGAAGAAGCAAAAAAAAGAGAGAGAGATGAAATCTACATTGTCGCAATGAGTACATACTAAATCATTAGGGTTGAAGAATCATATAGTTTTGCCCTGCAAGCAATAAACTTTTTGGACCCCCCATAATTCAATTCAATCATATTATTATCTTTTTTTGAAGAACCATCTTTCAATTCAATTCTTGCAAAAAAAAAAAAAAAAGATAAATAAATAAATAAATTCTGGTCAAACTTATGGGGCTCAACATCATTAGGACATCAACTACTACTACACTAATTACATGAAATTCCTCATTATATGAGTTAGCATTGTCTAAAGCTGACCTCATTAATTGGTAATCATGTTTATGAATATCCTTTAATTTACTAATCGATTGCTTCTTCATCGATCTGTTTCGTTTTAGTTGCAATAATCAGGTTTTTTTTATGCAAGTTATTCTCTTGCATTGCATGATTTATTTGACAATTTTAACAAGAAGTAAGTTAACGTCGTGCATTAGTATGTCCGCTGTGTTGCACGATTTATATGAACGAAGTATGAAGTAGTTTGATGGCCCGCGACTAGACCCATTGAAGTTGATCATAGTCTCTAAACTTTAAGGTGGACTATTGTCAAGTAGCATGTATATGTGCCAATATTTAGTCAACATTTCTACCATGGAAGACAAGTTATGAGTTAGAATATAACATGAGTAATAATTGTATGTGAGACCAATTTTTACACCACTCAAACTGGGATTTCAATCTTTATTTATGTACCTAGTGCTCCTCACCCTCGCTCTTTTTTTTTTTTTTTTTTTTTTTTTTTACCTTTTCTAGAGAGATGGAAGGTCAATTAGGCATTCAATTTATCAACCATTTTGCCATCACTAGTCACTAGGAAAAAGGCTATCTATATATGCCTTTAACATTCCCAATTGAAGAAATAAGAACATGCAAACACAAACCAAAATGGATGGAGATTTTTCAAAAGACGTGAGAGTTGTATGTGCGAGTATCGCAATTTATTTAGAGTAAAAAAAATCGAATAATAAGCATTATATTTCAATAATATACACTACAAATTTTACAGTGTTATAACTTTAACACAACAGATCAAATATGAGTAATGTATAAAAATTTAAAGACACTCAGTCTACTAATCCGTATTAAAAATATAAAATCATCTCTTAATGGAGCCTATAACTTTTTAATGTCCAAATATGAAATGAACTTCATTTTTTTTAGGAACATATACTCATATAGTGATGGTGGAATTTCCAAGTTTGACTATAACTAACATGTCTTATAAAACTATGTTTGACTAATACTCCTTACTTCCTTAGTCGACTTTCGTAACTAATAAGCAAAACCCAAGTAACACCCAACCCAAATTGTGTGGATACTTGTTACAACCTTTTGATTATTAATGTGGTCAATTAGCTAAAGTTGTGGTTGGCAATTGGCTTTTCAAGTTTCAATTAACCACTCGAAAAGTTCTACTTAAGAAATTGTGTCAATGGGTCGTCTCAATCAAAAACTTAAATCAACGATTAGAACTTGTTTGGTAGGGAGAAAATGGGGGAAAAGGAAAATAAGTGGAATGAAATATAATACTTTCCGTTATTTGGGTAAAAAAAATAAGGTGAAAAAGGAAAGGAATGAGATCCTTTATTTCTCTTCCTTTTTCTTTTCTTTCTATACTTACCAAACAATTGATTCCTTTCCCTTTTTCCATTTGAACCAAACATGAGAAAATACACTCATTTTTTCTCCCTCTCCTTTCTCTTCTTTTCCCTTTCATTCCTTTACTATTATTGAATCAAACAGGTTGTTAAAGCCCGAGGCCCGAGGGTCATATTTATAGTCTATGAAATTGGTTTAGGTAATGAAAATTTGAAAAGGTTGATCATTCTACACATTTACAATTGATAATCTAATAACTGATAATACAAACTACGACTAACCAAGAAAGGCAGATTAAAAACAGTTTTGTACAACACTAGGAGAGTGGGGAATAACTCAAGTGGTTAAAGCATCTCGTCCGATTCCAAAAGATTCTAAAATCGATTCTCATCCCGTTTTTGTGACTTTTTTAACAATAAAAAAAATTGTCAACACTGTCCAAATTCAAGTAATCAATCAAGTCAAACGAACTATTTGAGATATTACAAGAACATTTTACATATGTAAATATGTTAATATGTACTTTAGTTCGATTGGACGTTGAGGTAATTGCAGAGAAAACATGGACGAGATTGTATCTTCTTTTCCAATTACTAATCTACTCTTTAGAAATTCTTGTAAGAATGGCTAATTTTATTTCAATGGTAGGTGAAAATGTGAATTATATGACTTATGAGATTAAAACATGGTTAATTAGTCAAATATGCAAATTAACAGCTTAAAGTGATTTGCTTATGTGATCACTGCCTCACTGGTAAGTGATTTGCTTATGTTCCGACCATGAAAATGGTAATTTAAATTAGTGTTGTGATCCATGAAAAACTCGAATACGGTTGATTTTTGGGACATAAAACCTTTCTGATACGGAGTTTCTATAGGTGTATTATGTGCATCTTTTAAACTGGATATCAATCTCTACTTATTCTTTTTTTTTTTTAGAAATCAAAATAGAAAATAGAAGAAATATATAAAAAAGACATCGTGTCTTTGTAAGTAAGCACAATCGGTGAATCAAACAAAATTTTTACTTCTTTTGCGAAAAAATAGTAAAGCTAGATATGTAACATCGCCGACGGATGTCTAGTTGATCCCAAGGATTTCTTTTCCAAGTAAATCGTGAGGCAAAGTTTGTCTATTACATAAGTTAGTTAAATCTAGAGCCATTGACAATCTCGACCCTAAATTTTACTAAATATACACGTAAAAAGGCGAGCTTATCCTTAATTTTTTTTCATAAAAAACAATCCACATGATGAACCGAGAATTTCCCCATAATATAACACATTCAAATGATACAATTATAAAGAATATTGGCATTTGCTCAAGACTTCATCGAAGTACACCATGAATTCAAAATGTACATCAAAGTAACATCAAAGAGATTTGGAGCGTAGGTAAATTGCCTGGAGTGAGAGTTGATATTTGACGCATTCTTAGCTTGAAAAGCGACAGTTTTGCTTTTACATGACACTTGAAGATTACTTGCAGTACATTTGCATGGCCCTTTAGCCATTGGATGCCATTCATTGGACTAGCCTTGTTAGAATGTATTACTTAGGTCCAAAGAACTTTGGGCCCCACAATATAATTGCATAAGTTTCCAATTTGCCATGTAAATATGTAACTGAGGAAGTGAGTGATAATTTGGTGGTAAGCTTCCCACCTTTTTTGGGCATGCCCCGAGGTCGAACCTCACCCCCGGCATTATGTCGAGGTATTATTCCCCGCCCCCACTGCACCTGCACAGTTCCTGAGATAGGATCTGTGTAGGGTTCCATCCGTGTACCTTATCGTATAAAAAAAATGTAAATATGTAACTAGCTTGTGTCAATCACAACAAATTAAGGCTTAAAGACCATGATAATTTTACCCTTACCCTTACCCTTGCCCTTGCCCTTTCTTAAGTGAGCATTGACGAATCGATTCGAAAAATAATACTTTCTCCGTTTTTTTTTTAATAAAACGCATAATTTAGGGTGAGGATGAGTTTTAAGAGTAAGTGACGGCAATCTTATGTGGTAACAACCTTAGACTCCACAAAATAAAGATAAAGACTTGGTACTCAGGCCCTGTTTTTTTGAACTTATTTCTATAGTACATAAAGTTCGGTTCATTTAAATTCAGTTACCTAACCTAATATTTTTTTTCTCATTAAAATATCCATTTCAATTCATTTCGGTTCAACTCCAATTAAGTCCAAAGAAACAGAGCCTCAATACTTGATATTTAATCTCTTTCGCATCATGTTTATAAAGACTGGATAGATGAAGGGATGGAGAAATGAATCAAATGATGATCAATAGACCCAATAATGCAATGAATTTCAAGCTCTCTTTTAAGCAAAATAAATCCACGTTAGGTATTAGGGGACACGTATTGCGACCTTTCAAGCTCAAAGGATCTTTCATGTGATGGGTTGTAATGCCTCATTAAGGAACATGAGCCCACTAGTAAATATTGTCATCTCTGGGCCCTAGTCCGCAATATTTTGCTTTGGTATGGGCTCGTCCCATCCAAAAGGCCTTTACTAAATTGAGGTATCAATCTCCCGTATATAGGAAACTTTGTTCTCCTCAATTTTCGATGTGAGATGGAACACTAGTCCTCTGTCACCCACTCTTGAAAGGAACATGCGTTCTCAAAGGCATGATAGAACAACAGAATGGACATTGGCTCTGATACCATTTATAACACCCCGAGGGGAACAAGAGTCCACTGGTAGATATTGTCATCGATATGTGGGACTAGCCTATACCAAAATAAATTCTTGCGGGATAGAGCCGAGAGAGGATAATATCTACTAGTGAACTCATGTTTCTCAGTGAGATGTTACAATAGTGATGGAGTGTGTGTGTATATATATATATATATATATATATATATATATATATATATATATATATATATATATATATATATATCGAGTTTCAACCATCTATCAATTTAAACTTTTGGTTGATATGGTCAATTAACATAGTCGTATCCCCTACAAGGGCCACAACCTAAACTATCAAAGACATCGTATAATTAAAAATCATGCCTCGTGCGAACTTTACTAAAACGGATGAAATCAACGAAGGGTCGGACTCCTGTTAAACAAAACCCTACATTTTAAATGTCATATACTTCGGCCGTGTTCTCGTCAACTGAATTTTGTTGAACTGAACTTATTTTTAATTTGCTGAACTGAATTTATTGGTACTGAACTAAACTTATTTTTGCTGAACTGAACTTATCGGTACTGAACTGAACTTATTTTTACTAAACTGAACTACTAACTTTTTTTATATAACTGAACTTATTTTTACTGAAACTTATCTAAATAAATTGACGAAAATAGGGTCTATCGTAGTAGAAATATAAATAGTACATAGAGTTGATACATTGAGACTTTTTTTCCCCAAAAGTGCCCATTTAATAAAAGGGGGAATAAAATGCTTGTTGGAGACTATTAGTCTATTAGATATGACATTTGCTAATTATTCTTAAGCCAAAACTTTTTAGTTATAGAAATGATGTTGCTTTGTAATCTACTAGCAAAATCGTTTTCATAAAAGCTAATTCTAATGATATATAAAGATGAGAATCAAGTGATGAGATTTCATGGCAATCTGATGATCTTTTCAACAAAATATAACATACATGAGATCATGCAAATTGCAACATATATGCATGCTCTTGGGTGGGTTCATGAACTGGTGACAACTATGTGTCATCATTTTGTGATGAGCCATTCAACTACATTATATGTTGTGGAATTGACTAATAATAATGCTACCATACTTACTATTTCATAATCAAGACTAAAGTTTTATGTGACATTTCTAATTATTTTAGTTTGGACCATTCAAGGGTTTTGATGGTCTAATTAACCTATTGTCTATCTTCTAACCTCCTCATATGTTTCTCAAGTCAAAATTACAATCATGGGTTTAGGTAGTTGAGCTTAATCCCACATGTTATGCCTTATGGAACCCTCAATTACTTAGTCGCTGAATTATCTTATATTTCGATTTAACTTGATTATTTAAGTCCGTCTAACATACATATACACGGCTATGTGAGATCTGTAACGAGTCGTAGCTAGATGATCCACGTGTCTTACCTTGCTTCAAACATGCTTATATTTTAGTGTATAAAGGGTCAAATAAACATTATTTCATTGAACTAACACCACACCAACATACAGTATCCAAGAAATAAGATTTTTGGGTGTTACGTAGGGTTGTTCAAAACCGGATATCGGAAAAATTCCGATCCGAATTTCCGGATATCCGAATTATCGAAAATCTGTTTTTATTATTCCGATTCCGGTCCGAATAATCCGGTTTTTCGAATTTCCGAATATCCGAAAAAAGCGGATCGGAAAAGCGGATATCCGAATTCGGTTTATTGCGTGACTTTAATGCCAATTTTTAATCGAATCCAAATATTTTGGCTCAATATTTGTTTTTTCGAATTTTAAAACCGGATATCCGAATTTAAAAATCGGACATCCGAATTTTAAAGCCCAATTTTACATATAATTCGGAAATTCGAATATCCGAATTAAATAAATTGCATTCCGGATCCGATCCGGTTTTCGAATTTAAAAACCAAATATCCGATCCGATTTTTCGAAAAATAAAAATCGTATATCGTATCGGAAAATCGGAATCGGAATCGGAAATTTCTGAACAGTTCTAGTGTTACGGGCATGTGCTAGGCCAGGCTCCCAAACCTAAATAGGGTAATCACCATTTAACCTACCATCATTCAAGAGTATCAATGTATCATCTTACCAATTTAATTAGTCATTTTCTTAACCATATTTTTTTCGTTTCTTATGTGGAACCTTAAGAATTGTATATAATTATGAATTCCTTAATTTTATGAGGAAAAGATTTGGAGTGGTGGGTTCAACCCCACCTTTGATCCTTGTGATCAGATGTTCAAATCCATCCTCATACCCTTCCTTTATTGTAAATTTTCCCCGTCATTGTAGCTCATTTGCCCAAAAAAAATGAATTCTTTAATTTTAATGTATTGTGTGTTGTCAATTAGTTGAAGGGTCTAATTAGTTTAGAACTATTCTAGTGAATTAATAAATTCCAGTCTAATAAGTCAATTAAGATATATCTAAGCTTGCTAAAAGTATAAAATACAAGGAACTCAACTTATGGATTGTACATATTGTGATTTGTCATTTTTAGAAAATTTATCTATAATTACTAACAAAACTTAAAATCAAGTGGGAGTAAATAAACCGATGCCTATTAAGATAAATCAAGTTTTTCCATGTGTAGAACTCTGGTCGAAAGATCCCTTCACCATAAGCCAGGTGTATCCTAGTTATTACTAGAGGTCTAGAGGTGATTATGAACAACCTGGCTCACAAACTCAACTCAATCCGTCCATAAAAAAGTTTGAGCCCCCCGTTTTAAAAGTATTTGGACAATATAAACGTAAATTATTAGATAGACTCCCTCACACCTTGCAATATACACCCCTCCCCTAATAAGAAATAAGAAATAAAAAATATCGGCTAATCTAATAACTTATATACTAAAACAATCCCCACTATTTCTTATTTTTTGCCCTCCCAACTTCCACTCCACCTTATTAATTATTAATTACTATTATTATTTATTACATTAAAAATGCAAGAAAACATTTAATTAAGGTTAATAATAATAATAAATGTACTTTGAATAAAACTTTAAGCATTTATTAATTGATATACCTATGTAGTTCTATCTATTATCATAAGTAAAACTTTATTATGAAATGATCACAATTTAAAAAATTAATTTTGATTTAATTTAGAGTATTTCGTATTTTTTTAAAAAGTCGAACATCTGCTCGAGAATTATCTCATAATTTTCTATTTGTAAACTACAAATGACTAACCCCTTAATAGTAGAAAACACGTATCAAGACCTATATTGTACAACCCTTCCTCACATGATGATATAATGGGCAGCAAATATCAAAGAATTTGTTTTTTTTAAAAAATAAAAAATAAAAAAATATAATTAAAAAACAAAARTAAAACATTGTGTGAAAACTTAACGAGGGTTGTATATTGCTAAATAGGGGATTGTATAGAATAATTTGCCCTTTTATTGGACGACCCGCAAAGCCCACACAATGAATTGAGACCCATAAAAACCTAAAAATACACCAAATTTAGCCTAACTTAGTAGCCCAACCCAAACTCTCATTCTCACTATACAATACTTTGAAAATCCAGAACCTTCTTCATTTCTTGTCCAACAGTCCAAGAGGGGCATTTCTGTAATTTCAATAAAATCTCCAATAAACCCTCTTCGTTTTTAACAGATTCATACAGTTTACTTAAACCCTAGAAATCTCAATTAGGGCTTTTCACACATCCAATTTTCTGCATTTCCCCTAATTCTCAATAACAATAATGGCGAAACGTTTGTTACCATTGTTCAACAGAGTTTTGATTGAGAAAATTGTTGCTCCTTCAAAAACTACCGCTGGAATTTTGCTTCCTGAATCCAGTGCTAAGGTATAATAATCTTTCCATTTCTCATTTTTTTGATTTTTTTTGATTTTCTTCATATTCATTGTCTGAATTTTGCTCGCTTTTGCTGTGAAGTTGTTTCTTTATCCATTATTTTAATTCCCAAATTGATTCTGTTTTTGTGATGGGTGTTTTGCTATTTGGTAGATCGTTCAATTTTTTTATTTTTTATTTTTTGTATTGGTAATACCCTGATTCAGGAAATGTGAGAAAAATTAAGAAGTGTATAAATTCTTACGTTACTTATTTCATTCAGTAAACAAAATAATTCCGCTAATTAAGTATATTTCAAGTTGTTGGTATTGCCTGAGTTCTTTGCTAATTTTAGGGTGCTATAAAACAAGAAGTGGTATACGATTAATCACGCTAATAATAGTAGTGATTTATCACTGTAAATCATAGCTTTTAGTGTATGAAATGAAATGTAGAACTTGGTATCTAAAAGTTTGAATCTTTGAATACTACCACTTATTAGTGAAATATTGATTATACAATAATAGATTAATTTCCCATTTGATCGAGCTAATTAAAGTTCACTATATGTATGATTGAATGAAAGGGCCATTGCTGATTTCTTTACTTCATTACCTTTTTAGCTCAACTCCGGGAAAGTTCTTGCGGTGGGACCAGGCCTCCGTGACGAGAAGGGAAACCATATTCCCCCTGTCCTGAAAGAAGGGGACACCGTACTCCTACCGGAATATGGTGGAACTACAGTGAAGCTTGGTGAAAAAGAGTAAGCTTATTGTTCTTCTTGCAATTTTATAGGAGAAAGTTAACTGATGTGCCTTACAAGTTACAACTATCATTTGAATTCCTTATATTGTTTTCTAAATTAGAATGATGGTAATTTTGATGCCATGCAAACACCATTTGGCTATGGTTGTCAGATAGTGTGATTTGAGCAGCAAAACATCTGTATTTAGATAAATATATATTCGTAATTATAGGTAAATCTTAACCTGGCTTAAACTTTTGATCCTTTGTAAATATTGTAAGATCATTTATCTTTTCCTTGAGGTGAGGCGGTGAGTGTAGTTTTGTGTTATGTAAGTTTGGCATCCTACAGTGACAAGTACTTAGATAGTAGACATAATATGTTTTGCATCTATTTTACAGATTGTTAGAGGTCTCCAATATACATGATTGGTTTATATAAGTCACTCGTGAAAGTGCTTCAGATGGTATAGTGATCTTGTGGGAAAAAAAATGCGATTCTTCAAGTCTTTCCGTATGATCCCCTTTAAATCTGAATATGAACGTTGTAACCTATGGAGGTTCCAATCGAAGGTTTTGACCTCATTAAGTTTGAGAGATGGTTTATTGGCATTTTGTTTGAATTCGAAACAAGTTTATCTTAGTGATACTGTTGGAGTAGAGTATTGGTCTAGCATTTAACTTGCATTTTGACATAGGCAATTTGTTGACTTTGAGTGTCTATGTAAGAAAGAGGTGCTGATATGTTGCTTTGATACCTACACCATGGAATACTGGACCATAGATGTTGGAAATAAAAATTGAGTATCTAACTGGCCAGTATATAAACATTAACGGGATTTAGCTTAGGATGTGGATATTTTTGTCTTGTGCTGGACTGATAGCTACTTAGGTACATAGTACTTTCACATGTTGCCCAAACTAATCAGTGAAGAGTGTGGATTGGACTCATGAGAGGATTTTGTGCAAGTTTGCCCCCTTTTTTTTGATTTATTTTTTTTGTTATTTCTTTGATTCATCTTGGCCCATTAGTCAAACAAATAAAATGGATTTATTCTTCAAAAAAGAACCAATCAAAGAACTTCATTGTATCACTTTTCAGATTCCGATCATTCGTTCTAGTTTGTCTGGTATTTCGTAGTGATAAAGAATATATGAGTATAGAATCGATTTTTCTTTTCGTATATTATCTATTAAAACTAAACCATAACCACATCAGAAGCTACAATATCCATAATATCACTAGGGGTCTCTTCCAACCAAACAAGCAAATCATCAACTAGTTTGGCTCCATTTTTAGTTAAATCTTTTTTGTTGTAAATGTATTGTCAAATATTTCAAATAGCTTTCAGTAGACTAATGACTTTCTAAATGAACCCTGCTCTTTAGTGTGGACCTTTTCGTGGATTGTAAGTTTTGTACCTACAGCAAACCTTGATGAAGAACACCTATCTCAGTGTAGCATAATTTGCGTAAGTTTGGTACTGGCCTATGTTATGGAAAACACTGACACATTGTATCCTTGCGTGTGCGTGTGTTTAAGCCGTTATCTTCTCCATATTTGAAGAATATATCTTATGGTCAAAGTTGATGTGATTTATTATCCATTATAGTCTGAAATCATCTAATTTTGTGTTGAACTTTTGCGTATTGTATTCCACGGATTCTAAATATGCTCTAGAATGATTTTGTACTAATTTGAAGATGTTCTTTGTAATGCAGGTTTCACTTGTATCGGGATGAAGATATATTGGGAACACTGCATGATTGAGATTATTCTGGTGTCATTTGTTCATGAAGTAGATGATATCTAAGTATATCAATGATTTGTTATCCTAGGAATTTTACTTGGCTCGTTGTTCATGAAGTAGATGATAGTGAAATCATGACTTGAGGTGATCAATTGTGAAATAAAGCGATTTTGTCTTGTTTCAGTTTGGATGAATTTTTACTGTCATGAATGGATGGGGAAAATGTACTCTTTTTGGATAACATTATAACAATGTTCACTTTGAATTTCAGCTTTGTTTTGTTCCAAAATCTTTATATTGAACAACACTTGATCTTTAATGTTCTACCGCGTAGGATTTATTGAACATTTGAACAACACTTGGTTTGATTGGGTCTATTATAGGTTGTGRTTAAGTGAGTTTGTGTTCGTGTCTCTTGCTACGGTGCTATTACTGGTATTGGTGCAGGCATGTAGCAGAGTTAGTTCTAGTTCGGGTCAGCCATGGATTTAAAACTCGTGTCAAGTTGGGTCATATATACTGTCAAGTTGAGTTTGTGTTGGATCGATATCAGGTCGGTTAATAATTATCCTACGGTAATATGAGACATGTTGCATCATGGCATCAGTTTTTCAGAACAATGAGCAATAAAACCAGCCCATTTGAATATTAAACCAATAAAAATCTGACCACAATTTTGGCTGTATATCTTTTCGATGCCTGATCAAATCGGGTCAGGCCAAACCATTGGGCTTAATCCTGTTTGTATGGGTTAGTTAAGCTCTACATCAAAGAAGTTAAGTAATACTCCTCTTTGATTGAAATCATTGAAGTTTATTGTATTGAAGCAAAATGCATATTTTGAAGATTTCATGAGAGTATGGTCTCTGATTCATGTGAAACATATGGGAGGGGCTTCCCGGAGAGGAAGGAGCGGAAAAGCACGAGCGATCGAGAGGGTTGCGATAACGGAGCTTCGTGTGCTGCTCCTCTTATAGTTGCAAATGTAAGGATGTCACCATATACTTGAGTCCATCCACCAACCTACCCATAATACATTGTTAATGTTTGTAAAATGTACTTTTAATGATGCAAGTAATAAAAAACGGAGAAAGTATTAGTTGGTTAATGCTCCATCTTTAGTTAAGGGTGTGTGTCGTAAATGAAAACGTAAGCGAAAACTAACCTGTTTATCTGCCAACCATGATCTGTATGGCACAGTGGTCTTTAGGCCTATGTCCTTTGCCAGTCCATTCACCAGCACCCTTGTTCCAGTTAGTGGTAGTACTGAATCTTGGTCACCACTGTAATAGTAGATTACTTGTTTAAATTCAAACTCTAGAGGATAATTACCTAATGTTTATTCTTATTRTCGTGTGTCGTGTCTAATAAGATGAAGAGAAASACAACTAAGAAACGAGTTATTTTAAGTGCACTATAACCAAAAGCATGTAATAAAGGGTATTATATGTGAGCTTCACYAAAAATAGTTTGTTACAAACATTTCGTTACAAAGGGAGTAGAGGATTTTGTTTTGAGCGAAATTGATACTACGTAGTAAAGAAGTACCTGAAAACCAACACTCGAACTCCAGCCTTAGTGAAGGTGCCAAGCAATGGAAGAGTAGGAACCTCGAGATCGTCCATGTGATAATTGAGCACACTAGCAACAACATCAAACAAAGTTTATCAACATCAACATGCATGTTACATATCGAAGTAAAATAAAAATACTTRGAGTAATTTTAGTTCTTCAATTCGGTAAGGTCTAGGTCGATACATTTTATCAAAATAATCAATCTTACACAGTGTGAGAATTTACCAATTTCGACCAATTTCGTGTTCGCTTATAGAGTTGGTCGAAACTACGAAATTGTACCTAGACGCAAATCGTTACACAAGACTACATGTTTGATGGATTCTCTAGTTTCTCTACATTTCATCGTCACGGGTTAAAAGAGACATCAAACAACAGCTAATGGCAGACCACGTTGAGCTTTACAAGTGAAAAAAAAAAAAAAAGGTTCCACTTCAAAAGGGTATGTATAACAATAATGTACGAAGTATTACACTATTGACTATTACTTGAACCACGCAAAAAAATGCTTTATTATACTTTTCTTTTCGAAAAAGGTGGACGTTTGTTTTGCATGCATTCAAAATATGAATACAACCAAAATAAATAAAAATAAAAAATAAAAAAAATCAACAACCTTTAAACAACAATTATCTTAGAAGAAGCTTTTACTATCTAATCAGTCTCGTCACTCGTGTTTGGGAAACATAGGGCGGGGATAAAAATCGAACTTCTTCAAATCGGGAGAAAAGTTCTAACCAAATGAGTTTTTCTTCGCTCTCGCAAATAGATACTAGACGTGTTTAGATGTTGGCGAATTCTAGTCGATTTAAGCTAATACAATAACCATATTTGTACACATACAATTTTTGGAATTTTAGGGCAAACAACGTGTGTTTTCTTTAACTTATTTTCAATAGTTATTGAATAAGATAAATTAAAGATAAATTCAGATAAATATAAATAAGTTGAAAAGAACACGGTCAATGACTAACAAGCGCACTAAAAATTGTAAAATTAAAGATTGAGGATCTTACTCGCTACAAGCAGACCATTTAGTGACCCCAACAAGGTGTGCATTCAAGGCCTTTTGCACATCTTTTCTGTTCATGTATTGGCTCGTTTCATCTTCTAAACAAACATCAACTTTCTCTTCATTCTGTCACACAACAAAGCAAACCAAAGCTTAAACTATATAAGTACATTATTATATGTACGTATTGGCTTAAACTATTGGTTAAGACATCCATGGTCCGTTTTGTACAAGTTTGTTAAGAGACTAGCGACAGTACAAGTTGTTTACCGCTTGGGCAAGAATTTGAGCCTGCTGCTTAACGGAACTGACACAGACGTCAAGAGTAACGTCGTAATTGTCGACAAACTTGCCGATTTCGCTAGACATTTGAGAATTGACCGTGGTGCAAGAAGGGGATAGAGACCCTTTCTGGGCTTGCCTCCTAATTTGTGAAAAATTGCATGTTTTTTGCGAGAGTTCATATGTCGCATCTGATATTAGTCCGTGTGACCAAAGATATTCTGTCCTTGAATTGAAATCAGTGTTGAACTCTAACAAAGGGTTTCCTAACTGCATTACACAATTACAGTACAATTCATATTTGTAATCACCATAATAAATATAACTAATTTAACTGAATAATTAATGATCATTTAATACTTACAGCAACTCCCTTCAAATTTGACTTGAGGCTTGATTTTAGTATCAGGTTAGCAAGTGTTGGCACATAATGCCCTGTTATGGAAAAAGAGGAAAACAGATTTTTAAGACATTAATCGTCGTTGCTTTTCAAACTAGTCTTATATGCACGCGATGCTTAAAAAGTTACGAGATCTTGGAATAAGAAATTAATTAACCTCCATAACTTTCTCCAGTGATGTACAAATCACTTTTCTTGTATTCTGGGAATTTTGCTAACCAATTCTGAAGAAATGCCAGATTATCTTTTGCTGAAAAAACAGAACAAAACAGAATAACAATTCATTATCATACATTCTACTTTCTACCCAACATGTAAAAATTGAATTAAACATTGTTGCTAATTTTCATTATTCATTACAAAAATAAATAAATAAATAAAATTACAAGAATTAATGCAAGAGAAAAACCTGTCATTTCATCATTAACTCCATTATAAAATGATGAATTATCAGAATATGAAAACCCAACTCCTGCTGGTGAATCAAGATACAACATATTTGCTTCTGCAATCATTAACAAACACAATTAACCCATTAATCAGTCTTTTTTGTTCATTCCGTTTTTTGCATTAGCTGATAAAAATTCAAAAATTAGTTAAAAAAAAGTAGGAAAAAATGTCACCTTTATTCCAACTAAAATCATTCTTGACTAAACCTTCTCCACTTGTTGGCCTAAAAGGTCCATGTTCATTGAATGCTCCTGTTCCTATTGATGAACAACCAGGCCCTGAATTTTTTTTTAATTTTTTTTTTAAAAACAAACAAATTAAAAAATGTCATTAAAAATTAGAAAAAGGGATTTTTTTTTAAAATTATGAATTAAATTAAAAAAAGAGTGGGAAAAAAGACCTCCATTAAGCCAAAGAACAAGGGGTTTGGAAGAAGGATTAGTTTCAGCTTCAACAAAGTAGTAAAAAAGATATCTTTTTTGTGTTTCATCAACTGTAATATAACCAGCATATTGCTGGAAATTTACTTTAGGTTGACCAGGCAAACTCTTGATTTTATCAGCTTCAATTGATGAACTCACTTCTGGTAATGATAACAGGTTTAATGATAAGAGGGTTATTGCAGAAATTATGAGCCATTTATGAGGTGAACTTTTCATAATCATGTTAGAATTAATGAATGAAGAAGAGGAATTATTATTAGTGTTTTTGGTGCTTGTTTTGTGAGTGTATGTGTATTGTCTAATGTGTATTTACTAGTAAGATAATGTGAACATGACTTTGTTGTAAGGAAGGGAAGAATATTCACACTTTGGCTTATGATTTAGTGATTCTTGTCATTGGGTGGTTTTGATTGGTTTTTATAGAGGTTTTGTATGGGAAGTTGTGACGTTGTGAGAGCTACCACGTGTTGTTTGAAATGAACTGAATTGAATTGAACTTAATTGGATGGATTTGAGATGAACTGAATGGTTTTGAGCTGAATTGATAAGTAGCTAATCAGTAATAACAATGAATTGAACTGAATTTAATGGATCTAAACCAAATAATGTTAAACTGAACTGAACCGAATTGAACTGAAATAACTCAAAAATAAGTCCAAAGATCGAAACAACGCCTTAGTACACAAGTAACACAACTATGTCATTTTTAAGGGTCATTTTAGGCGTGAGGCACCTTCCAAGTTCCAATAAGTAATAATTAAGTTGTTGAGACGTTGAAGCTAAGCCTACATTGCAAGGTTTGCAATTTACTTGTGATTAGGACTGCATGTTGGGTTGTGGAATATGTGATTTTGATTATTCATGGTTTAGATTTGTCAAGGGGGTTGGTCATTGTCGACCTCTACAGAGGACTTGTTAGCGTGTGTAGTTATGCCAATTAAAAGGCTCGATTTTCGCCGTATTAGGTTACATGGTTAGTGAGGTTAGATTGTACAGGGTACGAATCATGAGATGGTAAGTTCAAGCTACATGTGTTTTAAACAATGGTAAGTTTGTTATTGGGCCACCGTCAAACGTTCACGCACATACTAGTATGATATTGTTCGCTTTGGACCGGTCAAGCGCTCACGAATTTGTTTTTGGACACATCCTAAAGGCCTCATACCAGTATGGTGAACTAACCATAATAAGGAGCTCTTTAACTCCCTATTTCTTCCATGTGAGACTTGGTTGTTTATTCTCAACATTCGTGCTACATGTGACCAAATAATTTGAACAATTTGACGATTATTGTTTTTAGAAGACTAAGAACTAGTTTCTTAGTAACGTTTTCATAGCCCAAGTAGTAATTTTTTTATCGGGGTCTTAGTATACTTGTGCACTTAAGATACGTGTCTCCCTATTAAATCGTTTTATTTGGTATGTTACTTTATTATTGGGAATTTTTGGCGGGAAGAAAGGAAATCAATGTGATGATCTAGTCAGTGTATGAGTAAAACTAGACTCACTTGATCACAATTGGAGCAATTGTAGTAAAAAATACAATCAAGTTGCCATTGTCGGCTACTCCCTCCGTAACATAATAACTGCAACGATTTGACATAAAGTAGAAAGGAAAAATGTCCGATCGTTGCAATTAATATGTTACGGAGGGAGTAGCTCATTGGATTCTAGTCATTCTACAATACAATCAAGTTCCCATGATAAATTGATAATAATGAGTGGCAATAACTCACTAAGTAATTAAATCACTGAATAATAAGTACAGTAGTAGTGAATATAAATAGATACGATGAGCGCATTATGTGGTGATCATTTGATCAATTGATGATAATGCATTCATGTTTATCCCAAGCAAATTCAAGTAGATTTGATTTGAAATCACCACTAAAAACTTTAGTGCAGCAAGTGAGTCTAAACTACTAATGTTTGCATAATCTTGTCCTAGTTTTATAAATTATAATTATCAGGCATCAACGTAATATTGACAGCTCAAGCAGCAAATGTGTGTTATGGATTAACGTGTTAATGAGTCAAACCCGTGTGCTGCTCGAGCCAGGCTCCAAATTTTCACGAGCCTAGACACAACTAGGTTCAAGTTAAAAAGCTCTCGAAGAGATCAGACTCGAGATGTTTTTGTTATGTGTATATTTAACATAAAAATCTCAAAATCGCTAGAATACTATTGATAAATCTAATGAAAAAGAAAATTCTTAGCAATCAACTACTATATGTTTAAATAAACCATTATATTGGTACGGTACGATTTTTAGACTCGAATAGAGTTTCAATGTAATTCAAATTAGTATAAATATATTTTGGGTATTTTGACACACTTCAAAAATCACAAAAATATTAAAATTCTACTATAATTCACAAATTCCCACTAAAAAAGCCTAAAATTTCAAGTAAGTTATTTATACTAATTTGGTTTTTTAATTTATGTCATAATTTAATCTATTAATTTTTAGTATGATTTTTATTTATTGTTGTTTAATTAGTTGTTGTTTTAATTATTTACGTCAGAATTTATTCTACTGTTGTTTAATTTATTATTTTCATTTTGTCTTTGTGATTGCTACTAGTACTTATTCTGTTGTGTTTGTAAAAAAAAATTAATTTGGTTGTTGCTATTATTTCAAAAGAAATTGAAAAAAATTGAAATTGTAGTTTTACTATCTAAAAAAATATTTCTACAAATATTTATATTAATTCTCTTTTCACTACTGTGATTCAGCAGCAGTGGATCCCAACAATCACCCCATCAACGAAGATGAATTATTCAACAACCCTCAATTCCAACAATTCCTTCTTAGTCGAGGATTCACATTGTCTCAAAATACTCCTCAAAATTTTTCCTCCCAACAACATTATCCTCAATTATTTCAAGGGAGTAACTCCCAACATGAATATGATGTTGAGGAAACAGTTCGGAAGGACAAATTGTTCGCAGATAGACAAGCTGCGACGCAGAAAGACGTTGAACGAACCTTTGGAGTCTTACAAGCTCGGTGGGCTATCATACGTGAGACGTCACTGACATTCAACGAAGACATTTTGGGTGACATAATGAAGGCTTGTCTAATTATGGAGGACGAACGACAGACCTACACTAGAGCAGATGTTTTGCGTCAATACTACGAAGAAGATCGCCCGCAACACACGACTACAACCTCAACAGCTAGTACAAGTGCCACAGTAAACAACAATGAGTCGTTCGAATACAACGTCGAACGACCGAGAAACATTGATTTCAACAGGTATGTTCAACGAAGGGTGTAACACCCCTTGGTGTGAACAGAAGCCCACTAGTAGATATTGTCCTCTTTGGGCCAAACCCGCAAGGATTTGCTTTTGGTGTGGGCTTGTTACCCACCCAAAAGGCCTCTACTAGGTTGAGGTATCAATTTACTCTATATAGTAAACTTCGTTCTCCTCAACTTCCGATGTGGGATGGAACCCTGATTCCCTGTCATCCATCCTTGAAAGGGAGCCTGCATCCTCGAAGGCACGACAGAACACCGGAATGGGCCTTGGCTCTGATACCATCTGTAACACCCCTTGGTGTGAACAGAAGCCCGCTAGTAGATATTGTCCTCTTTGGGTCAAACCCGCAAGGATTTGCTTTTGGTGTGGGCTTGTTACCCGCCCAAAAGGCCTCTACTAGGTTGAGGTATCAATTTACTCTATATAGCAAACTTCGTTCTCCTCAACTTCCGATGTGGGATGGAAACCCTGATTCCCTGTACAGGGGACTGGAGTACATCCCACATCGGAAGTTGAGGAGAACGAAGTCTACTATATAGAGTAGATTGATACCTCAACCTAGTAGAGGCCTTTGGGTGTGGTAACAAGCCCACACCAAAAGCAAATCCTTGCGGGCTAAGCAAAAGAGGACAATATCTACTAGTGGGCTCTTGTTTACACCAGGGGTTACAGATGGTATCAGAGCCAGGGCCCATTCCGGTGTTCTGTCGTGCCTTCGAGGACGCAGGCTCCCTTTCAAGGTGGGTGACAGGGACTAGAGTTCCATCCCACATCGGAAGTTGAGGAGAACGAAGTCTACTATATAGAGTAGATTGATACCTCAACCTAGTAGAGGCCTTTTGGGTGGTAACAAGCCCACACCAAAAGCAAATCTTTGCGGGCTAAGCCCAAAGAGGACAATATCTACTAGTGGGCTCCTGTTTACACCAGGGGTGTTACAGATGGTATCAGAAAGACCAGGGCCCATTCCGGTGTTTTGTCGTGCCTTCGAGGACGCAGGCTCCCTTTCAAGGGTGGGTGACAGGGGACTAGAGTTCCATCCCACATCGGAAGTTGAGGAGAACGAAGTTTATTTTATAGAGTAGATTGATACCTCAACCTAGTAGAGGCCTTTTGGGTGGGTAACAAGCCCACACCAAAAGCAAATCCTTGCAGGCTAAGCCCAAAGAGGATAATATCTACTAGTGGGCTCCTGTTTACACCACAGGGTGTTACAAAGGATAGAAGTTCGCGACAGGGAAAAGCATATAGCTCTGAAGCGTGATTTGGTTGAGCACAACTGGCAATACTTCCGTTACGATACGGAATGAATATCTCCAAGGCGAGGTGATTTGGTTGTCTTCTAGTCGTTTGTCCTGTTAATGTACTTTTAATTATGCTTTAATTTATTTTCGTATTTATGTTCTAATTATGTTTGTATTATGCTTCAATTATGTATTTGCCTTAATTATGTTTTAATTAATTTTCGCATTTTTGTCCCAATGTAGTAAGAGTAGACAATTTAAATAAAATATTTTTATCGTTTTATTTCATTTTTTTAACACATAATTAAGTTATTAATTAAATTAATACCGTAAAGTGCTGATTTTTACTTAAACGTGATTATCTAAGTATACGTAATTACATAAAATTGATTAATTAAATATATTAAGATAATTATACGTTAATCATGTTTAATAATTTTAATTATAATAAGTTATTAGTTTATTTAAAATTATAATTACAAAAACTATAAATATAAAAAGTAGTGTTGGGAAAAAATAAAAAAAAAGTGATGTGTATTATGGTGGGGTAGAGGGAATAGTAGGAGAGAGATTGGTGATGAAGTGTTTTTTTGACCATTGGTGTGGAAGGAAAGTTGTATATGAGAAAAAGTTGGGTGGGAAGAGAGAGAAAATAGAAGAGATAGTGGTGAGAAAATGGTTTTTTGCCCACTAGTGCTAGTGGTCTAAAGTGCTACAATGGACATACCCAATTTGCCCAATCCCCTGACGGCAAATTGTAGTATAATATAACCGATTATACCTAATTCTAGGTGTAGAACTCGTTGCACCACTCAAATCTTCTACGAAGTAGCAAAGTTGCAAGATTTATATAGATCCTTGATGTTGAAGGTGCTTGGTTAGACTGGAGATCAAACTCTCATCTACAATCCCGAGTTGTGCTTCACCCTTTTATTTTTTGGTGCTGATAATAAAATTGGGATTGAGATCCTCTAGAGTTATAAAATGGTAGAGTTGATGGAGTTCAATAAATCTACACCCCTCAATTGCAAATCAGTAGGGAAATTTGACATTAACTATCCTAGTTTGGGACTTTTTTTGAAAAAACTACCAGAATTCCATTTTATTAAAAATAACTACCCACTTTTCACAAAACCATTAAAAAGGGGATTTTTCTTAAACAATTATAAGGTTCAATTAATTAGTTCATGAAGAAATTGAAGATGGGAAATGAGTAAAAGTGAGATCTTGAAAGGAAGAAATTGAAATTGAAGTTTGCAGGAGATACGAGAGAGAAAGAGTAGTTACAGTGACGTCAAGAAGGGAGGAGAAGAGAGAGAAAGAGGAAGGAGGAAAAGAGAGGGGAAAAGAAATGAAATGGAGGAATTAGAGGGTAATGGGGTAATGAAGGTGAGGAAGTCACAGAGGGGGGAGGTAAAAAGAAATGGAGGCGAAATCAGTTAATGGAGGAGAGAGAGAGGAGAGAGAAAGGAAAGAGGTGAAAACCTAATATGGGACCTACATGCCGGAAAAGAGATGAATTAAAGGAATGGTAGGGCCCACTGATCGGAAGTGGTTTTGTATCCAACTGAAAACCAAATTGGGTAGGCTTTTCTAATGGTTTTGGGGAAAGTGAGTAGTTAATTTTAATAAAATAGAATCCGGGTAGTTTTTCCTAAAAAAGTCCCTCTCACGACTCCACCAACTCTACCATTTGAAACTCTAAAGGATCCTAACACACATATCTTAATGTTTCCCACGAGATTCAATTTAACTACCAATATGTGTTAGTGAGTTCGCAATTCAGGATTTATTATCAAAACCCCAAAAAATAGCCTAAAGGGGTAACTTATAAACAATAGCCTTAGCTATGTTTGGCTCGAAGGCACGCAAGCAGGTTCAAAATATTTTTGTTATGTTTTTATTTAGCATAATAATTATAAAATCGGTAGTAAACAATTGATAAATCTAACAAAAAAAATAAAATTCATATCTATCAACTATTACATGTTTTAAAAGTGATTATATTGTTATAGTTCTAGTGCATCTTGATATTGATTTTTAAGGCTCGAAAAAGTTCAAAACTCGACTCGAGCTCGAGATATTCGTCACAAGTTAAGCTCAAAATATCCAAAGCTCGGCTCGGCTTATTAACAATTTAACACCCCTTTACACTTATTGTTCAAACTTCAAAAGCTACATCCAAATAAAAAAAAAATTCTATGACAAAATCAAGAAAAAAAAATGAAATTTTGTCCAAAACTATCCTGTTTTGCCCAACGCAGCGATAGACTGCTTAGATTCCAATTTTTTGTCCAAAACTACATACTTTCACACATTTCTTTACTGACCCATACCATTGACCCAATTCCAATGTTGACGTTTTTTCTATCTTTGACTTTTGTTTTTTTTTGGGCATTTTTTCGAACAAATTTGACTAATTTCGTGCTCATTTGGTGCAGTTTTTGATTCAAAATCAACGAAAAACAAGTTGCGAGTAAAAAATAAATTTCAATCTAATTGAACAAATTTAAATAATTTAACTCTTAATTTAATTGAGATAAAAGTTAGGGTTTTCTATTGTTTCGAATCAAACACTTTAATTTTAAAATGAAAACAACAATTCAATATATACATTGTTGTACAATTCAAAGCCTTAATCTGATTTTGTCACAAATTGTCATATTTTGTGCAAATTTTCAAAAACAAATGTCAAAGATTGGGAAAAATAAGTCTATTGTTCAAGGGTCATTCGGTATCATTTTTCGTTTTTAGTTTTCATTTTTTTTTTAAAACAAAAAACCAAAAACAAGAAATAATAAAAAGTGGTGTAGGCTTTTTTGTTAGTTTTCAAAATTATCATGTTTGCAATAAGTTTAATTAATTTTTAATCTTTTATATGCTATATTTCACATAACTTTTAAAAACCATAAACCCAAAAGGAAGACCACAACGATACAGGTCCAAAGTACAACTTTTCTTTCTTAAAAAATAACCTGAAATGTTATTCGAAGTCTGTTTTAACTTGAAATAAAGTCGCATTTTCATGTGAATTACCAAATTTTCCCTTACATGACAAAACATATACTTTCTCTCACTTGATTTCACCGACCATCACGAACCACCACATTTCACGCAATACTATCGTTAGTCGTCAGAAATTTGGACGGAGCACATCGAATTAACTGTTATTGGAAAAGTGACCGACAAACACGTGGTAAACTTCTCCATTTGTCGGAACGCCAGCCCTTAAAATTTGGTCAAACACCCATGGCCTTATGGGAATAGCGCCTAAGATTTGGACCTCATTAATCTCAGGCGCCATTTCCTTTTCCTTTTCTTTTGTTTTTTTTTTTTTAAAAAAAAGTTTTTTTTGGTGGTTTTCTTCAAATTACAAATTCGAATTTCATTACTATTTTAATTTAATATTTAACTTAATCAAACCTAATTTTATTAGGTTTACGACTTATGTGTTTACGTTATTGATTTCGTTAAATTAATTCTCACTTTGTTTTGTCGAAGTTTATTGTACTAATTAAACAATTTTTTTGTCATTAGTCACTTACCGGTGTTGGCGACGGGCAAACTATAACTCGTATTACATTCGAGTGGATGCAGTTAGTTCTCATGAAGAAGCCATTGAGTGGGTAAAACGCGCAACCGTGAAATTAGGTTTCTTCTTGGTGATTAACACCATCAAAACTCGTAATGGAATTGTTGACATTTACTTGTATTGCGACAGTGAAAAGTCGGAGGTGCCACGAGATTTGGAGACAACTGAGCGTAGGTATACGAAGAGAAATGGTGTTGGATGCCATTTTCAAATCAAAGTAATTAACATTGAGGGGGTGTTGTGGCACGTGTGCATAATGGAGAATCGTGGGAAACACAACCATGATTTGATGGTATATGAGGAGGGTCACCTACAGGCCACGTCAGCGTACTTACTTTCCCCGCGGTAAAAATGGTTGGGGAGTATGTAGATAGATGCGTAGGTTAAACCTGGTCCGATCTGAGAGCTATTGACCTTCACTTTCACGAGTTGAACCCGAACAAGAAGCACATCAGCAACTGTAGAGATTGGCTGAAGCGACAAAAGGTCGAGGGTAGGAATCTAGCTCAATAGTTCTTTGCAGTGAAGCATAAGTACCTGTTTTGGCTCAATTCTAATGATACCGAGTGTGTGACTCGCACTTTCGTGGCTCATCTCGATTCGGTGAACCTGCTTCGCACTTATCTACATGTGATACTGTTGGATTCAACATACAAGATAAATTGGTACAAGCAAGTATTCTTTGGTGGAGATTATAGGCATGACTTCGACGAACATGAACTTTTTGATCGATCGGTTGGACATTGTTGAAGACTAAAGCTGAGGCTGACTATAGGTACTAATTGTTTTTAATTATGCTATACTTAACTAACGACTTAGTAATGATTGTAATCATGATATTGATTTACAAAATAAGTTATTAATTCTCATTCAAATATGAAAATGTTTAAATATCTTATCTTTAATTGTCTTAATTGAACCAATGTATTTTTTAGGGAATTTTCATGTGGCACTCCCCGAACCTTAAGTTTCCGATAGTTTTTAATGAGAAAACTAGTTTTTGACCCAAACGATGCCTTGAGTCATTATTTAAATAAAGAGTCACAAGGGCAGGGATGAGTATCGATCTTAGGATCTCATGGAATCGGGATGGAAGCTTTAACCACTTGAGCTATCCTCACTTTCAATACATTTTTTTTAACGAGCTCAATACATTTGTTTATTACTTGTGAATAAAAGTAGTGAATACGAAAATGATAAGGTAGTGATAAAGATGCTACTAATTAAATATTAGGTCACGAGTTCAATCCATTGCACGGAGTAACATATTTTTGGAAAAAAATGGTCAATATGGAGAATCGATGTTATGTCTCATTGTATGTGGCGCCATATAATTGTGTTCTTTGATTTGAGTGTACCTGTAAAAAAAATATTAATATCTTTTTTGGTTGTGTTAGTTCTAAGAGACTTGGCTCTTCGATTTTACCTAGTAAATACGAAATAGGGATGTTTTTAGTAGAAAGAAAATAAGAAAAGCACGAGAAAAAGAAATTTGTTCCAAGTAAATGGAAATTCTCATAAGAAACGATAAAACTTTCTAGTGTCAACTAAGCAATTTTAGTTAATTCCTATAATTCATAAATCATGCTCCTAGCTAGGGATGCTTATTGAGTGACTCGATCATGAGCAGAATATAGCTTGACTCGACTTGTTAAGCTTGATTCGCTTGCTCGACTCGTTACTCGATAAGCTCGTTAAGTTTGTGCTGGACTCGTGATCGTTAGTGAGCTACAATGCTCGATTCAAAACTCGACTCGAAGCTTGTATCATTTTGTTTGGATTTACGAGTTGAAAACTCAACTCACTCGTTCAAGCTCGTTTCTTTTAGCTCGAATAATCACTATTCTATAAGAACTTTAACAAGACACCAATCTTCAACAATTAACACAACTAAAAACATAAACAGAACCATAAAGTCCAAAGAAAGATATATACATGAAGACATAAAATGCAAGTCTTCAACAACAAATTTTTTATCCTAAACAAAATATTAAATATTATGAAAAAAAACTTAAAAAATTATTGAACTGCTCACAAGCCTAACAAGTCGAGTTGAGACTTGCTAATTTGACTCGTTATCATACCATGTCAATCTTTGACTGAGTCGGTCATGAGCTTATAGCGAGCTCATCTACTAGTCAATAAGCACCTCTACTCCTAGCACCTAGAGAATCATGCTCTCGTAAAATGTCTTGAATATGAAACACTACAAACATGTGTATCCTAAATTTGAGATGTCACAAATGTAAAAATGTCCTATATTTAAAACTAAAATGTCCTAAATCATATTAAATCAACACAATGAAACTACTCTACAAAAGAAATGAAGAATTGCAAACTCTACAAAAGAAACAAGAATGACTAAATATCAACAATAGAGAAGAGCAAGTCATTCAGGTATGAGGAGGTGCATCAGCTGGAACGGTTGAAGYTTGCGAGGGCTCCCTTCGAAGCTCCTTGACAACAGCAGCAAGCGCTTCAGGGTTCAAGCCAAGGTCACACAGCGCGATCAGAACAGACAGGGTATGTCGATCTAACCCCGTGTCAAGTATGTTGGACATCTGAAATGCCAARTCCAGAGAGTCTCGCGCAGTGCGTGCAGCCTCTGAATCCATGTACTTYTGCAATTTCGTCTGTGCAACCGATCAGATTACAGCTTCACTTCACTGAACGAACACTGTAATCACTAGACTGTAAAAGATCAGCATTCGTTTTTGTACACCTCAAGCAAATTAAAAGTAAGGCTTCATTCCAACATCACTCTTTCATCAAGTGAGGCAATGAAGACGATGCTTCACATGAGGAAGATAAACAACATCACTCTTTCATCATTCTATTCTTCACAAAGCAGAAACTAAATTGCTAACTCAAGTAGATAAAACAAGCACAGCCTAAGTTCAAATGAGGAAGATAAATTCTGTAGTAAAATCGCAATATATTATGTGAATTCAACACTCATAATGTTCAAAAGTTCATGAATTTGATATGTAAAATTGAGGGTTGTATGAATATTGAAATGCATTCCATTTGAATTGAATGAAATTCAAAACCCAAAGTGAAATTACCAAAAAATGTAACAAAATTGTTCAAAATTAAGCACTACTGCATACATATCAAGATTATTCATATCAATATTGTTAAAAATCAATACGAGAATGAAGATGAAAACAACATCACTATAAAACTATTGCAACTACCATGAATTCTACTTGTACTAGTAAAACATCAATAATTGTTGGAAAAAAAAGCGAAATCTAAAAAATTAAAGTGTGATTAAAGCATATTCCATCAAAATTTACATTTCTTCTTTCAGTTTAATTTCCCGCTGTATCAGATAAATTCAAGAATTCTAAAATTTAAAGTTAGGGTTTCAAATTTACAAAATTGGATGTCAAAAAAAAAATAATTCAAAATTGGGTTAAATTTTACCAGTTTTCAATATCTGAATATGATCGTCAAGCGTTCACTGATTCATTCAAATTATTTATATCAGATGAATATTCACAACGGCAAGAAAATACAAACTGAAGAATTGAAAATTACAAATTCAAATAATAAAAAAATTAAACCAATCAATTGAATCGAAGCATTAAAATGAAGTAGTAAGGTTAATTAATGGTGTTTAGAAAACACACCTTGAAGAATAATAAAGAATTGGTACCAGTAGTAAATTGGATTAGCGAACTGCGAAAAAGCGAAAAAGCGAAGAGCAAAGAAGACGTTGTATACGGTTGAAGCCTTGAAGGCTACGGAGGAGAGAGATTGGAGAGAGCAATGAGATGGTGACACAATTTTGTTTAGGGATTTTTCCTCATATACCCCTGAGTTTTCGCGTATTAGCTCATATACCCTCGAGTTTTTTAAAARGCTCCATATACCCCTGAACTTGTCTCCGTTAGCTCGGATGCACTTAATGAGGTAACGGTGTTAAGTTTTGTGATTTTTTTGACATATTTGCCCCTGATTACTTCTTCTTTCTTCTTCATCTCATCAATCACCATTAATTACTTTCACCTTCATTACTTCCATCTCCATTCACCATGGAACATTAACCACCAACCCGAACACGACCCAGCCATCCACCACCGCACAACCACCATGACAACTACCATCGTACAACTACCACGAATCCAACCACCTTCGCACCAACACCCCCCCACTCCATCCAGCCAGCGCACAACCACCACCACCGTAGCCCAAATTCCATGCCCAGCAACCTCCATGTTTAACCTCCATTCAACTTCATCCTCTCTTACCAAATTCAGACCAAATACCGAGAATTCAAAACCACATCAACTAACAACACCCAAAACCCAGAATTCGAGCTTAAATTCGTCCCTATATCAGAACAAATACCCAAATTCGAAACGAAAAATCACTCCAAATACCKAAAATTCGASATGAAAATTGCCCCAAAATCAGACCAAATATTATGCAATAAATCCACACTTTCGAATAAAATTCGAAAATTTGATGATTAAAGTGTGTGTTTGAGTCTTTGAGAGTATGAGTGAGGAAGAGTAAGAGGAAAAGAGAAGATTTGATTTCAAATTTCCCAAATAAAGTACGAAATTCGAGCAACCTAATTCGAACAGGTAACGGGTGGCGCCGCGGTGTTTCCGAAAATTGGGGTTGCACAGGGGCTTGGGTTCATGAAATAAATCCACGATTGATGAGATGAAGTTCGAAAATGACGATTCATGAAGTTCGAAAATGACGATTCCACCTGAGTTCCTGCAATCAATGGTCTCAGGGGATGAATCGGTGCCAGAAAAATCTGGGTTTATAGTGCTCGAAATTCAATGAAAAAGGAAGGAAAAAACATGGATGATTAATGGTGATTGATGAGATGAAGAAGAAAGAAGAAGCAATCAGGGGCAAATATGTCAAAAAATCACAAAACTTAACACCGTTACCTCATTAAGGGCATTTGAGCTAACGGAGACAAGTTCAGGGGTATATGAAGCGTTTTGAAAAACTGAGGGGTATATGAGCTAATACGCGAAAGCTCAGGGGTATATGGGGAAAAATCCCTTTTGTTTATTTTCCCGCATTTTATGTCTCATTATTTTTTTTAGCATGTCCACCTGGTTCACCGGAGTTATTAACGCCCTGACTACATTCGATAAAGATTTCTGCATATGGTGAGACTCGAATTCGAGACCTCCCTCAGGAGGAATCAGGTCTCTTACCACCTGAACCAATCTTCATTGGTTATGTCTCATTATTATTCCTAAAGATTATGACAAAATAAAATTACTCTACAAAGTAAAAAAATAAATACTTTGTATATGGTGTCTCTATACTCTAAAAATTCGGATTTCGCTTTGTTTTCTATTGTCGTTGGATTCTTAAAACTAGTAGGGGATAACTTAATTAGTTACGACAAAATGATTTGAATGAATTCTATACTAAATTTGTAAAGAAGTTAAATTGAAGCGGGTGGAACAGTGGAATAAGCTTAATTGCACGTGGAAAAGTTTGATTGATCTTTGTTTAACAATTCTAACAAAATGGAAGTAGATAGTGTTGTAGCCTTGTAGGCATCGTGGTGGTATAGATTTAAGAATGCTAAGCAATAGGATCATAGTTCCAAGATGGGACAACGAACCATTATGATACAAAAATTAATGGAGGGTGATTTTCGCACTACTCAATCCAATATTAGTTGGTAGATAACAAATTGACAATACAACAAGAACATATCTGTATTATATAAGTCAAGGGGGAACAATGGTGTCCTTCTAGGCAATGACCGATTTGCCCTTTAGTAAATGAGGAGTATAAATTAACCTATTTAAAACTTACTTAATTAATTCACTTCCTACTTTAAAATTTTTAAATAAAGGAAGGTTTTAAATTTGTCAAATAAACTACTACTTAAAAGTTAAAACATTCATGGTATATAAAAAAAATTTGTGATTGAAAAATGGCATTTTATTTAAAAATTATAATTCAAAGAGTGTCAAATTTTAATATAGATTAACAATTTTTTTCCTTAGTTTTAAGCACGCATAGCGTGCACTAAAACACTAGTATGAGACGTAGATGAAGACAGAAGACATGAGATTAGTAAGAATTAAGAAATCAATGGCCAACAACTCTGATATAACAGAGTAATTTATTCAAACTTTTCAATGTTGTTTTTACACCTATGCTAAATGCCACAACCCAATGGTGTGGTTGTATGCCTTTTGAAATTACAAGAGCAAAGAGATGTATTCTTCCATAAGCAATGGATCGGAGTGAAAACAAAATTACAAAGGATATCGAAACTATCGTGCTCCAAATTTTTTGCTTGTCATCAACTTCTTAACAAGCTAGAGTTCTAAAAGAGCAAGCTGATTAGCATAGATCGTGGCTTCCTCAATCAACGAACATCTCTTGCGCTACAAAATTTGTTACTTCCTCCGCACCCTCCCTTCAAGCAATGATATTCTCTGGTGCAACAAGATTCGTTACTTCCTTTGCTTCCTCCCTTCACTGCAAGCCTTCAAAGCTTGGACCTCTATATAAACATGCGAGAATAAATCAGTAAGGAACACGTAAAGTCATAATATAACTTCAAGACAAAGGGCATACCGAAGGGAATTTGATTGATTTTTCTACTCTTAAAAACAAAACAATAAAAAAATCTCCTAAACTCTATCGTGACTGCCAATTCAAATGGTGAAACGGAAAAGCAAACATAAGAAAGCGTTGAAGAGAAAGCATACCCTTTTGGCATGATTTCCAGTTTCTATCAGTTTTTATTAGGCAGTCCTGCAGTCATTCATATAATTATTAGTGATATAATATGGAGAAAATTTCAAACTACTAGTGAATGCAATTAGTGATATTGTACCACACTATTATATTTACCTGCAAGGACAAGTAAACGGAAGAGCAATCTCCGAGTTGCTTCACATTCTCATCCTCTTCGTCTGCATCACTTTGATGCACAGGTTGTGGTTGCTGCTGAGATGGTAAGTTCGATGCATGTTGAGATTCAATGCTTGCATCTTGTAATTTGGCTTCTGTGCTTGGCTTCATCCTTTAAAAGAAAATTTCTCCAGTGAAACAATTACAAAAAAATCAACTTACTCAGTTAACCAGATGAGAACCATGTCATAAGCTCCTGCAAGAGCACAAAGCAATGTATACAATTACAAGTATTGAACCAGTGTACTGAACATCAGTATGTTTAGCAAACAAAATATGGAAATGTATCCGTTATGATCACAGTGCAATAAATTACCATAAAAATTAGATTAAACTTTCAAAGTAAAGGAAAATACGACCTAACAATTCAAAATAAAAAATAAAAAATGGAGATGAACAAAGACTGTATGTCTATATGCCAAACATTGAAGTTAACAATACAAAAATCTTTGGAGTGAGCAGGAAACGAAGAAGATTAAAGATTTGACCCTTCTATCAGCAGATAGATTAAGGAAATGGTGAGGTGGAGGAAGGATTTAATATATACAGGAGCATCTTTTAGCAGAGAACAAAAGTTTGATAAAAGTGAGAGATTATAACACAGGGAATAGAAGATGTCGTCTGGCGCTGGGGATAAGTAACAGGGCTCAGGCAAAAATGCAGCTGAGAATATAGCCCAAAAAAACTACAGAAATAAAATGTGCATCTCAATTGCAAAGCCACAGTTCCCTGAAAGTATTACACTTGATTACTTTCACAAGTATGATGTACAGTAAACCCAGAAAATCATGCTTTCATACGAACAATAATCACAAATGTCAGAGTTCCACTCTAGTTTTTCCAGCCTCCAATTTATGAAAGTAATTGCGCTTTTATATGATAAAAGTTGTTCTAACTTTATTATGCTTGACACAGTAACAACAGATTAATTTGGCACACTATTTTTCTCTGTTGTATAATAACTGAAGTTCTTGGACATAACGTTTTTTTGGTGGGTTGTGGAGAGAGTCACAAAGGATAAATAATGTATCCCCCTTGAGAGGAACATATTTAATTTCCGTTCATTTGTTCTTGATTTCTAAACAAACAAACAGAGAATAGCCAATGTTTATAAGGAAACCAACCATCATACTCCTTAGGGCTGGGACAATTTACTTGCTTCATCAGCACTTGTTTTCATGGAATGCGGTAACAGCCCACCATAATGACCCACACATTCAACATGCGAAAAAGATACCCTAAAGAAGCACGTGACAAGCCTATGTAGCAATGTAAATTGATGGCATTGATTTACACAGATTAGGCAAAATTAAGGGGTCAAATTCAACATGCTGCCAATACTTCCCCCATTAAGGTCATAGTATCACAATATTGCCCCAATCTGAACTTCTAGCCGAGAGGTATTCCAAGGTATTTTATCAGATTGGAGCCAACGGTCGAACTGGTAACTGGAGACATCGATAGGGGATAGGGTTGTCAATGTAAGTTGTAACCCAATAGGCTCCCATTATAAACCTGAGACTGAAGGATTTACATACAGGTTTCAAGTTACTGGGGGTTTGAGGTATGAGGTATGGATTTTAAAAGTATAATTTTACTAAACAAACAATAGGTTTGGGTTTACCCATTCTAAACCCATACCTCATACCTAGATGTTGTCAACCAAACTCCCCCTTATAATCCTGTTCATAAAACTATCGGGAAACCAATAGCAATCATCATGTTTAAGGAAAGGCATTCAAGTGGAACCACAACCATTCTTATCAACCCTTCAGAAAATTGAATTACACTGCATAGGTGATCCTAGATACCACCACTCATTCTACTTCCTCAAACTTTCAAAACAGTTCTATAGCTTCATTGCAGCAACATATGGTCTTAAAATCCTAATGCTTTTTGAGAATTCCGAATTTTTGGAACCAGTCGTCCCAAAACATTATTGTTCTCTGTTCCAAATCCTGATGTTAGCAATGTACAGTTGTCAAATAAGACTTTGCCCGAAGTTTCCTCCTGGCTCCAGTGATAGGGCATGAATATGATATCTACCACTCAGATGCAACGCCTTAGCTAGTACAGAGAAGTGCTTACCATGATTCTTATGTCTATCAATAGCAATTCAGGCTACAACACAGACCCGATCATAACTATATCTATCTTCCGAATTTCTGAGGCAATGATGGAATATGAAAACTAAACTCAGTAAATTGCTACAACCTAATCCTCTCATACAAGTAAGGATGCAAGTGGGGCGGGTCAAGTAGGAGACCCGCCCCATCCCCGCCCCAACGGGGCGGGGATGGGTCCAACTTTGACGGGGATGGGGCTGGGATGGGGATGAAAATTGTACCCACCGCGGGGATGGGGATGGTTTTTTTGGCTACCTCCGCCCAATCCCCGCCCCGCCCCGCATTTTTAAAACTAATAATTGAATTTTTATTTTTTTTTTGGATTAATAATTGAAAATTTTGTATAAAGTAGAATGAATGAATAATGATTTGCAAATAACATTTCATGTTATAACAATATTACCTATTGGGCCTATTCATGTCTTGTGGCCTTGTGGGGATTTCACGTGGGTCTTAGGTGGGGATTTTGGCAAATAGCGGGGCGGGAAATACGGGTATGCGGTGGGTATGGAGACCCACCTGGATCATGGGGCGGGGATAGTTCTATATATGTCCCCGCCGGGGCGGGGATGGAGATAAAAGAAATACCCGCCGCGGGGATGGGTACGGGGATGGGATTCCATAAGTAGGTGGGYATGGGGATAGGAATTGCAATATCCGCCCCGCCCCGTTTACATCCCTACATACAAGCCTATTCACCTATTTCATAGTACTTTTTCTGCTCATTGTCACAGCTAGTTTTGGTACAACAATTAGGTTTGCCAAACTCAATTATAAATATCACATTACTCAGAAAAGGAAAACATAACACTAAACACAAGAGTCAAAAAAACAAAACACACAAAATGTAACCAATTTTTGAGCAGGAATACATCAAAATGGGGAGCTCAAACACGAAACCGAAAACCATTCTTATCAACCCTTCAGAAAATTGAATTACACTGCATAAATGATCCTAGATACCACCACTCATTCTCCTTCCTCAAACTTTCAAAACAGTTCTATAGCTTCCTCAAACCCCATATAATCAAATTGATTACTGTTCCAATACAGTGTTTCAATTTCTTCGAATTACCCACATTAGAAACATCACGAGATTAAATCATATGAATTTGGGGAAGAATAAAAGATTTGATTTTTATTAGGGATAAGAGGGAAAACAACAAAAACCTAATTGCATTGAACAAGTAATGAAATGGGTAATTGCAATTACATAAGAATAACATAAACATGTGAAAATCAAGAGCAAAATAGAGAGCATTGACTATATACCTGAATTGATGTACTGTTTTCCAAACTCTTAACTTTGTTATATGAAGAAAGCTCAAATTTGCAGTGTTGCAGTGTTGCAGATGAGATGAGAGACTCAATGTGCGATTGTCTTGTTTGAAACAATGAAACCTAAACATACTTCGTACTTCAGTAAGCATATCACGTGACCGTCATAAAAACTTGGATATAATTTCTATAATGCCACTGGATCTGGATGTCCAAAACAAAAGGCCAAAAACAAATTTCGGCAATCTTCTTCTTATTCTCATCTATCCTCCTCGGTTACAAACTTACAAATTCCAAAATCCAAACCTCGTTTCCAAAAAAAGTTGTTCAGAAAAAGGGGGGGAAAATCTCAAGATTGAAGCTTTTCTTTTGCTACATTCTCCAAATTGGCTACTTATGATTTGAGGTTAGGGTATGTTTGCAAAATTCATTGTTTCTAGATTGAAATTTAATTATGTATGTATTGTTGAAGCAATAAGCCTATGATTGATTGATTGATTGATTGATTGTTGAAGCAATAAGGCTAAGCAAGAGTTTGCTGATTGATTAAATTGTGGATAAACTGAATATCCAAGTGAGTGATTTATGAATGTGGGTTTCAATCAATTAGGGTAAAGGTTGGTTGATTGATTTTGGGGGTAAAATTTTTGGTTTTGAATCAATAAAGTCGACAACTTTGTGTACGCAAGTCAAGTGCATGCTCTGTGGTAATATTTAAAATAAGATGAACAAGTGTAAAAATGCTGTTGAATTGCCTGATGAAATTTGGATTGAGATTATGCGGAAGCTGTCAATCAAGCCTCTTCATCGATGCAAATGTGTGTCCAAGACATGGTACTCATTTGTTACTCATATTTTGTCTTGTCACAAAGGATTAGAGCTCCCTCCTTGTGGTTTATTATTCTTAACTAAGGAATTACAGCCTATTCTTAGTCGGCCGTTGTGTTACTTATCCTTTGGTGACCGCAAGATAACACCATGGTCAACCGGTGAAGAACCCAAACCCAAAACTGCTATCGTAGGCGTGGCTGACCACCAGAATACCACCGACAATTCTTCATGTGTGTCCTTGGGGAACTTAACCGTAGACTTTAGCAGCTGCCTCGTTCGAGCTCCCAAATGTCAGCGCTTCTGGACCATGCATAGGGGCCTGGTCCTTCTTGGCTCAGTGGACACTCTTACTTTTAATGTATACAACCCTGTCACCAAAGAAAAGTTTATCCTCCCTAAGTCCCCTTACTTAGTTGAAAGGTTTCGGCTTTCGAAACATCCACCAATCACTTTGCAAGGGGCCATCATCAATCTTTCAGATTGTCTTCTCTCCACCCAATGTAATTTCAGGGTAATTAGGTTCTCAAGGAAGGAAGGCCGGTTTAACGCTGAGGTTTATTCTTCTTGCAATAACCAATGGTTTCAGTCTGAGTTGTGGCTCGATGAAGCCGTCTCGAGGTGGACCTTGTGTGGTTCTGTGATTCTTGACAAAACAGTCTTTTTCCTCACTGACAACGGGCATGTTGTGGGACTTAAACTCCTTTCAGGTGAGAAATTAAGTGCTTCCTGTCTATGCCTGCCTCAACCTATTCAAAACGGCATGGGCGAGCCAGCCTCATTGTATGCATCTCAAGGATATCTCTACCTTTTATTCCAGAATTATCATGACCTATGGATTTGGAAACACGATGGAAAGTCACTAGACGCCCAAGCTTGGATTCCACAGCTTATATTCAAAGATTCAGGCATATCTATATGCCCGCCAGTTGCTAAGAAATATTTGAGCCAACTTGTGGGCAATTCTGATTATGCTTTTCCTCTGATTATGCATCCTGAGGCACCTGTTGTTTTCATTCTCATGCTATCGTCCATCTTTGCATTCGATCTCTTGAATGATACAGTTGAGAAGATTGCTGACGTTAAAGATAATATAGTCATTTCAATGGGTTATGTCTACATGTATTCTCCGTGCTTTGCCTCATTGGAGGGTCTTATGCATCAAACTATCAAAAAGATTCCAGGTGAGCTATATTATTCTCTATATTCCAGACTCTCATTTATCTTATCTACTACTCCGTATATTTTTCATCTTCCGATTAGCTTGAATATATGTTTGCTCTTAATTTTGTTTCCAATATTTCCTTATGGCTTTTAAACCTAAGTACTTGATTTAATGTTGGATGCTTTACTTTGTGCAGCTAGTCGATGAACATATTGTGTTATAAATTTGCTCTCATGTCAGAACTTGATGGCTTGATGCTATGAGGACACCGACTTTCGATTTTGGTTACTGATTACACTCTGGTCAATTCGGGACACTCCGGAGTAACAGTTTGCTGGAATTTTGAGTGTTCATGTTTAATTTTATTTGAAGGTGTTCGTCCTAGAATTAATTCTAAGGCACCATCATCTATGCATGTCTCAGAAGAATATGTTGCGAGTATAATCTTTTTGTTAGTTGGTCATTCAAGGTGTCTGTTTGATGCTCCAAATTTGATGTTAGCAAATGCAATAGAAATTCTTTTAAATTAAGAATCTTTTGTTCATTTTTGTTCTTCAAATACAATACTATGTTACTCTTGAATTTGATTTTGTCGAAATTCTTTTAAAAWTTTTCTTCATAAACACTGAAGGTTTGCAGAAAATAAATGTGAATGAGAATTAGAATAGTCAGTTATTTCAGCGAACAAATAACTTCCTCAGGAAATTCAAGGGTAACCTGCTGACAGCAGTTGCCTCTTCTCGTGATTTTTTGGTTCAGATCTTGATTTTGTGTTGCCAAAGCGACACTAACGGAATGATCATGGCATTCGTTGCTGTATGAGACCTCTTTGCTGCTTAGTTTACAGATGCTGCTGACAGAGTGACATTTGACAGTAAATAGCAGGCATTCAGTAGGTAAGAGATGATTTCAGCTCATATCCCTTGCATTTATTCATCCATCACCAATCTGTCTTCTTACAAAAGAAATGCACACCATATATATGTATGTATATATTGGCGGCTAGGGGGAAATCCCAATAATGATTCTCACAGCCAATCATCAGCCTAATAAAAGCAGCAACTGCGAAAACGCCTAATAACACCTGAATAACAGAACAGGTTCACACAGCCGAGAGTAAATTGGGCTACAAAGCAATACAAAAATAAAAGCTATGAAACATTAAACTTCTTTATTACGGACGCTGAGACGCATATCATCAAGTTGATAACCAGTCACAATAGCAACCGACGACCAGGCTCGTGCTCATCACTCATCACTCTCAGTGTAGGGATCGCCAGGCCAGTCTTCATCCCAATCCCAATCCACATCTCCTACCTGCTCATCCCAGTCTACCTGAGTAGAGGGCCCCTTCTTCCTTTCCAAGTATTTCACCTTTCTTTCCTCGTATTCATTCCTGAATTTACGCCTCTCATTCTGCCAATCAATTCTCATTTTATTTCGATCAATCAGCTCGCTCTGAGTCAGCCCTATCAGGTTCTTTGTTACGGCATCACCAACGAAATCAAACGCTTGCATGACCGTCAATGCATTATTGATCGACACCGGAAACACTCGCCTGCAATTAATTAATTAAAAATATAAATGATTGCAACTAATTAATTTATCAAATGAAACCTTAAACTAAGTAGGCAATTAGTTGCTAGATACCCTGATTCTAGTCACAAAATTTAAGAACGCAATTCAAAAAGAACCCACAAGTATAAAGCTTCCTAAATTTGCACATACAAAGCTATTTCAAACTGAGAATTGTTAAATATCAATGAACATCAGATGAAAAGATGGAATATTGATTAACCCATCAATTAATTCATCAAACCACTTTTCATTTCAGATCACAGTTAATACAATCATAAGACGAAGCAAACTACAACCATCACAATTTTTGTTTCTAAACCTAATATAAACATCAATTAGCCAACTAACAATCTAATTCGATTTCTTCTTCAACCTTGGAGAACTCCTAGACCCACTTGGAGAAGCAGAACCCTTTTTCTTACCCCCATTCTTCTTAGGTGAAACATTAATCTGCATAACATCACCATTTTCAACCACCTTCTCGAGTTCTCGTCACCCTTACCCTTCATTGCTTCATCATTATCATTATCGACTTCTTCCTCTTCATCCATCAACACCATTGATKTTCAACTCCGATTCCCACTCCGAGTCCTCAACGCAACCCTATCAATAGGCGCTTCCTCACCACCCACCAACTCAAAATCATCCCCAAGCTTCCTCACAAGCCTTCTCTTCTTCCTCTTTCCCCCCACTTCGACCTCCTCATCCTCCGATTCATCCACAAATTCCTTCCCCTCAAAGTCAACAACCTTCCTCTGCCTCTTCTTCTTCACGATCGGGGCAGGAGGCGGGGAGTCGCCCGCCTTCTCGGCACCCTTCTTCGACTCCGGGTGTCGAATTCTCCATCTTCTTGTTTCACATCTCATCATCTTCTTGCTTCACATCTCATCATCAGGTAAAACGCGAGAAAATGACATAACGCTTGCAAAACAACATGAACACAAAAGGTAAAAACAAGAAACCTCAGCAGCAAAGCATACGCAATCCAACAAATTAGACACCTAATCAACAGTCCGTCAATACATCGTCAACAACTAACCACGAAACAACCCCAGTCAGGCAGTCACCCACCACAACCACTCTCGTTCATCCCACCACCACCCRTAACATCACCACAAACCACCGGAAACATCTCAAATCAAACATTCGAACTATTTCAAACAAATTCAAGTAATTTTACTTTGTTCTATATTTGCAATATCCGACTATTTAAAGATTATCAACCACCGCAATTATCGCTAACAAACTCCAAATACCATACAAATTCAAAGAATYTTCAAACAAATTCCAACAACTTCAAAACAAAACAAACTCACTAATGACTAACCTTGTAGTGGAGTCACGACGAACGAATGGAACGGAATCGTAAAGCTGGGATTCCGACAATCCCCACCGCTTGGCATTGTTGACGAGAATGGTCGTAGGACGCGGAGGCGTCAACTCGCGGAACTTCCGCAGCAAGGCATCGGCATGGCCAATGACTTCATCATCATCAAGGTTCGCACCATCGACAAGGAAGAAATATCCGTCGAATTTCTTGAAAGGCTCGATATCCACATCCTCCAAGGAGCCAGAGAGACAACCAAACACCATCGTCACGCTGCCATGAGTGAGAACGTGAAACAGCAGTCCGCTCAAACGGGTATGGCCTGGGTCCTCTCGAAAACCAAGAATCTGCATTACTTCCGGTGTAAAACCCACAAGCAGAATCCGYCAGGTTGGGTAGAAGGACCCGAGTGACCTCCGAATCACACCATGGGAGAGAGAAGGGGGAGACATTTTCGATTTTGAATTCAATCGGGAGAGAAATGACGATTTATACAGGTATTTATAGGGAAGTTGGGATTTACAGGGAACTGAGAGAAGAGGGTACGATTAGGACTGGTTAACAGATCAGGTCGGGTTGGTTTCAGGTTTGGGTCAATAATAAACGGGTTGAAACTCTATCAACCCAAACCTAACCCGTTTATTNTTCAAACAAATTCCAACAACTTCAAAACAAAACAAACTCACTAATGACTAACCTTGTAGTGGAGTCACGACGAACGAATGGAACGGAATCGTAAAGCTGGGATTCCGACAATCCCCACCGCTTGGCATTGTTGACGAGAATGGTCGTAGGACGCGGAGGCGTCAACTCGCGGAACTTCCGCAGCAAGGCATCGGCATGGCCAATGACTTCATCATCATCAAGGTTCGCACCATCGACAAGGAAGAAATATCCGTCGAATTTCTTGAAAGGCTCGATATCCACATCCTCCAAGGAGCCAGAGAGACAACCAAACACCATCGTCACGCTGCCATGAGTGAGAACGTGAAACAGCAGTCCGCTCAAACGGGTATGGTCTGGGTCCTCTCGAAAACCAAGAATCTGCATTACTTCCGGTGTAAAACCCACAAGCAGAATCCGACAGGTTGGGTAGAAGGACCCGAGTGACCTCCGAATCACACCATGGGAGAGAGAAGGGGGAGACATTTTCGATTTTGAATTCAATCGGGAGAGAAATGACGATTTATACAGGTATTTATAGGGAAGTTGGGATTTACAGGGAACTGAGAGAAGAGGGTACGATTAGCAGGCTAGGACCTAATCCAATTCCGTGATGCGGTTACGAAGGAAATATAATGGCAAAAAGGAAATAATTGGGAAAAAATCACGTGAGCAAGTTGGATGACTTTGTTAACGAAATTGACGACATCGTCAAGCATCGTTTTAGTCGTCAAGTAGAAACTTTGGCAGACCGTTATGGTTGTGGATCCCGTTATGAAAACGATGATAAGGAGCGACGTGGCACGTTCGTAGCAACAGAAAGGAGATGGGTGTCTGGATAAAAGAGTAGATAAGATTTTCATAGCTCGTGTTTGATCAGGTGAGAAATGAAAAACATCCACTATAGCCACTAGTGTTTGATCTACTTGGAATCGAAGTGAAAACTGGCATAAAAAAAATAGTGTGAAAGTAGTAAGGTAAGGGAGGGAGTTGTGGGAGTATAATATTTTGTGAAGAGAAATAGCGAAAAGCGTATCAATGTCGTCGCCCGACGCGGAGGTTGATGTTGAGTGCAGTCAGGGCGTCCCCGAGACCGGTAAGCACTTAACTGAATTTGTCTATCGTAATGTTAATTTGATTCCACAATTTATATAATAGAAATTTTATACATTGTATATGAAAAAGGGAAATGTTAATTTGATTCCACAATTTTTATACGGAGTAGGAGAAATTTTATACATTGTATATGAAAAAAGGGAAATGTCGTAGTGTGGTGCATGTAATTGAATCCTGTTTATTAATTGCCTGAAGTAATGTTGTGAAAGGATGTATGATTTTCAATCATGTAATGAAGATGATGCATTCCATAAGTAGCTGTAATGGATAAGTATAAAAGAAAATGACAGTCTAATGCATTCCCTGTAATAGATGCAGTTTTAGACGAAGCTACACCGGTATCAATGGTTGAAACGAGAGGCACAAATGGTGATGTAGCTAGTGGGACTTGGACGCAGATGACCGAGGAACTGGCAATGACTGATGGTCTGGATGATCTTGCAATTACTAATGTGCGGGTTGTCGATTGCAATGGGGTGGAATCGACCCCAACAAAAGGAATAGTCGATGGTATTGAGAACGGAGATGATGCAGAGGTGGTGGCAGTACCTGTAGTAGGAATGATTTTTGGGAGTTGGGAGGATATTGAAAAGTTATACAAGGCTTATGGGAAGCAGCAGGGATTTGGTGTAACGAGAGCATCGTCGTCATCTCGGAACAAAGAAAGGAGATCAGTAACACTACGATGTGAATGTTACGGGGATCCAGATGCAAAATCAAAGGCTGAAGCGAAAAAAATGGCTCGGGGAATGGAGATCGGTGGCAGTTCAGTGCAAGCGGCGGTGAAACCAAAAAGGCGGCGAAAGACAAAGAAATGTAACTGTACAGCAATGTTATATGCAAGCAAGAACAGTACTGATGAATGGGAAATTAGGAAAGTAATACTTGAACACAGAAATCACAACCCAACACCTAGCAAGGCGAAATTAGTAAAAGAGTACAGAATGCAACACTTGACTCGTAGTATAAGGAATAGGGTTATAAATGGAGTGGATGTTGGGGTGTCAGTTGCCCATCTACATAGGAGCATAGCAAAGGAGAGGGATGGTATTGAAAACATGCCCATAACCGAGAAGGATCTAAGGCATGTTGTAGATGAGAGGCGTCGACTGAAAATGGAAGGGGGGGATGCGAAAGGTTTGTTAATGTACTTTGAAAGGATGCAACGTGATAACAGTGACTTTTATCACACATATCGATTGGACAGGCAGGGAAGGATACAAGATATTCTATGGGTTGATGCTCGTAGTCGTATTGCATATAAGGACTTTGGTGATGTTGTATGCTTTGATACCACCTACTTGACAAATGGATACGAATTACCATTTGCAAACTTTGTAGGTGTGAACCACCATGGCCAGTCACTGTTGCTTGGTTGTGCCCTTATATCCCATGAGGACTGTGAAACATTTCGATGGGTATTTTCAAAGTGGCTACATTGCATGTATGGTAAAGCACCAGAAGGTATACTTACGGACCAAGCAGCTGCAATGAGGAAACCTCTAGAAGAAATAATGCCAAAAACGAGACACAGATGGTGCATATGGCACATATTGAAGAAACTTCCATACAAGCTTGGCACACACAAGAGGTCAGTGTATCTTGGAACGAAGCAATAATTTAAAAAAATTAAGTTATGTGAATGGCGAATTAATATGATATGGATACGTGAATGACCAATGTAGTTTGAACTTTTTGCAGGTACACCGACCTGAAAGAGGAGCTGTTGGCTGTCATATATGATAGTTTTACACCAGCAGAATTTGAGCGAGATTGGAACGTGGTTATAAACAAATATAGCTTAAATGAAAACGAGTGGTTGAATGGGCTGTACGAAGAGAGGGTTATGTGGGTGCCTGCGTACATGAAAAACCAGTTCTGGGCTGGTATGCGCACGACGCAGAGGGTAGAGAGCATGAACAGTTTCTTTGATCAGTTTGTCACAAGGCACACGAAGCTGGCCGAGTTTGGTGAGAAATACATAGCGGCTGTTGAGAAGAGGATTGCCCAAGAGAAAGAGGCCGATGCCTACAGTGTAAAATTGGTACGAAACCTAGGAACTGGATTTGATATCGAAATTTTTTTCCAGAAGATATACACGGATGCAAAGTTCAGTGCTGTTCAAAGGGAGTGTGAAAGGCTAATGTATGTTAATGTGAAGGAGGAAAATCAAATTGGAATAAACACATTTCAATATGTTGTGGAGGATCGTGTATGGAAAACATGCAAGGGTGGAGTTCAGGAGTATTTGACAGACAAAAGGAGGATGTATTGTGTGAATTTTAATAGTGAAAGTAAGGAGGTGCAGTGCAACTGTAAGCAGTTTGAAACTCATGGTATATTGTGTAGGCACACAATAAGGATTTTAGATCAGAATCTTGTTAAAGAACCAAATGAAAAATACGTGTTGCGACGTTGGCGTAGGGATGTCCCACGGGAACATTCTAGGATAAAGGTAGCATTTCATGATCCTTCAAGGACACTTGAAGTACAAAGGTATGATAAGATGAATGCTGTGTTTGAGTGCTTATGCAACCAAGCATCCCACACAGATGAGGTAACTAGGATTGTGTTGCGTGGTCTTAAGAAACTGGAAAATGTAGTTACACAATGGTACATCAAAAGAAAGAGTGCAGATCATGATGCGCCCAAAGATCATATTGAGGTGAGCCATGCGCATGACAGCTCCTACAGAGAGATTGAAGGGCCATCGAGTTTGGTGGGTTCGGCAAATGAACTAAGACACAGCCTTACAGGCATAGATAAAGGAAATGGTGGCGCAAGCCCTCCCGTGGTGAGCTCGGCTGGTTCGGTTCTGGATCCGAAAATGCCGAAGAAGAAAGGCAAAGCAAAGGCAATGCGTTACAAGAGTGTTGGTGAAAAGGGTTGGAAAAAGTCAAATTCATCGAGAGCGTTACTTGAAATCAACAATGATTCCGAAGATGAGCAGGTGAAGCAATACACATGGAATATATTTTGTAGAAATGAGAACGTTAGTAGTTCTGTGTTTTTAATATGGTTAACTGCTTGTCATTGCAGAGGTCGGTTGATGAAAGTGAATTCCCAAGGTGGCAGGTCCAAAAAATACCGGTATGTTTGAATCTTGCTATAAGGACTTGGTTGATTTGAAAATGTAGAATTTCTGGAAAATGTTGAATGTATATTACTCAGCAGGTGACAAGAAAGAGGGGTGCTTCGACATCAGACGGAGGAGCAAGTGGTAGCCAGACATTGCCTCCCAAACCAAAGGTAACATTAATGTGTGAATATTTTTTTGTTAACAAAACAAATTTTGTTAATGTGTACATAATCAAGTACAAAAGGGGTGAAAATAATATGTTAATATTATCAGGGGGGAAAGAAAGCTCGGCTAAACAATGAAGCATTGTTGCTCGATAGTTCCCAATCCGAGGACATTGTTGTCTCCCAAATGTATTCCGAGGATCCTCTGATCGAAAGGAACAGTTTATTATGGAATGGAAACTGAAGGATTGCATTTTGTGTTATGCAGAAGATGAGCGATTGTTATGGGTTAACATGTGTTAAGGTAAAAGGGAAAAAAGTGTGTTAACGACGTTCGTGTGGTTATGTAAGAGGTTATGTATGGGGTTATGTAGGAGGTTATGTATGAGGTTATGTATTAGGTTATTATGTATTAAATGCGGTTATTACTCTAGTATGCTATTAAAAAAAAAATGTATTAAATGCGGTTATTACTCTAGTATGCATGGGGTTATGTATGAGGTTATGTATTAGGTTATTATGGAATATTAAGTTAAGTATGTATTAGGTTATTATGGAATATTAAGTTAAGTATGTACGCGGTTATGTGATGTTACTCTAGTATGGAAAATTAAGTTAAAGTAGTAAAAAAAATGTATGCTAAATGAATGAATGCTAAGTTAAGTATGTATGCGGTTATGTGAATGCTAGTATTATGGAATATTATGTAATATTAATGAAATGAAACTGTGTGCCTAGATACATGGTTAGTATGCAACCCAATTATTATATATATAGGCCAAATAAGGAATTCGTTGCATCTTCAGGACAAAATAAGGTTTTCGTTGGCCCAACCCAAAATAAGGAGTTTTACTTGCCGAACCAACCCAAATGAACACATGGTTTTACTTGGAAAACCAACCCAAATTAACACACATAAGGAATTTGTTGGAAAATATATTAATGGGCCAAAACATAAATAACAACAGCAGACATCTTTGAACGGGTAAGGAATTTGTTGGACAATATATTAATGGGCCAAAACATAAATAACAACATCAGATGACATCTTTGAACGGGTGGTGCCCAAATACTGAATTAACAATCGAGTTATATATACAAAAAAATTAAATAAAATAAAGGTTAATAATTTTGTGTTCTTTTTTTGTCTTGTTATAATCGAGACGAAATGTCGAAAAAAGTGCGTGGGAAGGTTATAGTAGCAAAAGCCGTTGGAATTTGTTTTCGTTTACATATACATAAATTTCTATTATACCTCATAGGATTCTTTATAATTACACTATAAAAAAAAAGCCAATAGACTTGAAAGGGATGTAGCGCGTGCGTTTGTTTTGGGTACAAAATGTCACGGGTTCAAATCCTGTCATCCCTACCTAATTCCTTTAACTCGGAGAAGTAAAGGAGGAATTAATTGTATTTTTGATTCAATTTGGAAATACGAAATCTTTCATTTTTTTTATGCTAATCCGAGGATAGAGTTTTGAGTTATATAAAAAAAAAAAAAAGGTAATATCTAGCCTTAAAGATGAATCTCAATAACCGAAAATTATCAATTGCCCCAAAAAATTGGACCGAATCCCACAAAAGTATTTATTGAGTTGGTTATTCAATTAATTTCAAATAACCCGTATTTTGTTTAGACCTATTAATAAAGCGGAGGTAATAGTTAAAGCCGCTAGTAAAAAACCGAAATAACTAGTTAGAGTAGGCATGAAAGAGCTAAATTAAATATGTTCTGGTTATACATATGTTTCTAAAGCACTTACCTAAATTGAAAGTTTTTGAATAAAAGAATAATTTTGTGATAAAATAAAAGTAAATAATATAATAGAATAAAAAATTCGACAATTAACTTTTATTTCGACAAATTACTATTATCTTTTGAATCCAAAAAATATGTTTTATCTACCTAAGAAGAATTCGAATCGAACCACGGAATCAATAAAATGAGTCGTACACCACGGAATAAAAACGAAATTTATATGGGTGTGTTCGCAAAAAAACAAAGACTCATTATATATAACAAATGTGTATTAAAAAAATATTTTGTTAATACACATTTATAACCGCATTTATATATTATTTTAAATTATGAAATCAAATTGCAATAATGTCATTAAATCCCCCTTCTTTTTCTTTTAAGTAATGTTTTGTTTAAACATACTCACAAATATAATTGTTTTCGTAATTTTAAGATGTGATAAATTAATTAGCCCCAACAAATATAACATAAAGATCCATAAAATAGATAAATGCTTATGACACAAATTTAATAATAACTTTAATTCCAAGGAAACCAAATGAAAAACATCCACACCGATTGAAAGTAAACACAAAAACGACTAATAAACACGGGTAATTAAATGCAAAAACAAAATGACGCTGGAACAACAAAATAGGTCCTAATGCATATCTAAATGCAGCAGTTCTTCCTGTGGTGCCTGAAGTAAATTGTGACAACAGCTTGTCTTCGGGCTCTTTTGAATTTCCTCAAGCAATCATACAACTTGTTGTCATGTTCACCGTCCACTGATATGTCCAAAGTTTTCAGAGAAGGGGAGTTCATGAGCACTGTTTGTATAAAACTGAGTTCCTCCGTCACTGGTTCTCTTGAAACGCCACTCATAGTTATATGGAGTAAACTGGTAAAGTGCAGGTCCAAGTGGTCTTCTGGCATAACAAGTGGGGCCTTTGACATTCTGCAGGATTCTGCTATCCCATTAGCCTGCAGTGGTTTAAACTGTTAACATTTATACAACAACTGAGTAATTTTATGATAAGTCACAAGATAAGTATGATAGGTTTAACAGCTTGGAATATGCAGGAAATAAAGTACATACTCTAATATTGACATTCCTCAACGATGGAGCCGCTCTCATCACCACAAGCATGAAATATGTGTTCGGAATGTCGAGAATTATGTCAAGGAAAGAAACATGTGTTAACCCATGGAGGACTGGGGTTTTCAACCTAAATTTGTAATAAAGCCTGAAGTCATCATCAAACAGGGAATGCTGCAATAAATCAAAAAAAAAGGTTAGTTGGGAAAAAAAAATTGGGAGTGCAAGCAACATTGGCATCCATAGATTAAATTTTTTTCCTTAGAAGTCTTGCCTCAAATAAAAACTCCATTTGCTCAGCAGCACCTACGCTTGTTAGTAATGCGATTAAATGGATGGGTTCTATAGCTCCCCAAAATATGTTAACAAGAACATTTTTGACATTGCTCATAGTTGACAACGACATGTTGTGCATTAACCCCGCAAGGCACAGATTTGTTACAGCTGGTGCATGTATATTTAGTACCTCAAATGTGTCGCAGGTGTTTAACCATAAGGTTTGTATTTTTGGAGACAACGAAATAATTTTACCCAAAGACTCAACATTATAGAAATCCATATGACTAGTTTCGACATTATCAAACTTGAAGCATTTAAGATTTGGGAAACCTTTGAAAGTTTGTGGAAGTCTACTCAATAAGCAAGTTGTCATGGATAGATGTGTCAAGTTGACACACGAGAGTAGCTCATTGTGTAACCGCTTATTTCGCCATGAACGACGATCATTGATAACAAGAGTGTTAACTTTTTTGTTTCGGGCAAATGCAAACCATGGTTTGTCATCTTCCTTGTTGAGCGAAGGTGGTAAATTTAACTCCAATGTTTCCAGCTTATCACCGGAGTGATTTAACATAACATAATTAAGTATATTCATGAAAATGACACTTTTCCTAAGACGAGTGAAATTATGAGCACAGTGTAAATTAAGCCGTCTAGAAAATTCATAGTTAAATCTTAAATGGGGGGTTGTCAACCACTTCTCCCTCCACTCAGTTGAAAGTGTACTCATTCTTGCCAAGTCATCGACAGAAAGTCGCTTTAAAATTTCATCTAGCAGATCTGGATCGAGAGTGCTCAATCTGTCGTCGTTTCGAAGATTTGGGTGCTCCCTGAAAAACGATTCACAAGATGAGATGAAACAAAACCACCCAAATAGTAATAATAAGAAACACATGAATTGCGAATAAAATTGGGGAAAAAAACATATAAACATGAATAACATGAAACAAAGCAAAAAATAAAAATAAACAAAGACTTACATGAACAATTCAATTTTCACTTGCAAAATATAGTTGGTTGTCTGTGGGAAAAGAAATGTTATAATTTAAGACTTCTAAGCAAGAACGAAAGTCATTTGCGTGTTAGGGTTTTGTATAAAATGAGCAAGTTGTTAACGTATTTATATTGGGTTGGTTTGCGCGTGATGTAATGTGGGCGACATTGATCGTCATTTGTCGATATTTAGTAGTTGGAAAGTTTTGACAAGAAACGCATGTGGGTCACCACTTCTGACAATTAATATAGGGCAATCTTTGGTATACTCCCGGGCCCATGTTAGTAAGGGTAGATTAAAAGTCATATTAAAAGGGGTAGTTTAATAATCATATTATATTTATTTATACGGTTGTTAAAAATTCATATTAAAACGGGTAGATTAAAAGTCATATAATATTAATTCATACGGTTGTGTAAAAATTGTGTAGATGTAAAAATCAATTTCTTTCTCAATTATACTGTAGTCGATCACTGTTAAAAGTTTGAAACATTTCATAAGTTATAATATTTCATTCTAAAACTACGACTGAAAAGGTGCACCCAATGTGGTCAGATGTCATAAGTGTATGTTTTACAGCCACACAAGCATAACAACATTTGTAACCAGGGTAAGGTCCTACATGCATCATTGCAAGTAAAATCATTAAAAGAAGCAATTGAGAAGAACATATTTCATTGACGAAGCTAAAACCAACACATTAGCATATTTCATTAGTAAACCAACACATTAGCATATTTCATTAGCATAAGCATAGTAAATAAAGCATAGTAAATAAAGCTAATACTAATACGTACACAGTAGCATATTTCATCACACACACACACAACATCAATTCAAACAAACCCTAGTGTTGTTATACACAGGTTGTTTGATGATGCAACCCCGCATGCATGGCTGTATGTGAAAGAGCGAGTAAGCTTGTAGGGATGGTTGCTTGCTTCTTTAAATATGTAGCATTTTTTTGGAAAGCGGTTTGCCCATGATTTTTCAAGTGCCGGTTTCGCGGCCCCCGATAAACCTTTTACGATCCCGTTGCTGACAAGCACCACAATGTTGTATTTTTGAGCCAATTTCTTGAGACCACTAGCAACACTTCCCATAACAACCCTCTGTTGATTTGTATCCGACAATTTATTGTAATAGGAAATGGCATCGACCCCTTCAATAACCAACAACTGGACCCTATTGCTCCCACCTCCCTCGCATATTGATTGATGGGCATCTAATTCATTTAGAAGTTCAGCAACCTCCTCAATGGTGTGAACTTTTCTAATTAAAATGCGTTCGAGTACAGCCTTTGTTAGACTCTCACAAGGGATTCCGAGCTTGACATTAACCCAGCTGTCTGCTAATTCCTTAAGTCTTTTAGCTGGAAATGGTTGATGAGGTGCTATGTACAAAACATTGCCAACCGATCTCCCAGACTCACTTGTTAGTCCAGCTAGTTGGCTCTGTATTGAAATCTGCATGCATAACTGTGTCTTCCCTGCTCCTGATTCACCCAATATTTGATAGACATGGCCCTCCATAAAACCTCCACCTATCAAATTATCAATATTCGGGCAACCCGTTTGGATCATATTTGATAATTGGTATCATGGAATGTGTGTAAACTGATGTCCCCCTTGGGAGCTGCGAGCTCACATATAAGAAGAGGAACACACCAACAAAACAATTATACGTATATATTGTAGCATTGGAACATGTTGATCCCAGCTGTCAGCTATGGGTGAGAATTTGTGATAACAAATAATATATAATGAAAAACGTGTATTCTAATTAGGCACATGATAGGGTCCACTTGATTATACATTACAAAAAGTCATACAAAACATACATACATAGGCACGGGCCCACAAGACACAACCACAAAATAAAAACAACGAGCTACTAAATTTAGGCGCCACATTCCAGCCATTACAATACATAAAAACCAAATGGAGAGCTATCCGTAAAAAACACAGATATTAATACATAAAATAACAAGCTCCTGTTTACTTGTGAATTCAAAAGGTAGAAGAATAATTTGTGTTTTCAGATGATATTTCATCGTTCAGTTGACACTAATGCTCTCTTCTTCTGGGAGTTCTATCACATCCCTGTCATTAAAAATCACTTCAATTTTTGCATGGGTTGACGCTCTATGAAAAAGCATGATTCTCGCCAATGTTAGATCGCAGTGACCTGATTCTATTTGCATGACCATTATCTTCAACAAAGGGGAGCAACACAGAAATGTTTCCACAAAGTCCATATCGGTTGAATGGGGTGACTTCGACAGCCCAGCTATTTTTATTTGATTAAGGGATTTAAAGATCAGTGGATAGTTTGGTTTCACCAACGGACCCTTCACATACTGGTAGATATCATCGGTTGCACATGCCTAAGAACAGAGGTGGCATAAACTCATTTAATTTGAATTATTAAATAAATGCAGCAACTATATTGTTAAATTCACTTACCCTTATGACAAGAGATCTGAGGGATGGTGCATTGTGGCACAAAATTAAAGTGAACAACATGCTTCCCTCGTCCAGTGCAAAGTTGAAGAGCGCCAGCTCTGTCAAGTTACACATAACAGGTTCTTTCCCTTTAATAGCATTATTCAGCGAATTAGGGTCTTCAAATAAAGAGTGCTGCAACATTCAACCACAAATATATACATCATCAGGACATGGTGAGAATGGTTAACCGTTATTAAAAAAAAAACCGAATTTCATACGACTTAAAAACGGAAAACATGACGTGCCTCGAATGCAATCTCCATTGCCCTGCAGTTGGCCAAACTGTTAAATAGATTAACAAGCACAACAGGAGTTATTATTGCCCACAATATGTTTAAATGCACCTTCGCCACATTTGGTAGAAAATCAGAGTACAATTTGTGCATAACGCCACTTAGACAAAGCGTTTTAATATTAACCCCAGTTATGGTGAGCACTTCAAACGCATCGCTAGTGTGTAAATGGAGGTATTCTATATTAGGAGATGTGGCAATGATTGTGGATAAGGAACTAACATCATATTGTTCAATAAACCCCAACTCTCCGTTATCATATGTGAAGCTTATAAGATTGGGAAATCCCTTGAACCAAGTTGGAATCTGGGGCATTAAACAATTATGTAAGCAAAGACGGGTTATTGTGGAGCACATAAACAAAGTGGGGTGCAAATTTTTGTATTTCCATGAACGGCGGTCGTCTATTGTTAGGACCTTAACCTTTTTTGCCCTAGCTAAAACCATCCATTGTTTATCATCATCTTTTCCTAGGGCAGGTGGAATGCAAATGACCAAGCAATCTAAAAAGCCTACGTGATTGAACAAAACGGTGTTAACTATATTCATAAACCTTATGCATTTCCTAAGTTTTGAAAAATTATTCGTGTAGTGTAAGTTAAGTTTTCTAATGAAGTTGAAGGGAAATTTTATGTGAGACACCGTGCTACATTTAGCATTCCAAAATTTAGAAATGGTACTCATTCTAGCAACATCGTCCACACTGAGACGGCTAAGAATGTCATTAGCGACGTTTTCGTCAACCTCACTCAATCTGTCACGAGCCATTGTGTTACCAAAATCTGGTAAAGACAAATGGAAGTATAGAATATGTTAGGCATAAAAGAAACAGATACAAGTAACAAAATAAAATGTAAACATTTTTTACAAATAATTGCAATACTAATTGTTGTTTACCTTGTCTTATAATAAATTTAGCAGAGATAATGCGAAAAAAAATATTTATTGTGTTCACACTCAAGGATGCCAACTTTGGTTTTCTTAACTGGTATGCATTGGAAAGAAAGACCACAAGGCCTTTATATAGTGCTGATGATATCATACTTGAAGCTCTTCCACTTTTGTGCCATGTGGGCCATACAATCTTAAGAAAGTTTATGCCTCTAGACAAATAAATAGATTGTTGAGATGTATTTGCAATATCATATGCCATGTGGGCCATACAATCTAAAGAGTGAAAAAGTATTTGCAATATCATATGCCAAATT
>SNQN01000022.1:221845-251355 GCA_008642245.1 Bassia scoparia | reverse complement strand
GTCTATATATATACATATCATTATATCTTTATTTAGTTACATAAGATATTTCTTTAAGTTAAGATATATTTTTCATTTTTTTATAATATATTTTTATTGTTTTTTGAAAGAAACCTATTTATGAATAAATGTGATCACCTATATTTTAAAGACCACTTTTATATTTTAGCTGGTTTCTTTGCACCGATCTCTTAGACACTTTTTGTAGTAGTGTTAATCGTTTACGTTTCTTGTATATCGATATCAAATTTAAAAGTTGTCATTCTATTCATCCCTCTCTATCTATCACATTCTAACTCATAAATTTTCAACCAATGTACATTTCATTCATCCTCATTACAACAATGAAATAAAAATTCTCTTACTCCCTCTCTCTCTAACTTTTGAATACTACTTTCTCTTTCGTCCAACTCATCATTTTACTCCCATTTTCTTATCTTACTCCCTCTTTCTTTTACTTTTGAATACTACTTTCTCTTTCTTCCAACTCATCATTAATTAGTCAACTAATTAATTTCAGATTTAGTAGTCAACTAATTAATTTCTTTTTAATTACTTAACTAATTCAAGCGGGTTAAAAATAGTAAGCTCTTAGTCAACTAAAACAATATTACTAATAGTCACTTGAAGTTTTTAGAGACTATTTTGATTCAAATTTAAAATTGAATCTAGATATCCAAAATTTTGGGTATTGGATACTAATTAAATACAAGGACTTAAATGAACATGACTTCTGACTATTGTAGACCATGTAAAATCACGTGACTTTTTATTACTCCACCCTTATAGGTGTTTACAATTAAAAGCCGAAGAAAGTTAAAACACATCTTCTCGACTTCTGACAATGCTACTTCAGTTCAATCAGTTCATTATGTTATAATCAATTTTCATTTTAAACAGTTTTTCCCGGTTTTATGCATTCAATTTTGTTTTTTAAGCATAATATTTTGGGGTGTGAGTAATTGGTGAATAAAAAAATCATTTGGCTTCGGTTCAAACTGGTGATTGTGTTAACAATCACTTTATTTTTACCAAATGCTTCCGTTGAACTGAATTTCGGACTTTAACCATTACAGTTTTAGTGAATAAGCTGTATACTATTTTCTAAATTATTATAACACTTTTTGTTAGGTGTGTCAGTTTTTTTATTGTATACCAGATCAATATATGAAAGGATGATGATCAAATTTGAATAATTATAGTTCAATATAAGTATAATTGCACATACAAGGTGATATGATCGACTTCAATACAAATCGTATACGTATTAGATCAAATATGTATATTCGTATTTGATCAAACWATTAATACATAAAAGCTATATACACCGCGTCTATCGGCGAACATTGGTGGCGTAGTATCGATGTTATTGGTTTTTGGAATGAGTTTATTACTTAGGTGTGAGGAGAGGAAGTTGATATGAATTATAANTTATTGGCTTAGACTTCTTTTATCTTTTTTTTTTTTAAAAAAACTACATTTAAAAAAAAAAAAAAAAAAAATTGATGAACAGTGCTGCGATTTTTCAATCGCTGTTATGACTTTATACTTCTCCGGGGTAAAGAGGTCGAAATTTGGCCAAATAAATATATGTCCGTTGATTTTTCATATGGATGATGTGATCTACACATCTTATGAAATATACTTACTATAGGTCAAACTATATTAAGACAATCTCAAATATTTTTGAGAAATTTCCCCATCTTCAGATTCAAAATACATTAAAGCTATATTGGAGTTCGAAAAAATAGTAAATAATGACTTCTATGAACATATAATAGTTAATAGTTATAAATTTCCTAATTTTTTGCTAAATCTCTAAATAATATACTACTATTTTTATAATTATTAAGCTAAATAAAAAGATAAAATAATTTTTCGTGCATGCTTGCGAGCTTTCGAGCCGAGCTTAGATGAGTTTGTCTCGAGCTAACTTCGAGCCGAGCTCGAGCCAAACTCGAGCAGGCTTGGCTCGATAACACCCCTAATTGTTTCTGTTTAGATCTTGTATGAGTGGGGGTTTAGATCATAGTAAACATCAATGTACGCATTTTGTTTGATTAATTTTTTTGCTTGCAATGTATACGTAAGTGACTGAAAAAGCCCTAAATTGGGAACGATAAGCGATTTTCTTTTATACGGTGTTAAGTAAAAGGCGATAAATTTAATTTGTATATCTGTTCGATTGTATTGTTGTTGGTGTTATACGGCGTTAGTAATAGGGTTTGGATGGTTTTGGATGATCAAAAAAGTGATTCGGAAACGTTTCACGTTGCTTGTTACACTACTACAAAAAGTTGCAAAGAAACCATGTAAAATAGCCCAAAGAAACTACTAAAGAAGAGGTTTCTATCTCAATGGTCTCTAGAGACCAATTTTAATAATAGGTTTTTTTGTGAATTCAAGAGACCAAGTTTGAACAAAAAGTGGTTTCTTTTTTTCACTTTGAAAAGAGATCTCTTAGGTAACACTTAAAAGATCACTCTTATAATAAAGTGATNTTATTAAATTATTATGTATTTTAATATTACTATTTGTATGTCAATGTAATTAATCATTTAATCTCTTTGTCGAGAGATTCAATTCAAAAGAAAAAATGACATCGAAAGTTTGAAAATCATAATAACTCACCTCCATTTTTAATTTGAAATGGTACTCAATTACATGAATTTTTTTTCTAATTGAACATTTGTTTAATTTTTAAACTGACCGCAAGCATCGCGTGCTTATAATTTAATATAAAATTTTAAACTGACCGCACGCATCGCGTGCTTATAGTGCTAGTATATATATGGTGAGAGAGAGAAATGTTGATATAATCCAAAATACAACATATTTATATAGTCAATTTCTTATTTCCAAACATATCAGAAAAAATATATATATGATAAAATAGGAATACATATATTCTGTAAAATATATATATGATAAATTAGCATATACATATTAATAAAATTTAAAACAACAAAACAACCATTAAAGCTATCAAGTTGCAAAGAGTACTCAATTTGTAACTTTATTTTGCGACTTTATTTTGTACTTATTTGCAAATTTTGGCAAAGTTGAGAACCCAATATTGTACTAGCTCTTTAGTTGCCTCCCGTATAACGCCTTTGAGTACTAGTGTTATTCCAAGCACAATATATCCAATATATTTGTACTGAGTTATATTTTTTTTTCCCTTAACACACACTCCGTAGACCATAAGATGAAAAGATAACCAAATTTATTGCAAAGATTGTGCCATTGCAATAGCAGGAGGTGTCATTTCACACAAAACTAGTACAACACTCATGATTAGCTTTTGTATGATTTTATTGCATGCGAATTTTATTTTCGAACCCACTAACAGATGATTATAGGCCAAAAACATATGTTATTAGTTTTTCGGTTGCCTAATATCAAAAATTCCAAATTTATAAAAAAATAAAGCCAAACGTTCAATTATATTGGATTTGTAACAAATCCATTTTCAATGTTTATTTTTCACTTAATATCCATTTATTACAGTTTTAGATGATTAATTTCTATGATTATTTCACCTGCACTAATGGGCCTTAAGGGTTTATTTGGTTGATGGTTATGAGTTATAAATGTGATACGACAGTTTTGTTTTTGTTTGTTCATAATGAAAAAATATTTAGAGACGACCTGAAGCTTATCAACTGAGACTATTAGATTTTTCACGAGTCTTTTCCTAATCATCGAAGTCATTTTTTCTATTTTTCCTAAATGTATACTAATTCACTAAATGTGAATCACCAAAATTCACAAGTTGATTCACAAGTTTTATACAACAAGGAAAATATAATTATAAATGAATTGTTATTTGCCAAAATTGACATTATTATCCATGTTATAACAAAAACCAAAAGCTTCTTATTTATGAATTGTTATTTAAATGAAAAATACATAAATCACATAAAATTGCATCGGTTTTACATATACGTTTGAAAACGTAAAATTTTAAATTGCCATTTGTTTAATGACAACTTTGTTATCATATTTTAGAATAAGTTGTTTAAATTTTTCATGTCATCAATTTTAAAAAATTGCCATGTGCAATACTAGTATCATACATTAAACCAAGATTTGAAAGTTACTTCATAACTTAACATCACTAATCATGCTTAAGGCATTCACTTGCTTGACCAAGAAGTACATATTTACTACAATATGATAACCTAACACTAACACTAACACTAACACTGCCAAGCAAAACAAAGCGTCTCACAAAGACACAGACCAAGGACTCCAAAATATGTGGCTTAAACTCCAATAGACACCAAAAAGTTTCTGCAAGCAACCCATCGCCACCACAACACTTAATTTTAATACTATTCAAGAAACATCAAGCAAGCATTAACACATTTCTCGACGGTCAACCCGAAAAAGAAAACAACTCGTCACCGTTCCTAAGGGGCGAGTCCCTAACTAGACCACAGCGAGGAAAGGGGAAAAACGCCCTGTTGAAGGAGAGTCTTGCAGGATCCACTTGAACAAGCTGAGAATAGCGTACGTAGAAGTCTTCAAGGGTGTCATCTTTCGAGAGCTTTATCTTCACGGGCAACCAATTGTTCAAAGACTGGTTCACATTGAAGGAGACGAACCGGGGATCCATGTTCATGTCAGGATTCTGCAATAAATTAAATGTAAACATCAAGTATTGAACAAGAAGGGAAATAATCATCGACAAAATATGAAACCATGAAAAATTTAAATGCCACACCACATTGATGACATTGAACAAATCACCATCTTGGACGTTACAAGCCTCAAGAGTCATGCCAGGAGGGCATATCACCCAATTACTTTTGAAGATCTTGATGTCGTCGGCGTTATAACCACATCGGAACGCGTGGCGAACATACACGGCCGCAAATCGAGTGCTTCTCAGATACTTATACTGAATCCCGGGATCTCCCTTGTGGCCAGACTTGATCGTGAAAGTCACTTCGGGATTTTGGGCTGGCCGTTTGAAATTTTGGAAACCAGGGGGAGGGGTGTTTTCATACTGGCCTTTGGTAGTGGACATGTTTGGAACAATTGGTATGGGTGCACTGTTAGGAACCATTGGAACACTATTAGTAGCATTTTGAGAAATAAGTGGCGTTTCATTATTAGCCATTTCCGTGTTAGGGTTCACAACAGAAATAGGTGTGGGAGGATTTGGATCGATATCCACAAATTGTGGTACCGTTCCAAATGGAATGGATACAAGTTGCCAGGAATTTTGGTTGAAAGGGGAGGATGGGGTGTTCATGGCAGCCATTTAGAGATAGTTTCACTAAGATAGAAGCAAAGAAATGGAGAAAGCTGTGAGGCAGGAGGGTGATGGAGGGTGATATATATAGAGCAAGAGTAGAATGGTAGTAGTACACACCGCACTGGTATGAACCCACAAGGGCATTGATGTAAATAAAACTTCGTTGACAAGTCAACAATGGCATTGAATCATTGTGCACCGTACACGTATTAAAATAAAGCAAGTTGTCCACTATTGCAAATTTGCAATCGCTGATAATATTCATATTTTGTGTGTGTTTGTTTGATTAATATCGGTCAATTAAGCTGATTGATTTACCAAGGCTTCACAGATTTGCCCTTTATCAAATTAAATTGTTTTTTTTATTATATACGTATATATCAACCCCTAACTTTTTATATTAATGTGCTAGTTTTAAATGCATGGCTTTTTTTATTATGTTGAAATAACTTATAAAATTTTGAAAATATTTAGTAAAAAATATTTTAATTTTTTGAAAATATTTACTTTGTAATTTATTTATTAAATTATTTACTAACTCTACAAAATAGTCCCGAATGAATTAATATAGCAATTAACAAGCATGACTTTGAATTAAGAACCAACTAAACTATGGCATTGTTGAGCTTAAAGTGGTTAAAACGTTTTTATGGAAGAAGAAAATTATTTTACAAATACCGACTAACTTGCCTTATGTGACAACTAGTTTTTATGTGCACGCGATGCGTGCTTAAGCTTATAAAAATTGTATTTCATCAATAAAAATAATTATGAAGGAAGCATGTATCACAATAAATATTCTTTAGTTTAGTGCTTCAATTCATTGTTCAAAGCACGCATAAATGTAATTTTCATTTTTTATCACAAAATACGTAAATGGGTAATTTAGATAAATTAATTCATATTTTTTTCAAAATTCTGATTTCTCATTCATAAAAAGGCTACTGATTAAGTTAAAACTATTGCTAATGTTTTATGTGCACATTTTCGTTAGGTTTTTCCAAGCGTATAGTGTATTTATTAATGTAAAAGTGTTTTTCTCCGAGTAATATTTACTCATGTGTTAGTGAAATCAATGACAAGTTGTTTTCCTTCACATTCCTCCTCCTTGTCAGACATCCATTTATATATATATATATATATATATATATATATGCTTAACATGTCGCAATTTTTATATATTGCCCAACACTATAAATGCACAACAGCCCAACAATCTATTGACAATTTGACACTATATCCAGTATATATGTTACTGCATTTATTGTATGTTCCATCGTAATCTCATTTTTGGTCATTCCTATTTATGTAATTGCACGTGAGGATTAATTTGACCTCCCAGATTTTTTCCCTGAAAATGCTATACTTCGACCTCCCATTTTTGACAGTGAAAAGGTTTTTGTTGTCATCATCATTTATTTCTTATTGATTAGTGTTGTCCTTAAATTATTTTATTACTCATGGTCTATGTACTAAATTTGTCGACTTTTTTATTTCAATGCACCTTATTTCAATGCACCTTATTTGGGAAATTCATAAATAATTACTAAGTATATAAATGTATGGATAATTAACTGAACAGAATGTAATGTATGGATAATTGACTGAACAGAATTTATAATTTCCAAATAGATTTTAATAAGTATATAAATAAAATGCACCTTAATATTACAGCTAGTCAGCTACATAGAATTGGAAGAGCATAATTGTAACAAGTTCACACACTAGGTCCTGCCGACCAATTATCGTTACACCTCAAAGGCTGACTCAAAACACTCCGGTTACACATCTATTAAACAATGTACTCACTAACACCAACCATACAAGCGTACCATAGTGACAAGAACCCTAAACATAAAACCGAGTTATGCTAAATATTATAGATTTAGAACAAGGCCTCGGCAAACAGCAAAAGGAACGAAATAACTACTAAGACTGTAAGACGATAAACGTCCTTCTTGATATCAATTAGGCTCTCGATAACTAGCTGCATGTCATTGCGAAAAGCGACATCAACATAATCCGGACGAATTATATGCGTCTCCCTAACCCACATGAAAAAATCACATGCCCGACAACTGAAATACGCCCTTCCTGGATTCCTGAGTGAGCTTGAGATGTGAATATCAGCAAGTTTCGGATTCTCACAATTGCAAATCTGGTTCCGAAACCTAATTCCTGTATTGACAACATTGTTTGGTTGCATGTTAGTATTCATCGAAGCTAATTTTTTGATAGTGTAATGAGAAAGTAGATATTGTGTATCTACGGACATGTAACCGTATATGTAACTTCGCTTCGCTTATATAGACCGTCACTTTGTAACCGTTGTGAATTTAAATAACTAACCGTTTCAACGTCGATCAATTTAAAACAATATCCACATATATCAGATTAAATTGTTTTGACTGTTTTTATTTTCTTTAATATATTAACCCACTTGTTGACAGCTATAGGTGGCAGTGCACACAGGTCGCAATATTTTAGGCATTGAATTGTCAACATCAAGTTCACTATTGAGCTATGACACTAACAGCAGAAAACGACTTAGGCGGCGCAAGAGCATCATTGCCTGTTGTGTGATGATGCAATAATGTCAGAGTATGGTGCTTGCCATACATCAAGGTGACAAACCATAATGATGACATTTTATTTGTAACCGTTTCAAATTGTTTTAGTTTTATAAAATTGTTTTAGTATCATACAGAAAGCATACAACAAACCAATATTTTAAAATTACTTAGGTTAATTATTATATGTCACCAATCTATATATTAATATAAATTTTTGTATTAATATGAGGCCTCTCATTCACTAGGTTTTTTGGTTTTGTAATTTTTTTAAAATAAAAAATCTAAGTAACACACCAAAAAAAGTAAATACCAACATCACATATTAATTCACTTTTTAATATTATTTTAAAAATAACTATTAACTTATACAACAAACTAACTAACCGCAACAAAAAGGAGCGAACACCCGACTAATATTTAGGACCTTAATTAATGTTAAGATAACTTTTAATTTAAAATACAATTTAAATGATTATTCTATACAACAAACAAAGTTAGATTTTTTCCCCCTATTTACACAATTATTTAATTTTTGATCATTACTTACAAATTAGAAATCGCATACAATAATTCTTTTAAACAATGAATAATCGAACAAATTTTCTAAGTAAATTTCTACAATTTGAAATCGCATAAAATATGATGTACATTGTAGATTTGTAATTCACGAACGTGATAGTGCTCCAATTGATTCCGACTTTTGTTCAACTTCATTTGTCAGTTAATAATTTTTTCCTATTTAACTACGTTAAGTACTTAACCACATTCGGCTATTATCAAATATTACAAAACAAATAGTATTAGAATGTTTTTACAAATAAAACTACAAAACAAATAGTCTTACAATAATTTAAAAATATTTAGCTTATTTAATTATTTTATTTTTACCAATATATTACATAAATCACATAAACATAGGACACTAATATAAAATTTTCCAAAAATCACATAATTTTAATGTCTTGATTTTAAACTTTATTGTTATCCTTTAAATAACTAATTACTAATCATTTTGTTTGTTTGCGGTACATTTCGTTAATTAAACATATCCTATCCTATTATTAAAAGAAGTTTTTTTGTTGTCAGTAAAAAAAGCGCCTCAGTCACTACTGTATCACAAAGGTTTTTTTATTTTTTAAAAAAAATTATCTTTTTTCACATCTACCTTTTTATTTGGTCTTACCAAATTGATACCCGCGGAATTCAATTTATTTATTTAGTTTTACCTAATTCAAGAAATTCAATTTTTGGGAATATATCCTTTTTTTCTTTTAATTTTGTGCCAATTTAATATTTTTAAAATCATATTGCAGGTTTTACTACTAACTAAAGGGTAAGGAAAAATAGTCAACTTTTGTATATCTTTATTTCATTCCATGAATTTATAATTTTATATTACTTATTTGTAAAACAAAAATAGTATTTTAAGTGTCGAAATTTTTGAAGCCGTGCGTATAACGGGCCAAAAACCTGGTTTAAACAAATTAAACATAGACTATACACAACACATGTAAATGTAAATCTATCCCAACTTTTTCCAATGTTAATTTTATACTAATGAAGTTCAAAGTAAAACCAACTATTCCCATATTTAAGTGCAATTTTAACCCCTTACGCATTCCAAATTCATTCTCCATGTATATATGTAATACACCAACTATTAAGCATTCCAAATTCATTCCACAATGCACCAACTATTTATGAAATACAGCTTGCAAAAATTTCTTTGCTTCACCATGTATATATGTAGTAACAGAACCGAAAATCAACGTGTGGCAGGGGAAAAAAAATACTTAATAATTGCCAATAAGTTCAAACTTGTCAGCACTCTTGCAGCCTCTTATTGATTATGCCCCCACAACCTTTACTCACACTATTTATTTGTACTATGTGACGCCTCGCCGACCTATTTCTGTAATACGTTTGCACAACACTGTGCTTCGACAACTCGACACCTATCTCGGACTCTCTATACACTATCTGTAATAGTTAAGAGGATTAGTTGTGATCATTTAATTGAATGACTCGGGTTTAACCTATTTATTTCAAATAAATGGACGTCGAGTTCTAAGTTATTAAATGCGAGTCCAATTAATTTCTCAACCGTATAATGTCGTATTATCACTAAGCTAATTCATTTCAATGTAGATGTCGCATGTTCAAATTAGCTTCATTTCAGTGTAATTTTTGTTCAGGTCCCCCACCATTTGAATAAACGACATCGACGACTGTCAATGACAATGACTACATTGGCTCGTTCAGACTCACAAATATATCCCTACCAAAACTGGGGTTAATACTGCCCTTATACAACTATCTGACCTTAACTTTAATTGTACTTTTGGATTATTATTGTTTATTGCCAGCTTGCTTAGAAATTCATATAAAAGAAATCTCAATACATATTGGGCCATGATGTGAAAAAATAACACTTTTCCAATAGTAGTCAGTCCCACCCAAATGATGCCAAATAACGAAAATTATGTCCTCACTTTTTCGTCCCATCTGATAAAACAACTATATAAACAAACAATTCCCAACATCTCAAGTATTATGCAACCAACAAACCCATACCCTTTTTTGCGATCTTTCCATTAATCATTCCCCAACCAGTTCAGGGCTAATGGCTAACTCTCCTAACACCCCAGGAACCAATGTGGCTCATTCCATCAAAAAAACTTTTAAGATAACCGCACCTGGTTGTTCAAAAAAGGTGCGGTTCACTGTTGACGTTACTTTCTCGCATTGTGTTGAGGAACACAACCATGTTTCCAACGATGTGGACTCCACAAATGCCCGCATGCAACTTAGTAATGACCAAACCCTCACACATCACACACCAAAATCCCCTATTAATGACACTTTGTCAGAATCTTCGGAGGAATCCCCAACCCAGGTTTTGGGTGAAGGGGATTCTTCAGATAATTCCGACTCAGATGATCATGCTGATCCTTTGTACCTAATGCCCCATGTTGGGTTTATTATGTACTTTGAATCACCCGAGTTTTCCCATCCGGAAATAAATTACAATATGTTGGACTTGTTTTTAAATGAGTCCAAGCTTAATGAATTGTGTGCCATGGACACCAACACAATACGTGACTTAATCTTAAACCCTAGGGAATCATTTAAGCAATACTGTTCAATGTTATCGTTGGGTAATGCAGGTGAGATTGAGCCGGCACATTTGCCAGCGATGTGCGATTTAATTCGTTTTCCACCTATTTTTCATGTCATGTTAGTTTGGGGTATGAAAAAACTAGAAGAAGAAAAGTCTCGTCTAGTTATGCCCGAGTGGATGAGGTTTATGATAGATCCTGAACCAGTTCTTAAGTTAGATGGTCCTGTGTACGCATTGGAATCTCATGCTACGATTGTATGCATGGCGTGTTATTCCGATGCTCTACATATTGTTAGAGTCACCAACCCTATGAAAACATTTCGAATTATTGTTCATAAGCGTTTGCTAAATGGGAAACTGGGAGAGGCTGAAAACACTCATGGTTATGTTGTTTTGCCAAATGTTTATCATAGACCAAAAGTTAGGTATCATCGTGTAAGCATTATTCCTTATACGATTGTTTTAGGTCACAACAGTACTCCCGTTAACCTTAACAGTCACATTTTGTGCTGGAATGCTCGCGGAATGACAAGACCATCATTTCTTGACAACTTTAAGAAATTAATGGAAAAATATGTTCCTATAGTCATGGTGATTTTAGAGACCAGAATTTCCCAGTCACAGATTATTAAAATTGTTGACAAAATTCCAGTAGCCTACGACTGTGGGTTGTTTCATTCATCTGGCTTCGAGGGTGGAGTTGCTATATTTTGGCGGGTTAATGAAGTCCAAATCAGTGAGGGTTTCCGCGGACGGCATTGTTTAGCAAACATTACAATTGAGGTACCATGTGGATTTCTTTAGATACGCTTTACATAAAAAACATTATGTTGCTTTATTTAACACCCTTTTTTCTCATAGGGAATGGCCAACTCTTCTGTAAGGAAGCGTCTTTTCGAAGATTAGAGTGTGTTTTCCTGAATTTGGATGGATGCAAGGGGTCCACCTCAAAACATCAGATAGCAGTTGCACTTTTTTTCCTATTCGCAATCTTTCTTTATCGTACTTTAAGTCTTACGCAATTTATATTTCGTCTTCACATTGTAATGGGTTCTGCCGCTGACAAGGACCCTGTTATGCATTGTTAGCTTCATTTTAATTGCCTTATTATTAAGTTAAGCCTATTGCGTTTTAATATTCCTTTATTTAATATTACCTGCTACATCTTCAATTTTTAATAGTAAAGCACCTGGGCAGGGCTAAATCCACGGACTCATTAGTCCTAACATTAACTAACTCATATCATTGGGCTGGGCTGGGCAGGGCTGATTTCAAATACTTCGACAATAACCCACTAACTTCACCCGGGCTGGGCTAATTTCTAATTTCAAGGGCTAGGCTAAATCCACGGACTCATTAGTCCTAACATTAACTAACTCATATCATTGGGCTGGGCTGGGCAGGGCTGATTTCAAATACTTCGACAATAACCCACTAACTTCACCCGGGCTGGGCTAATTTCTAATTTCAAGGGCTGGGCTAAATCCACGGACTCATTAGTCCTAACATTAACTAACTCATATCATTGGGCTGGGCTGGGCAGGGCTGATTTCAAATACTTCGACAATAACCCACTAACTTCACCCGGGCTGGGCTAATTTCTAATTTCAAGGGCTGGGCTAAATCCACGGACTCATTAGTCCTAACATTAACTAACTCATATCATTGGTTTCAAATACTTCGACAATAACCCACTAACTTCATTAACCACCTTGGGTCAAGCACTAATACCATGGGCCGCGGGATGATTTCACGGACTACTAACGACTCTTATCATGAACTCAACAACATTATGGACTACTCAAATAATGACATTTACGTACCTGTAATTTCTTTTACGGACCACAACTGGAACAGTCACCATGGTTATTCATACCGCTTGAACCATCAGCAAGTGAAGTCAGATGCCGAGCAACACGTACTTTAAATTTCACTGATGCACCCCCCACAAGCTGGAATATCAAGATGTCCCCCTCCATCACCTCGGCGTCAACCAACATTGCCTCTAGACCTTCTGCAAACAAACATCGTCTACGACGAGGTGTGGTGTATTGTACAGCCAGGCGCACCATCCACTTTCTGGTCTCCTCAACGATAAGTTCTGCGTTTACCGGTGACCTTAACCAACTAAGGTATTTATCCGAAAACATAATCGGCATGAACTGGGAAAAACATAGTTAAATAGACAGAAAATAAATGTTAGATTTCCTCGACTAGTGAACACCAAATAGTCTAAATATATATGTTAAATTCACTTACGAAATACGAACCATGTACTTGTTTTTCATCAGTCGATTGCTCACGACTACTAAAAAGCATGGATGATTTGAGGTAGTGTACATATAACCTTCGTCCAACTGCTTAACCTCACACTCATCCAACGTACCATTCTCACAGCATAAAGGCGGCTTTGACTTCAACACAGTAATGTACACTTTCCTAAACCAGCATCTGACTACTAAAATGTCGTTTACCTGAATTTCGTTGTCTATAACAAATTTTGACCAACCATCCCTGATGGTACAACACTGGCCAATTTTATCTAACACTCCCCATTCAGACTTGCCATTGCTAGTTCGTACGATCCTCATTGTACTGCCCTTTGGGATGTCGTTCATGTGCTTGTTCATGTCTCCTGGAATGGGCTGTCACATTTAACAACAAAAAGTTAGCGTTTATAATTGGCCCAACACCAAAACATTATATATATATATGCACTTACCAATGATCTGGTTATTTCGTCCGTAACCAACAAGGCGAATTCATTATCCATACTTCTACAAGAGCAAATGATAAGATTAGTTTACTGATATCACCAAAATAGGCAACCCTGATACATAACCAAGAAGCCAACTACCTCCTCTGCTCATTGCGTATATTGAATTTTATGCCCTCGTCAGGAATCTCGTCAGGAATCTTGTTGACGAAGGCATCACCTCTGTTGACAGCTTTTGCAGATATATGTCCACTTTATATATGCCTAAATCAAATCACCCAACATAAAACATATAACATACAATTTGAATTTATTGGATCGTGTCACGTCTTACGGGCTGTGTGGGCTTCCCAAACCTTTTACGGGCTTCCAAATTCATGTTGAATGTTGTTTGCAATTTATCATATCCATTCTTCCAATTACTGAGCAAATTTAAGACTTATTTATTTTGATTCACAAGTGATCATTAAAATTAATTAATCCAATACAACCCACCGATAAAGTTATTACACCACATCATCGTCTTCCTTCTAAATTTTACATCCGATCTGATCTTACAATAACCATTACACATAATGGTAACATAAATGTTTTCAGGTAACTAAGATTACATTTATTACAACAAACATTGGATAACATCAGCAAATACAGCCGAGTCCTCCCATACTGTATGCCGCAGAGATCACAACTACAACTATGTGATCTCGATATCTCTCCTACTCAAGGATTGGGGTTTCCCCCCTTTGTATAATGTTTGTTCAGGCCGCAATCAATCCACTGCCACTTGACTACTTAAGGCCAAACTAGGCTCACCCATTTCACGTTGGGTCTTTCTCCTTCTTCTTTCATATATGTAGTTCGATGCAACCGGCCTCCTCCTCTTCCGACTCCTCTGAGAAACATTAGGAAGTTCAGCAGCCACCTGAGTGTTTTAAATTTTAGAATTGATTCCTAATATACAATAGGAAGTTCAGCTATGCTTACAGATTACACAACTATTACCTCGTCTGTCCAAATCCATCCACCCACCTCACGGTCACGAGCTTCTCGTGGGTGTGCCTCACCGTACGCAACATCAACACACTATATAAACAAATTAGATTTTGTAACATTATGTTCAAATTGTTCTGCATGTTTTACAAAAAATTCATACCCCGAGTCGCCCGAAGTCACCATTATTCGCATATCGATCCTCCCTGCATGCTTTCTTCATCTCATATGTTGTCCAAACTCTGATCCTCGGTCCAACACCCCACTGTATTGGGTTGCGGTTCAGCCGGTCTAAATAAAACACCTGCACACCAAGCATTCTCTTTAATTGTAATAAACTTAACCAGGGGTATACATTTCAAACATGGTTAGCACACACACCGCGAGAAAAATGCTGCATCCTCCGCATCCACCCGCATATGCATCTGCATAAAACCTCCTCGCAAATGATTTCACACTCTCCATTAGCTTCTCCAAAATTAACCCTGCCCAGTCGTATTGATCTGCTTCAACAGCACATGTCGCAGCAGGAACCAAGTCACATGCAAGCGTAATTGCTTGAGTCGGACATAATACCATACTCAAAGCAGCAATCAGAAATAGTGTCTTAAACTCTACTTCCTCGCTTTCTTCCCACTCTCCCTCCAGCCTTGTTAGCATTTCTGTGCCTACCATTATTAGCTTCTGCCCCGCTGTCCGTCCAAATCGCTCTTTACCATATTTCTCCTGTATTTCTTTAATTTGTTTCTTCATTGCATTTGTGGTTGCCTTCTTTGGAACTTCCTTATCACCACTTCGAATGCCCATTACCCATCCTACTTGATTCTTGCTTAACCGAAAATTTATTCCATCAGCACTCACCAACATCTCGCTATATGGGTCAACCCTCGTCATTAACCAATAACAGAGAGTTCGTGGCAGCTGTTTATATGCCAAATTCAGCAACCCACCGAACCCCATTTCAAGCACCCATTTTCGTTTACTGCCTACACATGATTCTACAACTCTTCCAAACCCTTCAACACGACAATTTACGTTTACGGTCTGCTAAAGTAAAAAATAAATCATTTCAAACAAATTCAAAGTCATTTAATTGATTTTAATTTACCGGAACAATAATATTTACCCGGACACAGTTCATTTCCCTTGTCTTAACCACCTCTCCTGCCTCTTTCACTATTCCACCTGGTGATCTTGAATTATCCTGTTTGAATCAATGCATACCCCATACTACTATTAAAGTTATACATCAATTAGTTAATTAAAGTTATACATCAATTATAACCATGAGCACTACCGTAAAAAGATCCGGTGACAGTTTTATATTCGCCATCTCGTCCCCATCCTTAACATCAAGTAAGTCTTCATTATAATTGTCCACTGACTCGCCTCCATTAACACAACCAGATGCCGAATCACGATCACAATCCATTTTGACTTACTGAAATTTGAAAATTGGAAATGGGTAACTCAAAATGCCTGTATATTCCCCATTCAATTTCTTATAAATCCTGTACCACAATTGTGTTTCAAACTCATACTTCAATTTCAATCTCCTAACACACACACACACATAACACACACATATATTAATTATTTTTTTACATATCAATTGCACATTAGATAATTAACGTTCCCCCATACACACGTTTTCTATATTTTTTGGCATTTATATTCCTAACACATTGCAGAACAATTCAAACACAATGCCTGACTTCCTGGATTTCATATTTCGAATTTAAACTTACGATGCTATTAGTCATACAACCATAAATCAACATCTTACCTGACTTAATTCCGGAGTAACGATATCCACCCGCCCTCCGTCGGCTCTCCGTAGCTTCTCTCTGTCGCTACTGTGTCGCTCGTCCTTCTGAATTATTCGCAGCTCAAATGCCCTAGAATATGACCGACGACATTTCCAATGTGTTTTATATACTATAGCTGACAGCCACTCAAATTTTTTTTCCTCCTTTTTTAAGCCCGTTTAAGCCTCTCAATACCGTTCCGTTTCTTTAAGACGCCTACTTAACAGAATCATAAAATCGTTACTGCGCGTTTACGATCGTCTACAACCAATCTTTCACTTTCACTTGCGAAATTCCCCATTTGCCCTTATATGTACTTTCTTAACTACATCAAATATTGTACTGGGCAGCGCTCCGATTAGCAAGCTCCATGGGAAGAAGAATTCGGTTACTCGGTATAACAGAATTGTTGTGCTTAAAGAGGTGAGAGAGAAAGAGAGAATGAAGTGGTTTTGGGGATTTTCGATAAAAGAGAGTGGAGTGAGAGAAATTGACAGAGGAGAGAGATTAATTATAAATCAAATATAAATGGGGAATGTGTTTTGGATTATTATTATTACTAGATAATGCCCGAGCATATGCTCGATTATAAGGTTTTATTTTCAACATTTTTTTGTAGTTATATATGAATAAATAAATATATAAAATTTTATTCAAAAAACACATTTATTAATCTTCATTAAATGTTTTGTTACATTTTACTATGCAATAATTAATAAAGTGCTATTGAGAGGGAAATTTGGGAGGAAAAATTTGGAAAGTGGAGTTTGCTTTAGTACGTATTTGTTAATATATAATATAATAATATAATAGATAGATAGATACTCACAAAACATCTTTATTTTTAAACTCAATCACTTAGTTAAGGTTATAAAAACTGGAGTATTTTGTAATTATTAATTAATGAAGCATGTTAGAATTATTATTTTCAAAGCACATTTATTATCTTCATATACTTAATAATTGATTTGTTATTTTTTAATGCAATCATTTATTAAAAAAAAGTGGGAGGGAAATTTAGGAGGGAAAAATGATAAGTGGGGATTGCTTTAGTTATAGAATATAGATTCACTATTGTGGGTCACGTTATTAAATTTGGGAACAATTTAGCCCATTTCATCCAAATTCTCTCCTTTTTTTTCTTTTTTTTATCGCTTCAATAATACAATCACCGAAACTCGAAAATTTTAACAAAAAAATAGAAAGCAATACATGTCATTATACTCGATAGATGTAAGAAATGGAAATGGAAATGGAAAGAAAAAAAATCAACAATATAATCGAACACCTTAAAATTTGAATTGGAAAAAAAAAATTAATATGAACATTGAAAGGAAAAAAATTGAAACAAAAAAAATTAAAGCAACAAAGCGAGAACAATTTGAAAGCAACGCATGAAGGGATATTGTGGTGGTGGTGGGTAGGGATGGAAATATCRAGTGGATGATCCGTTAATCCGTTTCACCCGTTTAAATGGATAGGTGAAAAACCCGGTTTTAATGGATGAAAGACGGATGATGGATTAATGGATTCGGGTGGGATTTTTTCACCCATCATCCAATACGTTAACCCGTTCCATCATCCATTAATATATATATATATATATATATATATATATTATTTTTTTACAAAAAAAAATTAACTAAATGGGCCGAGCCCAAGTTACATTCTAAACATAACATCATTCAGTACAATTTGTTTTGTTATCAATTTGATCATCCGTTAATTCATCCGATCCATCCGTTTCACCCCGCGGGTGGTGGATGGATGGATTCGGGTGAATATTTGAACAGATGATAGATGGATCGGATAAGGTGGATGGATGCGGGTGACGATTCATCCACCCCGAATCCGATCCATTTCCATRCCTAGTGGTGGGTGGTTGGAAGGAAGGAGGAGAGAGAAGGCATGAAGGGATGAACACGGGAGGGGAGAAAAGGAATGAAGGGATTAAAATTAGAGAGTGTAAATAGAGATTAAGGGTGGAAAAAACGTGATTAACGACGGTCAAATTATGGATGACGTCATCGGGTTTCATTTCTCAAATAAATTTTTGTTTTGAGTTTTATCTTGCGAATCAAATAAATTTTTGTTTTGAGTTTTATCTTGCGAATAACGCTTTAAAAAGTTTTATCTTGCAAAATTTTCGTTATAAAGTTTTATCGCGCAAAAAAACCTYATGAATAATAAAGGTGACTATGGACGTGTTCGGCGTAGCGTTTTTAGGTAGCTTTTAGCGTTCTAACTAGATTAAAAAGCTACATGGTTAATTTTATTATTGTTTGGCAAGGTATCGTTTTGAGTAGCTTTTAGCGTTAAAAGCTACCTTTTTCAAAAGCTAGTAGGAGTAGCGTTTTAGCTTTTAGCGCTTAAGCTAGAATAAAAAGCTACTTGATAATTAATTTTCTTCTATTATAAATACAACCGCTACATCTGCCGAACACTCATATTGACAAATTTAGTTCCATCRGCTATCCGCTACTTCCAACGCTACTTACTAGCTTTTAAGCTACCCGATACTTCTAACGCTAAAAGCTACTTCCAACGCTACTGTTGCCGAACACGTCCTATATTGATCAAAAGGGTTACCATATTAACTAAAATGGTCGCACTAATCTGATCCACAATAAATTCATTGTCCATAAGATGCACCCAATACTTTATCATTATCTTGATTAAAATTATGAATATTACMTTTTTACTTTGCCCGTGACTAGAACGGACTAAAAAACTATTGTAACATCAAATGTAAGATGGGAGGATATTACCCATACATATACATATACATATACAACTAACTGGATTATACTCGAGCAAATGCTCGGATTTTCAATTTAAGTAATTGTAATTGAGAAATACAATATGAGTGAAGCCCTATTCTTTTGAGCTTAATTTTATGGTACTTTAATTTAGTCAATTTCTTCAGTAACCACCAACGCACCACCGCCACTCAACCACCTGCACCTTCGAACATCCAGCAGCGCAGCCACGCATGTAACACCCCAATAATTCTCCACTTTACCTGTGAAACAATAAGTCGAAAATACGGAGAACTATTGGCATGCCACTGCCACGTGTTAAAACGTTTAGGCTAAAATAATATTCTGCAGCGGAAATCAAAGATAGAAAATAGTTCAAATCAAAGTGTTAAAATCTGAAATATAAAAATTCATTTGACAAGTTGGAACCACTAACGCTCTTATTCTCAAATAACGGTAAAATCCCTTTTCAAACATAATAAACTCAAAACATCAAATCGTTCTGTAAGGTCTACGATGCCTAAACAAATTATTTAAGTACAATCGGCTCTCCACTCATCCCAGCCATRCAAGGCTAGTCACCTGACTGAAAATCCTGTAAAAAGTTTGCTCCCCATAATTTCCAAATGAAATAAGGATCATCACAGGTCCACCAAAAGAAAAAAATGTGGACAACACACAAAACACAAAAACACGCAATCAGCAAAGCTGAGTACATACAACATACGAATACGAGAAAATAAACGGACAACATCTCCCATAAAAACTGGACATATCGACCGAGTTACGACACCTGTTTAAAAATAAAAGAAACCAAATGTGGTGTTCATAACACTTAACAACATTATACATATACAACTGATCCAAACTCAGACCAAAACCATCAATTACATATTACATATAGCTACTCCAATACATCACAATCCCAAAATCCTCAACTGCTTCTACTAACTAGATTGTACCTGCAAAATGACTTACTCGACTCCAATATAAGACTCAATACATTTTATTACATTTGTAAGATATGAGCAAAAGACAAGGCTGTCAAAACCATGTTCACAATTTAGGAACATCAACCAGACATCAAGTGTCATCAGACACAAATTGCTACAGAACACATGCCTCCCTGTCGAAAGGCATTCAAAAACCAGTAAACAGATGGCGACGGGAGCGACTCCGTCACCATAGTTAGATGAGATCTCAAGCTAACCCCAATTTGGATAAAATCCGTTATAAAATAAGTGAAGAGAGAGCTTGATCAAACGGCTCTCGAAGGAAGCGAATTTAGTCGCAAAACAACCCCTGAATTGTCAATACTCTAGACGTGCACAAGTCCAGAGTTTTATTGCTCATCGTGTTAATTTAACTGTTAATTATTGACAAGTTTATATGACTCACAAAACAAAACACAAATCACACTGAAACTCTTTTTAACATAACTGTTTCTTTAATAATAAACCTGTTGGTCAAGCCAATAACCTCCATTAGGACTTGACACTTCCCTTTACTCATATCATACACCATGTCATGAACGAGTTAAATTCACCTCATGGAGTAAGTTAAACTTGACCCACTTAATTCATCCTTGTATTATCAATTACTCATGGAACAAGTTATACTTGACTCCACTTAATTCCTCAATAGATCAAACAATTTGATTAAAAACAATTGACTAGTTTGTCAACCTCCATATCAAAACTCATAAATAATCAATTCCACAATATTCCTCAATCTCCACAAATATACGACCCATGACACAACAATTATTGTGAGTAATTCCTTGGACGTTCCTCTCTATGCCTCTAGTTCTTAAACATCCTCAAGTATACACAACAATCAAAGATTCCGCCGGTAGTACGTACCTTGAAAAGAAAACAATCCAGTTATGTGTTTTACACTTCAACAATAACTCAAGGAATTTCCTCCTACAACCAAATAGAAATCAATTATTATTGATTCCTAACATAAAATTACAGCAATACAACATTCCCTTGAATCCCCAAAAAACTTGTAAAAATCAAACCTCGAATATGTTTTAAAGATTAACTTCAAACGCTTACACAATAAAACATTCATTTACTTCTTTAAAAAACTTAAAAGCCATATTCTAAATGTTAGAATCACTTTGAAATATGTTTAATAACTCTGAAAATATAATAATTAACTGTTATTTCGTGCCAAATATTTTTAATTATTTTAATAAGAAATATATTTTGCAATCGAAAATTGTCAAACTGATGTAAAAAATATTTAAAATAATAAAACTATACGAAAATTATGAAACTTTTATACGAGTTTATAATGTATACAGAATATTCACACAAATTTTCGTAAATTATAGTATGAACAAAAAATAAGTAAAAATCAAAAACCAGAATCAGATTTACGAGAAAACAGTCCATTCGAAACGATATATATTAAAATCGTAAAATCTACTTGGAAAATTCTGAAAATTTACACAAGTGTCATAATATCATACTAGATCATTGCAAAAAAATCGTAATTATTGACAAACATAAAAATAATGAAAATAAAAACCGACCTGAACCTGAAAACTGTTGATTCGAAAACGAATCTACTATTAATAATTTATAACTGGTTTTGACTTCTAAGCTGACACTTGCATTAACGATCTATATAATATTTATAACTTGGTTTTGACTTTAATGCTGACACTTGACATTTTTCATGATTTTTTTTTCTTTTTTAATAAAAAGGTTAATTTCAAGAGATGCTTATTTATATTCTACATCTAAGCATTTTACGTAACAGCCTTTGAAAAAGAAAAAAAAAAAAAATTAAAAAACACTTAACAGTAAAAGGAAGTTAATATTTCTAATAAAAAAAGCAGTTAATATTTCCATTGGATCAAACAAAATTCACTATTAGGTATGTTCTCAACTTTATCTTCATGTTTAATGTATTACAACAAGTTATATTTTAACTCTAACAATTTAATCTCTAACTTTGACAGGAAATGTGTAAAGTTGCACGATGAGTACAACAAGCATACATTGATTCAAAGAAAGTTTGTGGTAAGTAACTAACCACCATATTTTCACTTTGAAATTGATAATTGAATTCGAATTTAATTCAGTTTTCAATGCTTTTTGTGAGAAAACATACTTCTGTTAAAACTTTAAAATAAATCAATCAAAAGAATAAAGTTTAACGCATATATTGAACATAGTGAATTGTTGAACAATAAATCGTAAACTATAGTAAATTTTTGGTTTATACATATGAATATAATATAAAAATAAATAAATAAAGAAGCATATCTATATTTTATATATAAATAAAGTAGCAATATGTATGAAAGTTATCGCCCTCAATTTTCTTTGCCATTAGCAAGATTTAATTTTTTACGATTAATAAAGTTATTGAAATTTTGAACAGTATAGTTCAATTTATGTGCGATTCAATGTTTGTACAAAATAAATGAATTAACATTACAGTTCCTTCCTGTTTTGTGGAGTATATAACATCAAATTCAATTTTATCGTTTTAAAATTTAATTTTGCTATTCACCAAAAAAACTTCAATTTCGCTAAAAAACATAGTGTGATATTTTTTAAAAAACCATATAATTTTATTCATATGATTCTCTTTTCAATTAAATATAAATAAAGAATTTGTATCGTGTGCATCTCCCTAAATTATAGTTAAACACAAAACTATTATCTCTTTTAAAAAAGTGAAAACAGAATTCCATATAGTGGCATATACAATGTCAGTGTTTGAATCGGTAAAAATAGCGAAAATTATTTGTTTTTAGATGTTCTTGAGTAAAGAAGGCTACATTAATTCACGTATATCATGTATAATATGAGTTGTTATGTGATATAAGTAAAATCAAATTTGTTAAAGATTACATATATTGTACATATCTATCTATCTATAATTTAATAACAGAGTTTTAACTTACCTTTTTGACACTTGGCGAATTATGAATATTCCAAAAAAAATCTTTTTTAAGAAAATCAAAATTTGCATTTACAGTATTACTATTGTAAACGTTCAAAAATACACAAAATCTTTTAATGGCTTTTTAAAAAATAACTGCTTCTTATATACTAACTAGATTTAGCCCCGTGCAATGCACGGTTTTGACAGACGAAATTTGATTAAATTAAATTTTTGTTAGAGTATAATAAAAAACAATTATGGCCTACATAGTAGAGATAAAAAAATTAATAATTAAAATGATAGATAGAAAATGGAACATTTGATATGTTGATGAACTATTTTGCTCATTTAATAAAATATGAATAGCTAACATCTTGGAAAAAGGAATACTCCGTATTTAAAAAAGGTTAATTTTAAAAATCTTAGAAAATAATGTCAAATGTAGTTTTAGAGGGATTATTATACTTAAGAATTTGGCACGTGATATTGACAAATTCTTAGATTAATCTCATGCGTTGCACAGTTTTGACAAATAATATTTTTATTTGTTAAAAAAATTTTTAGAAGATCGATTACAGAAAAATATATTAAGTAGATAGTAATCAAATATATAGAAAGATGATGATGATAATCAAAAGGGAAGGAGTAAATGAGGCATTGAATATATTCTTAAAAAGTACTCTAAACCTAATTTAATATGTAGTTAAACAAAAATGCAGTTATTATTATTTTTGAAAATTTGGAAGGTAAATAATTGTAAAAATAAAAAGAACAAATTGAATATAGATGATTATTAATGTTTTGAGGGAAAAACTTATAAAGGAGTGACATGTGGCAAAGGCTTATGTAATCATTGTTCGTGTTAGGTAATTATGTAAGATTAATAGACGGGTTGTTTCCTTTTTCTTTGGCCTTTTAATTTGATAGTTTTTTGTAGCCAGAATTTTTTATGACGTGGTCCTAGCTACAATTTCCTGCAGCTCTGGGGTTGAGAGATGGGTGAGGGCTCCGTCGATGCTACGTCGGGAGAGCTAACCTCTATTCACGTGAATCGACTCCTGGCTTTTCTTCGACCTCCTGGCTCAGAAACTTGCGCGGCCTGGCAACCACTCAAAGGAGAATAATCCATCGGATTAATCTCCCCTCTCGATGTCTAAGTAAGAATGGAGTTTAGGAATATAAGTGCTAAGCGTAGAAGAGAAAGTAGAGAGGTGCCCTCAAAGTTGGTTGTTAGGCCAATAAATGCTATCGAAAAAATCCCTGTTTTCCTGGTTTTCGGGGTATTTATAGGAATATGCCTCAAAAAACAAGGAACCACTTGTGATGATACATCTTGTCTTCACCATGCTTCCGAGCGTCCTTACTTCTGTTTGGTGTAAACGTAGGTTCTCCGTCCCGTTCAGTCGATTACAATAAAAACTCTGGCATTTTGCCGTACGTGGATCGTTTGAAACCAGTATTCGAAGGACAACGTTCAGGTATTTCCGCTGCCCATCATTTGTCACTCAACAGACCAATACAATCGTTGGAATTTATGGGTGTTTGATCTTGATTTTTGCATTAAATTACATTGCCAAATAAACTTCAAATTCAGATAGAACAGCAGATATGTTTTCCTTTCTTTCTTTCCTTTTTTTTTTTTTGCATTGAGAATGCGTGCTTCGTGGGAGTGGATGGCCAGGCCAAGCATTTAATCGCCAGCTTTGAATTCGCAGGCAGCAGCAACCAAATGCCAAATTGCTTCTTTCCCAGCTCACAACTTCTCCCTTTCGTCAATTTCGAATTCAGAGGGGAAGAAAGCCTTGAGCAGGGGATATAGATTCTCCTGGAGGAGAACAATGGAAGAGATTTTTACTTTTCAGCTGGAAATTTCTTTCTCCTCGCACTTTTTCTCCCACCTCTTCGCACATCCTCAAGCTTCTAAACAACCGGTTCGCAGTTCCGCAGTCTTTGCTTACGCAGTTCGCCAACTTCACTGCAGTGAGTTTTTTTCAGATTTCTTCAAACTGTCCGTTCGTCGCACATCAGCGTACGTATCCACCTTTCTACTTCGACGTACTCTTATTTCTTTTTAACAAAAGTAATAATGAGCGACGCAGTCGAACGGACTCTTGCCGTCAATAAGGAGAGTGGGGGCTTGGAAGAGCCTAGTCCAACTTCGCCTGGCTCAAATTGAACTGCTTTCTCCTCTTCGCCTTGATTTTTGTACCGCACTCTGTGGCTCCTCTCCCGTCCTGACACTCTGTCTATTCATGTCAAGGATGCTCGTCTTAAACACAGCTACCAGGTAAACCTGAGAACCAATGTTACGAGAACAGCCCAAGTCACCCAAGTACTATGGCGTCTACAGGCGGAGGAGGTGTACAGCTCCGGACTCCGCTGAGTAAGTTGCGCAATGATGCCCCTGCCTACAAGAGCAGCGATCGGGAAGCCTCAGATAAAGACTGGGAGAGAGGCAGCGATTCAATTAAGGATTGGGCTTGGATGCCAGAAAACCCCAGAGGTGGAGGAATCTCCGAGGACCGAGGACAGGACATAGGACTAGTCCTTCGTCGACCAAAGTGCGAAAGGCCTGGAGCCCACTTCTGCGAGTGTACCAACACATCTGCTCCCCATATGGCTCGTCATGCTGAGGTCGAGGAAATTTGTGAAGTCCCTGCTGGAGGACTGATTGCGATCGACCCAGACCACGGAAAACCCTTCGCCGTTATTAAGGCGGTGGTGGATATGGGCTCGCTTCCCTTCCACTCTTCCATATAAATGTGCTTAAGGATAGGTATTGGCTCGCACAAAATGAACACCTCAGTCATGAGGTGTCACTACTTGGTAATGGCCACATTGCAAAGTGATAGGCTGGCCATGTCAGACGATGTGTTTCTTCGCATCATCGATCTCCAAACAGCAGATGCCAACTTGGTTGTTCCATCTTCCAAAGAAAGGAATACAATGACTCTGCGGACCAAACCAAATAAAGTGAAATGGAAGAAGATTTTTCTTGTGCACACAGATATATCCCCGTCGCGAGGTCCTTCTCTCATGACTGTCGCACCAAAGAAGTCTTAAATAAGTGAGTTGGGCGAGGACACCTAGTAGTACAGCAGCCTCGAGTACTTCGAGACGTGGAGCACCAATTCAGGACTTTGCTCGCGTAAGTCAACAATGTTCCAAGAACTGGCTCCTCACCCTTGAGTGCTTTTGCATGTTACTTCCTGCGAGCATTGAACTCGAGGTGGCGTCGCATTTTCGCGACAGATAGAGGTATCCTTTGACTTGTAAATTAGCTTTTTTTGCATTTCTAACCAAGTGTTTCCTACGCAGAGGCTTCCTTGTTAATATTTGCCATTCCACTTGAACGGACCATGGCAAGCGAAGACTTTCAAAGCCCTAGAAGCTAATGGCGGTTGAAATCCGTTGGCTGACAAGAACGCGCTCCATCGGGTAATTGTTTGCTCTCGCACTTTCATCTACTTCCTTCGCCATAAGCTGCGAAGCCTGTTTGTATGCCCGCATGAAGCTTACGCCAATGCGAAGACATGAGACAGTCTTCTGTTTCTGCGAGATAGCTCACGTTGTTTCTTTTTCTGTTTCTGCACAAGTGCAGAAACTTCCGACATCCCTGAAACTGGAAAGACCAGCTCAACCAAGAGGGGCAGCCTCGAAGCCGCTGCAACAAGTCCCCCAGTATCAAGTCCTCAAACGGACATCTACTCGCCGAGCGAGGAAAAGATAGACTCGCCTTACTCGCAAGGCGAGCGAGAGAACCACCAAAACCTCCTCGCGAAGCGAGAGAAGGACCAGATGCAACATCCTCGCAAGTTCGAGAGAGTATGGCCGCAAATAATCTCCCTCGCATCAGCGGGAAAGCCTAAGACATCCTCAGGAGCCTGCGAAGCCTGGAGTCAAATAAGTGAGCCTACTGAGGCCACAAGAGTAAGAGCACATACGAAGTGCCTGGCAAAGCAAGGGCATGAGGTGCACAGGTCAGGCCAAAGCTTCCTCGCAAACACCACCAACTCCCCCTCCAACCAAGGGGGATTCGTCGCGCCTTGCTCAGGTGGGCGAGAAGAGAGCCCCTTCGCCCTCCGCTCGTGAGCCAGCTGCTAAGAGACATCACTCTGCAGGTACAAGTCATCTTCCTCGCAGTTAAATTTTGGGTCCAAATGCTCATCCCACTGAGGTTCGCATCTTCAACAAGTTTGGGCTAGACCCGGCTTTGTTTAGACCGCGAACCTCTAGTGGGTCGCAGTCATCTGAGGTGACATATGAAAGGAGATCAAAGTCTTCGCATGATTCTCCTCTCCCATGGCCTCGCCATCCTGACCCCCATGGTTGGTCTGACTCGGATACCGTTCCGTATGTGTCAGGTGATGCAGCTGATGATGTGTTCCTCGTCCACGAGGAAGAAGACCTCGCAGACGTTCCAGAAATAGGCGAGGTCAATCAAGCAGCACAGAAACCTCCTTCGCCAGTTCCCACTGCAGAAGAGCTGGAGGAGCTTTGCAGGCGAGCTGAAGCTCTTAAGTTCTTTCCACCTGAATTCACTTATGTGGGGGACCTCGACCAAATCAACTTCGAGGAACTGCTGGCTAACCCAAGTGTCGAGCCCCCACTAATCTCTACTCCTGTCGAGAGGCCAGAACTGCAAGGTCACCCTTCGCTGAGGGTCGATGACAACCTTGTCCAGGGCTTGGACAAGTTTGTTGCGAAGAAACATCCTTCGCTGGTTCCTGCCCTCTCTGCTGAAGCCAAAGAGGACGATAGGTGGATTGAGGTGGATGATGTGGACCACTATTCTTCGCGCAAATTTGGATCTGACAAGAAGAAGAAGATAGTGGGCGAGATGGTCCACTGCGCGACGAAGGAGTACAAGGACAGCCTCGCAGGATACGAGGTTGGGTCTTGTGGTAGGGCGATGAGTGGACTCGCCGATGTAAGTTTCTTCTCTTCATTTGAATTTTTTACAAGTATAGTCCTTCGCACACTTTTGCTAACTTGCTTCGCACATTTTTCAGGTGATGGTGCGGTTGGATGGTATTGCGAAGGCCAAGCACAAGGAGGTGTTGTACCAGGAGTCCATAGAGTACCTCATGCATCAGACCTTGGCTATCAAGGTCGATGACGCTGAGGCGACCTATACTCTTGGTCACAGCTTCAATGCGGTGAAGGCAGCCTACCGCAAGTCACTGGAAGGCTACCACTCCCTCCTCACCAAGCATAATGATTTGGCCAAGCATGTGATCAAGTCTGCAGAGAAGGAGGAGGAAAGAGTCAACAAGGCTGTCGCGGAGCGAACTGAGCAAGAGGTGACCGCGAAGCTTGCTGAAGCCATGCCACAAGTTGAGAAGGAGGCACTGGCGAGGGCTGAGGCTAAAGTGCGAGATGAGCTGCTCAATCTTCGCTTCATTGCTGAGGAGCAAGATAAGGAGCTCGCAGCTCTGAAGGAGAATCAGAAGATGAAGTTCGCTGAAGCTAAGAACAAGGGCATCGAGGATATGCGAGCATTGGTCGAGAAGGCTTGGCGGTTCTTTCCTGCGAAGAAGAGTTATCCCTTCGGCGTCCTGGAGGAAAGACTGGATTATGTCGAGCAAGTGGAAATTGTCCAAAGCATGCCTTACACTCCAGAGAACCCAAGATCTCCCTTGCCAGAGAAGAACTTCATGTTTGAATATAACGACGTAGAGCATTCTACTGACTCTGCACCTTCTGATGATGATTCTTCCAGCGACGATGATGAGACTCGCAAAGATGCGAGCAGCAGTAGTGATGAGGAGGAGGAGGACAAAACCGATGATGTCGACGTCGACAAAAATGATGATGATTATGCCGATCARGATGAACATGTCGACATCGAAAATATGAATGATGCGGATGATGCTGAAGTTCGCATCAGATGACTTCTCCTCGCCTCTCCAGCCTCGCAGATGATTAGGAGCGTCATTGGTGTTTACAATGGCAAAACATTCAACCAGGTTGAAAACTTCGCAGATGATTAGGAGCGTCATTGGTGTTTACAATGGAAAAACATTCAACCAGGTTGAAGCTTCGGGCACATGATTTGGTCTCCTCGCCCTTCAAGGTTTATCCCTCTCAAGTGAAGAGTTGTCCTTCCAATTGGGAAGCTTTTAGAAATCAGTCATCAGATGATCTCTTCTCGCCTCGCTCTTGTTCAGCCCAACCAGGCAGTATTTTGTTGTAYTCTTGTTGTATCCTTAGATAATTTGTACAAGTRYTAGGCCTCGCACAGAACTGATATTTTTGTCTAGAAAGCTTTGTAATCCACTCTCCATCAATCTAATATAAACCTTCTTGCCAGTAGAAATCACAAGTCTTGTGCCTCGCAGTGTTGCTCCATTTTAAAAAATTTTAAT
>SNQN01000022.1:193003-218439 GCA_008642245.1 Bassia scoparia | reverse complement strand
CGGAGCGTTGGTTCATACATCTCAATGGGCAACACGGCATCCGAGCCAAAGACAAGTGCAAATAGAGTTTCTCCCGTGGAGTTCTTCACCGTCGTCCGGATAGACCATAGCACATTGTAAAGTTCATCAACCCAAAGCCCCTTAGCATTGTCTAGCTTCTTCTTCAACCCATTACTGATGATTTTGTTGAAGGACTCAACTTGTCCATTGGCTTGTGGGTGTGCTACAGAGGCAAAATGTGCCGTTATCCCTTGATCTGACAACCAGTTGATGAGGATGTTGGAATCAAATTGAGGACTGTTGTCAAAAACAATGGATTGTGGGACGCCATACCGAGTGATAATGTTCCTAGTCAAAAACCCTTGTACATCCGACACTTTGATATTCCTCATTGGTTCGGCTTCTACCCATTTGGTAAAGTAATCCACCGCCACAATCAAAAATTTCTTCTGCCCTGGCGCTTGCGGGAATGGTCCGAGGATGTCGACGCCCCACTTGGCAAACGACAAGGGTGATAGCACTTGAGACAACTGATTTGTCGGCCGCTKATGAATGTGAGCATGGATCTGGCACTTGTGACATTTCCTGACCAAGTTTGCGGCATCTTCTCGCAGGGTAGGCCAATAATATCCTGTTCGAAGAGCCTTTTCAGCTAGAGAACTTGCCCCAATATGGGATCCACACTGGACTTGGTGAATGTCATCCAACACCTCTGCCCCTTTCTCTGGGGTAATGCATTTGAGCAAAGGATGARAAAATGATTTCTTGTAGAGCTGACCCTTCCAATATACAAACCACGTATCTCGCCGCTTCACATACTTAGCCTTTTTTGGATCGAGAGGTAGGATTCCAGTTTGCTTGTATTCTATGATCTCATCCATCCAAGTGCTTCCACGGTTGATGTAATGTTTTTTGGATCGAGAGGTAGGATTCCAGTTTGCTTGTATTCTATGATCTCATCCATCCAAGTGCTTCCACGGTTGATGTAATGAACGTCGGCTAGCTCATCTATGCTTCGTTGATCCTTAACTTCCCARAAGACAGATCTGGGGGAGTCTCCTGTTGCTGAGCTAGCTAACTTGGATAAGGCATCGGCCTGGTTGTTTTCCGACCTACGCACTTGCACTAGGTGAAAACGCTCCAACCCTTCGACCTCCTTTTTTACCATCTCCAAGTATTTGACCATGTTTTCTTCCCGGGCCTCATACTCACCATTAACCTGACTTACCACCAGTTGGGAGTCCGACATAGCGTCAATTTTTCGTGCCCCAACCGCTTTACACATCCGAATCCCTGCCACCAGCRCTTCATACTCGGCTTCATTGTTGGAAGTYTGAAATTTGAACCTCATGGCATACTCGAATGTATCTCCTTCTGGCGATTTAAACAAGATGCCTGCCCCACARCCATTTTGGGTAGATGAACCATCTACAAATAACGTCCATACGTCGCTTGACRTTTCAACTGGGGGAGGCCTGGTCAAAATCCGCCAAGGCTTGTCCCTTTATGGCCTTTCGTGGTTCGAATTCCAGGTTGAACCCATTCAAAGCTATCGCCCACTTAAGCATTCTCCCGGAAGACTCCAGCTTAGTCAAGGGTTGTTTGATTGGCTGGTCAGTGTAAACAACAATCTTATGAGCTGCAAAGTAAGGACGAAGCTTCTTGCTAGCCATCATGAGTGCCAAACCAAATTTTTCGGAAGTGGCGTAGCGCATTTCTGCCCCTTGAAGTACGTGGCTCACRAAGTAGACCGGCAACTRAGTTCCTTCCCTTTCAGCCACCAGCACGGCYGACAGAGCATGCTCAGAAACAGAAAGATACATGTACAAAGTTTCACCTTCCATAGGGCTCACCAACCTAGGAAGAGAGTGTAAATGTTCCTTCAACTTGACGAAGGCAACTTCAGCCTCTTCACATCTATGGAATTGCGCTGGTTTATCGCCTTAAGAATATTGACATTATCTACCAGATTTGGAGGAGGAACATCAACGCTGCGACACTCCGTCAACTCATGTGATCCTCCTCCATTTCGTGCGATTGCCATATGTCAGGACAGCCTCTCATTGCGGATTCTCAATACCCTCTTCACACAAAACCCAGAAACTTGAGAAGTGACCCAAAGAACGACTCTTGGATTAATTTCGTGCTGTGAAAGACGTGTCGCTTAGTCGTTCGAATGTTCTCTGTAGGTCTGGACGTGATTCGTTCGTCTGCTCTGATGATCAGTCTCAATTAGGCTTACATTCCTTCAGCTGTCTTAGCAGAAGATGGTGTTACTACATCTTTGGAAGGGTAGCAGGGCGTTGCTTAGCAACAAGCGCATTACTTGTAGCAAGTACCCCATTGTAGTAATAAGGCTAGTCGCCTTGAGTTTCTCTTAAGAAGGGATTTGAATGAATCGAAGCTAGCATACCACCGCCAGCCTCGGCCACGCTGTACAGTCACTATGCTTGTCGATTTTGGTGATAGTGGAAACTATCTGTTGGACAACCTTGTATAAGCTGGGTGCTACAGCACATCCCCGTCTGGCTTGGGAAATAAGACTATTTGCACCTCAGGAATGAGGGACGAATGAACCAGCATATAAAAATTTTAAACCCTTCGACGCTCGCCTTGCTTCCGAACTTGGCTACAGTTCCGTTCTTTGCTTACCGCCGGCTGAAAAGAGGTAGTCAATCAAGGGCTATGCATAGGTGATCTCGGATGCCAAGCACTGCATCTTTCTCTGAGGAATGCAAACATCTTTTTGGTATCTCTCAACAAGTCTACTTTGCCCTGTACTGGTGTCGTTCATCTGATCTTCCTTACCTTAATCGTTCTTTCTGCTGAAGGGAGGGGCGTACTAGCGCAAGAGTTCTGTGGCCCCCTCTAGCTCCGGCCGAGAGATAGAGCAAACAGCCGTGACAGCCACATTCCGTGGGGTTCCATGAACCATCATACTTACTCAGATTATCTTTCTTGGAGAACCCCTTCTTGGAAGTTTTGGCACTCAGTCCTTTGCCCCCAAAGTGCTGTAGTGGTAACGTAGCCATGCCGAGCGCTGTGACTCCATATATTGTGCAACTTGCCTTTCATCGCTGAGAATCTTCATCAACAATCAAATGTTGACACCACTGACGTCGAGCACTTAGCGTTGGCCTGCCAAGTGAGAACGTTGTAGCTTGTCAAGTTTTAACCTTCACCTAGAACTCATCTCGCATTGCTCTAAACGTTCCCGTCCAAGACGAAGGTGAGAGGTGACACTCTCACTGAGTGAATGATGCCGCAACACGTCCTATGATAGGGTTATGGCTATGGTACAAGTCGATCATTATTATACTTGAGCTTCTGAACGAACTCGAAGCTTAATATTCGGAGGAATCCGTATCTATGAGAAGTTCGACTCGACCGCTTATCCGCCTATCATTTACGAATCACAAGGTGCATAGGGGGTGCTTAACTCCCATTCGACTCTCGAATAAGTAACTCGTGCTCTCCGCTTGTCCAGGAGCATGACTTGTTGAGGAGTTCTGACATAGTCCAGGGGACCCTCGGCAGTCGGACCACCTGCAGCGAAACCTCCGGAGATCGTGTGGACGATTCCGGAGTCAGAATGCTCCTCATTTGGGGCACCCTCCGTAGAAGGAGATTTCTTCAGAAATCTTTTTATTAGATGTTTCTTTACCTTGCCCTGGTGCGCCAGGCGATCAATAGTGCGCTGCAAGGTATAGCAATCRTCTGTGACATGTCCAGGTTCCTTGTGATATTTGCAATACTTGGACTTGTCCCTCTTGTCCATTTCTGTCTTGATTGGGGGAGGATCGTCAATGTGGACATCTCGACTTACCTCCTTGTAGACTTGGAAGAGATCCTTTATATATTCAACCGTAGGTGTGTAGCTGAACTTTCTCTTTTTCCTGGACACTCCTTTTTTGGATGTCCCCTCCTCCTCAATATTCCAGGTGTCAGACCTCTTTCTGTCAGACCCACCACTGCGGTGCGCCTGGTTGCTTTGATGTTTTGACGAGGGGGGAGTCACCTTTTCTTTGGCCTTCTTGACAGCACAAACTTCTTCAGCATGAATCCATGCTTCGGCCTCCCTCATCATCTCATTCAAGTCATCAACACGTTGTCTGACCATCTGAAACTTGAATGGACTGTCTTCGTCTAGTCCTTTGTAAAAATTGTCCAGGATCACCCGGTCTGGCAAGTCTGGAATCTGAAAGTTTCGTTGTTGAAGCGCTTAACATAGCTCCTCAAACTTTCGTTGGGCCGTTGCTGGATCCTCCCTAAATGCAGGCTACTTTTCTGCTCTTGGCGATGTGCCATGAAATGATGAGTGAAAAGAACAGCCAACTCGTTGAAATTGTGGATAGAACCCGTTGGAAGGCCGCTGAACCACCTTTGTGCCAGCCCCTTAAGAGTAAMTGGAAAGTATTTACACCACGTGGCGTCATCGGCCTGGGTGGTCAGCATAAGATGCTTGTACATTGCCAGGTGATCATTTGGGTCAGTGGTTCCATCATAAGCATCAATAGATGGAAACTTGATTTTCTGGGATTGTGTAGCCATGAGGATAGATGGAGAGAAGGGGTTCTTGTCAGTTAGGGAAAGCGCTTGCATTCCCCTAGTCACCCCATGGGATGTTTGACCATAACCCCTATCYAGGTGAGCACCGCTTTGGTGACACCCCCCACGTTGGTGGGATCTAACCTCTGGTTCCTGGCGGCGTGAGACAGGAGTGGCCTGGCCTGATGTGCTATGAGTCGGACCATGTATTATGAAAGAACGGTGAGAAGGGTCCGTACACACTGGCGTAGAACCAGTCAAGGAGTGCGCTTCATCATGYCGAGCTGCTTGCTTAAGCCTCTCAGTTCTCTTCTTGTCCAGGATCAGCCTTGCATCTTGGTTTTTCTCCCTGTTGATCTCAATGATCTTCCGGGCATCCATAGAAGAAGCTTCGCGATCTTGCTTCCTCTTCTCGATGAGATTCCGGACATCCTCTGGTTCTTCATGGGAAGAAACATCGTCTTCCCCATAGGCTTCATCAAACCTATATGGGCCACCCCTGGCAGAAGTTGCCTTGGTGGCAGTTGTTGTTGTGTTGGCARGCTTGGGAGTGCTACGGTATCTCCTGGCCTGGCTCTTTTCCCGTTCCAAGGGAATGTGTTCCGTTGAAACATGTTTACCTTGCGGCGTTGGATTTTTGACTTTGATGGTCCGGAGCTTGGGAATGACGGGAGTGTTGTACTCCGCTGCTTGTGACTTGGCAGGAGCTTCACTGCCAGTCACCTTAGACTTGCCTGCCTGCAAAGCTTTCAGGCGGGCATTCTCCGCTTGGAGAGCGTCAAGTCTGCTCTTYAGTTCCTCCTGCTGGCTGAAACGAGTCCATATCTCGTCCACCCCCTTGGAAATTTCCTTCTGAAGAGTGTCATGAGAAACGTACCTACTATCSAAGTCCTGAAGCGACAGGTCAGCGTTGTCCTCCAGGCCAACTTGGAAAGTGGAAAGGTCGGCGTGTGTCTCGACGTTGGGATTACTTTCCTTCTCTGAGGAAGGAGGTGTGGTCGTCCTACGTGGTGCACGGTCATCTCCTGAAGCCATTTCTGATTGCCTCCCCACAGACGGCGCCAAATGTTGTAGCAAGAATTTTGTTGATGACGTGGCCTAGCTACAATATTTCCTCAGCTTCTGGGTTGAGAGAGGGGTGGAGGCTTCCCGTCGATGCTACTTCGGGAGAGCTGACCTTCTATTGCACGCGAATCGACTCCTGACTTTCTTCGACCTCCTGGCTCAGAAGACTTGCGCRCCTGGCACCTGCAAAAAGGAGAATAATCCTATTCGGATTATCTCCCCTCCGATGCTYAAGTAAGAATGGACTTTAGGGAATATAAAGTGCCAAGCTAGAGAGAGAAAGTAGAGAGGGTTGCTCTCAAGTAGTTGGTTGTTAGGCAATAAATGCTATCGAAAAAATCCCCGTTCTCCTTGGTTTTTCGGGGTATTTATAGGAAATCCCTCAAAAACCAAGGAACCACTTGGATGAGTGACACTTGTCATTCATCCATGCTTCCGAGCGTTCCTTACTACTGTTTCAGTGTAGAAACGTCGGTTCTCCGTCCCGTTTCAGTTCGGATTAATAAAAACTGTGGCATTTGCCACGTGGATCGTTTTGACCCAGTATTCGAAGGACACGTGTGCAGGGATTTTCCGTGCCACATCAGTTTTACTTTACTTTCCTTTCAAACCTTTAAAGTACAAAATTTGTAAAATAATTGTAAGTTCATCATATGTTGATTCAATCAATACTCATTATGGTAACCACTCTGTATTTTTCAATTACAAGATCATTACATGTTGATTTGTTCCATCCCTGTTTTTATTCAGCAAAAAATTATTACGATTTTACACTTTATTTATACAAAGCAATTATTGTTAACATAAGCRTTTATTTTTTAAGTAAATCTAAAAACATTTTAAAAATAAACTATTAAGATTTCTTTCACTTCATCACATGTATTTGTTTTTTTTAAAAAAAACTTATCTTATGTACTCTAAAAATTCAGAATATATAGCGATTGTAAATTCGTTAGACATTGAATCCATCAATAATTTCTTTGTGGCAAACACTTTTTTTCTTTTCAATCTAAGTACTCCGTATTTAACATTTCATAGTCAACTATTAGTGTAGTTTTCTCATGAGGAAAACAATTTATTTAGGAAAATCAAAATTAACAAATTTTCTTAAACATTGATAGAAATGACCAGATGTTTTTTTAAAAAAAAAATAAATATATATGAACGGCAAATATATGAACATTGTTTTATGGATAAAATTTGAAAATATAATTAGTTAAAAACTACCAAAATTTCAGCAAAAAAACCACACTTGAAAAAATATGGTTTTCTTTTTCAAGAGAAAAATTTTGGGATTGTTTTCCTAGATAGTTGGATATAAAGAATGACAAAAAAGATTTTTGTCTTTTGGATATTTATTTAATTTTTTCCCATCAATAATTATTTTATGATTAAATTTCTTCCTCTTTGTGTTTTTTCTCCTTTTCTTTTTATATATTTTATGATCCAATTTTTACTTCTTTTGTATATTTCGTAGTTTTTTTTTTTTTGGTTATTTTTAAAACTTTTACTTTGCATTATTGTTTCCAAACAATGTAATTTTACTTAAAGTACACTACATCTATGTATCAAATATGACTATAACAAGATCCAATTTTTTGTTGTTTTTCGCCTCTTCAAACAACATTAACATAACAATCTTTGAAGAAAACCTTTTACAGCCTTTGATCGAATAAAAATAAAATAAAGATTACTTAACAATACATTTAAAACAATGAAAGCCGTTAAGATTTCCATTCGGAATAGATACACTATTGAACAAGGTATGTTCTTATCTATCTTATATTYATGTTTATTGTATGACAACAAATTATATTTTTACCGTAACAATTTAGTTTCTAATTTTGTATCACAACAACAAATTATATTTTTACTGTAAGAAATTAGTTTTTGAATTTGATAGTAATGTACCTAAATTATTAGATGTTTGTGTACATASAGGGGATCTACTTGAATATTATGTTGTAACAATTATAGCATTTAAATGTACAAAAACATGAATCACCCGTGCTTTGCACGGGCTACATACTATTTTTTTTAAAATAGTAAACATGCTTTGAAAATTCTGAAAATTTTACACAAATTGTATATTAGTATGAACATTACTCGACCAAAATATTGTAATTTATTGAAAAGCATAAAAATAAGTAAAAATCGAATACTAAAACTGGACAGATTAATCAAAACGTGAAAAACCCTAATTTTTGCAATTCAATAAATCTGAAAATTCCCAATTAAAATCAACATAACACACACTCATAAACTTTGTAATTTATGGTAGATTATACTCAAAAGCATTAGCATAAACGATTTGATTATAAAAACTTCAAAGTTTAAACAAATTAAAAACATGTATTAACAATAGGAAAAAGAAGAAAACAAGAAGCAAGAATAGGAGAGAGGGACAACCGACTGGCTGGGTGGCCGAAGCGGGCAGCAGCGTGGGGCAAGCAACGCTTTCTCCTTCTCTCTCTTTTTTTTTTTTTGAAAACTGTTATGTGTGAATACGTGATTAATGAAGGGGAATAAAACCCTTTTAGTAATCTAGGTTTTTGGCTAGATTAATCTTTTAAATATCTTTTTGTTTTTTTTTTGTTAAAGAATCGTTTATCATAAAACATATCTCAAGCAAAAATAATAAAAATTAAATGGGATTTAAATAAATTGCATCGTTTTATAAAATAATTGTTTTATATTTATAARAAAATATAATTATAAATATCCGAAAAATACAAGGGATTAAAACGCACCYTCGATTCCAAACCCAAATCCCACCATTCGCGAACCYCAATCGCAACCCTTGCAATCACCATTCACCAACTTAACCACCCTCGCGAACCACCACCGACACACTACAACCCCTGCAATCGCGAACCCAMTTCTTGACCACAACTCACAACCCAGCCCTGCCGCAACTCCCCCCGAACCACCACGACGAACCTAGTAACCACATGTAATACCCCAATAATTCTCCACTTCACCTGTGAAATATTAATCCAAAAATACRGAAAACTATTGGCATGTTACYACCACATGTTAAAACATTTAGGCTAGAATACTATTTTGCAGCGGAAATCAAGATAGAGAAATAGTTCGAACCAAAGTATTGAAATCCAAACATATAAAACTCGTTAAACAAGTTGGAACCATTAAGGCCCTTATTCGCAAACCAAGGTAAAATCCCTTTTTTTTAACATAACAAAACCCGAAATATCAAATCGTTCTAAAAAGTCTATGATGCGTGCATAAATTATTAAAGTACGTTCGGCTCTCCACTTAAACCATCCAACCAAGTCTAGTCTTTTTATTGCAAAACCTGTGAGAAATTTGCTCCCCATAATTTCCAAATGAAATAAGGATCATCACAGGTMCATCAAAAGAAAGAAAGTGTGGACGACAACAACAACACAAAACACACAATCAGCAAARCTGAGTACGTACAAATTACGAAACCAGAAAACAAATGGACAGCATCTCCCCTAAAAACTGGACATACCGAGTTACGACACCTGCTTAAAAACAAAGAAAACCCAACTGTGGTGTTCATAACCACTTAAGAACATTATACAAAAAAGGGGAGATTTTACCTTGGTTTGCGAATAAGGGCCTTAATGGTTCCAACTTGTTTAACGAGTTTTATATGTTGGGATTTTAATACTTTGGTTTGAACTATTTCTCTATCTTGATTTCCGCTGCAAAATAGTATTCTAGCCTAAACGTTTTAACACGTGGCGGTGACATGCCAATAGTTTTCCGTATTTTTTTGCTTAATATTTCACAGGTAAAGTGGAAAATTATTTGGGTGTTACAAAGTGGTATCAGATCCAGGTTAACATGACTCGCAATAAGATCACAGTCGCCTTACAATTCTCTTGACATAAAATCATTTCTTTAATGAATAAACATGTTGGACTAACCAACTAGYCTCGTCATTAAGACTTGCATACCTCCCTCATGGAGCAAGTTACCCTTGACTCCATTTAATTCAACCATATTTATATAAATCAATTAACTAATAACAGAGATTAATCAACAACTTCCCAAAACAATCCTCAGGAACATCCCAAATTTCAATATACTTGACTATGACCTAATAATTAAATTACTCGTGTCTACCAAACAATTCCATGGATGTTTATTTCCTACTCATGCTTCTAAGTTCTCAGACAACCACAAGCATACATAAGATTCAAGGATTTCGCAAATGGTACGTACCTTGAATAAACGAAGTGGTAAGCCACTTTATGACTCAAAAATCGGCCTCTACGAAGTCTCCTCCTAAACATATAGCAAAACTTGAATCAACACACTTGACATTTAATTTACAGCAATACTAAGTAGTTTTAATGTGCCTCAAAAGTTACGAAAATCACGTCTTTATTCCTCACAAAAACCCCCATTGATAGTATAAATATTATATTATAGTTTTAGCTTGAAAAATCATAAAAATCTAGCTTTTAAACAAGAAACTCAACCCTTTTAATTCACTTAATAAATCTGGAATTTTTCTTTTCACCCAAAACTATTCAACAATTCAAAATATGCTTTACTAAAGATACAATATATTAAACCATGACTTTATGCATTTAAAACCCATTGTTTTTTAACACTAAAACTTCAAAAATTATTCATGAAAAATCTGAAAATTTGTCAAGACTTGCATTAGACAAAGCCTAGACTTGTATACATACATAATAGTTCATAAACAAGTTTTATTCATACAAAAACATAATTTAGAATCATCAAAATTTCAAAATACACTTATAAATAAATCTGGAATTTTTATTTAAAGCCCTAAAATTTTTCAATTTCCATTATTGTCATACAACTCAAATGTCACAGAACAAGTATTAAACAATCCCTAACCCTTAAAACATGAAAACCCCCAATTTAAAGCCCTAAATTCATCCTTAATCAAATCTGAAAATTTTTATACTAATTGAAATTAAATCATCAAAACAAGTTAATAATACTAGCAATTCATTGGAGATTAAACACAAAATAATTGTATATAACTTGATTGTAAAACTTTAACATTAAAATCAATTAAAATATGGGAAAGGAAGGAAAAATAAGAAGAGAAGGAGGGGGAGAGAGGACCGAAGGTGGCTGTGGTGGTCGGCAACCACGACGGCAGGTGGCGAGCAGTGGCAGGTGGCGGTAGCAGGCGGTAGCAGGCAGTAGCAGTGGCGGCACGCACAACAGTAGGCACAACTTCTTCTCTCTCTCTTTCTCTCGTTTTCTTTTTTTTTGAAAATAAATGAATGAATGAGGCGTGAAGGAGTAAGGGAGGGAAAACCCTTTTAGTAATCTAGGTTTTAGTTAGATAAATTCTTAGATATTTTTTTTGGATAAAATAAAATAAAATCAAGTAATTATAAAATAATTATGTTTTCGAAATATTTTTGAGTGGAAAATGATATAATTTAAATAAAATATATCGTTTTTGTAAAAATAATCATAATATATTTTTAAGAAAATATAATTATAATTGTTCAAAATTACGGGGATTTCACCACACCCTCAAGCTAACCCTCTTCGAATTCAAAACCCTAAATTCGAATTTATTGTGTTTGTTGATTTCAAATTTGTTTGAATTAGTTTGAATCTTGTCAAATTCGAATTTGTTGGCTTTGTTGAATTCAAATTTCTAGAATTTTGAATTGGTTCGAATTGGTGTAGGGTTCGAATTGGGGTGTGTGAAGTGGGTSGTGTGAGTGGTTGTGCTGGTTGTGTGAAGTGGGTGGTGCGAGTGGTTGTGCAAAGGGTGGCTTTTCTGAAGTGGGTGTAAAGGGTGGTTGTCCAAAGGGTGTTGGTGTTTTGTTGATGTTGGTGGTGGTTGGGGTGGTTGAGTGGGGCTGGTGGTGGTGCTGTGGCGGTGGATTTGGGTGCGTTTTGGTGGTGGTGCAGTGGGGGGTGGTGGAGTGTGGTGGTTGTGGTTGTGTTTGTTTCTTGTTTCTTGTTTTTATTTTTTTTTTTATTTTAAAAAAAATAAAGTTAACCCTAGTTTAACTCTAGTTTTGTTAAATCATTAAGGTTATAATGTGTAAGAGTTGTAAAATTCAGGGGTACAATATGGAGGGCAAAAAAATGGGGGTATATGGTAGAAAACGCAAATTTTCAAGAGTATGATATAAATCCCAAACTATTAATTAAAATTTGAAAAATGATAAACAAATCAAGTTAATTTATTAATTTATTTAGTTCTAAAATATGGAGTTAAAAAATTATTTGCACAATATGATTAGAAAATGTCAACAATGAAATAACTGTATCTAGGATAATTATGTTACTGGGGATTCCTTTAGTATAGATATATAGATACAAGTATATAACATGTGAGTTGTCTATTTATGTTTCCAAATGAAAAATACTTCGGTTAAGTCCCTTCAACTTATTTTGGAATTTTTCCATCAAAAMAACTTATTTTGGAATTTWAAAAATTGTAGTTTGGGGTTTGGTTTTATATAAACTAGATGAGCGCCACGATTTATATAGTTTGTTTTTTTCAAAAAGAAAAATTAAAGGAAACGTTACAATTTACAACCGAATAACGTACTCCGTAAGTTYCGTACACAATATTCAAATTTCAAAATAAAACCATATAATGAGGTGTTTGTTATTTTACAACTTATAGCCGCTTAATGTTTAACAATAATTAAATCGTAGCAATATGAATATTTTCAAAAAAACTTGTTTTTGAGTGTATTAATGAAATACCCAGATCAAATGCTCTAAATATTCAAATCATTCATGTATTCATCAAAACCGGAATTCAAATCATTATATAATTACAGATCTGCTCGATTTAAAAATAAATTTAGAATTAACCGAATTAAAACATAATGCTTAAAAATAAAAGTATTCAAAATTAGAGTTAAACCTTATATTTCCAAAACATATTTATTAACTTATAATCATTATTAATATTTTTTCGTATTTTATTCAATAATTAAATAAGGGGAATTGGGGAGGGAAATTTGGGAGGGAAAAATAAAAAGGTGGGAATTGCTTTAGCATAGTTAATTAGTTATAGTTATATCTCTATTATATAAGGGAAGGGGGGAGGGGGGAGGAAGATGGTGTCCCCCCTCTTAAAAGACTTTTATACCCTTAATGAAAATTAAAAATTATGAATTGATGTGCATAAATTATCCCTTTACTAATTATGTGATAAAATATGAAAATTGCATTTATTATGTGAGTTAGTTAGTCAAAAACATTAAACAATGAACATTATTTCAAATTGTATTAAAACATTAATGGTTTTATATTGAATTTCAACTTTAAAGACATAATTATTTACAAAATAATTACAATTCAGATAAATTGTATTAGTAATTAGCTATAAACCTTTTATTATGATACATACCATATAATCATTTTTGATGAAATACGAGGTACAATTTTCATATATACAAGCATGCATTGCGTGCACATAAAAACTAGTAGATAGATATATTGCAAAATTAAAATTTCAGGGAACAAAACACATTTCAAATCGTAAACCAAATCAAACCGGCTACAATGCTAGATTGTGGTTCGATTTGCAATTGAGCTAAACTTTGCTTGCCTAGAGGATGCATACTCGTTGCCTCCTACGAGTACCAATCTCTAGGGCGCGGAACTCGAAGTCTCTAACCCTTTCAAATTATCTGAAACGAAACGGTTGAATTTGCGACTGCAATTCCAAACTTCTGATTAACAACCAACGTTTTTCTTTAATTCCCTCATTCATCATAATAATCTTCAAGCATTTAAAACCACCCCATTAAAACATAAATTCAAAGGTGCAATCCAACACATCAAATTCCTGTAATTTTCCCATTTTCCTCACTAATTCCAGCACAATTTTAACACAAAAAAACATGGCGTCATCCCAAAATTATGAAGACGAAAACGAAGAAACCCAACTAGCAGACCCACAGCTTTCTCTCTCCTCATCATCGGAAACATACATGGTTGGCTTCGTTATCGCAAATATTGTAGGGTTACAGTACTACTCAGGCAAAATCAGTGGAAGAGAAATGGTGGGTTTAGTGCGAGAACCCTTGAATATCTACGACGAAAACGCCATTAAAGTGCTCAACACACGTGGCGATCAAGTGGGCCACATTGAGAGAGCGGTTGCGAAGGTGTTGGCTCCATTGATGGATATTCAATTGGTTACCATTGAAGGTATTGTTCCTAATTCTTCTAGTAAGAGCCCTAAGTATAAAATTCCAGTTCAACTTCATATTTTTGCTAGAATTGAGGGTTTTGATGCTGTTAAAGATGCGATTTTGGGAGGTGGGTTGCAGTTAATTGCAGAGAATAGTGCTAGTTTCGCGCTTTCGGATGCTGAGGTTGTGAAGGAGAGGAGGAACAGTAAGGACGTTAGGAGTGTTGATGAGATTTTTAAGTTGGTTGATGAAAATGTGGGTAAAAATGAGGGTTTTGTAGTGAAATTAGAGCCACCTAAAGATTTTATTGTTACTGAGTTGCTTGATCATCAGAAAGAGGGACTTGGGTGGTTGGTTGGGAGGGAGAATTCGGTTGAATTGCCGCCGTTTTGGGAGGAGAAAGATGGGGTGTTTGTCAATGTGTTGACGAATTTTCAGACGAGTGTGAAGCCTGAGCCGATTAGGGGTGGCATTTTGCCTGAGCCGATTAGGGGTGGCATTTTTCGCTGATGAGATGGGGTTGGGGAAGACCTTGACTTTGCTTTCTTTGATTGCTTATGATAAAAAATGTATACGTGATAGTGTAGATAAAACCGGTGTGGATTGTGGTGACAGGGGTGATGTTGATGATTCGGGTGGTAAGAAGACAAAGGGAGGGAGAAAGGGCAAAAGGGTTAGTGCTAATACTGCTAGGAAGAAGAGGAAGGTTGGTGCTAGTGATGTTAGTGATGGGGTAAGTGGGAACTTGGCCTCATCAAATACAACACTTGTTGTGTGCCCGCATACTGTATTATCGGTTTGGGTAACTCAGCTAGAAAATCATGTCTATCGTAACTCGCTGACAATGTATGCATATCATGGTCCGGAGAGGACAAAAGATGTGGAGGAGCTTAAAAAGTATGATATAGTGCTCTCCACGTATAATACTGTGTCCATTGATGAGAACCGTCCCGGATCACCTTTGAGCAATGTAGATTGGAGGCGAATTATCTTAGATGAGGCACATGTGGTTAAGAATGCCGGAGCAAAGCAGAGTCGTGCTGTTACAGCTTTAAATGGCAAGAGAAGATGGGCTGTAACCGGAACACCTGTACAAAACAGCTCCTCTGATCTGTTTTCTCTTATGGCCTTCTTAAAATTTGACCCGTTATCTAATAAAGGCTACTGGAATAGTCTTGTGCAACGGCCATTAGCTCAGGGAGATCGTAAAGGTCTTGAGCGTCTTCAGGTATATGTATATCCTTCTCTTGCATCTTTCAGCTTGTAAGTAATTAGTCTTGCAGTAGTTAAAWGCACCCATTTTTCTGTTTGGAAGTTGTTGATATGAATCATATGATCATGTGAGTGAACCCATCTTTTTGTAGCTGTCACTCAGATTTATCATTTGTTATGATTTCGATTATCTGCTCCATCCTCCTGATTGCTCACTCCTCTCCTTCTTGCTAATGAAGTTGATTTTACTATCCATTGGATAGTGATGATGCGGTGTGCCTTGTTCCTAACCTCAATGTTGCTGTTTCATGATTTCCAACTCTTAGGTCATTATGGCATCTGTCTCGTTAAGAAGAACAAAAGAGCAAAAGTTGTCTAGTTTGCCATCAAAATCAATACAAACTTGTCATGTGGAACTTTTGCCCGAAGAACGMGAACTATATGATCGCATGGAAGAAGAAGCCAAACAGGTTGTGAAAAAGTACATCAATGATGGGAGAGTGACTCACAACTATTCCACTGTCCTCAGCATCATATTGAGGCTTCGCCAAATCTGTGCTGATGTCGCATTATGCCCACATGATATAAAATCATTGCTCCCTCCTGACAATGTACAAGGTTGGCATTTATCTTATGCAATGGCTTGGTTATAAGTGTTAATGTTCATTTGATTGTTATCTTTTTTATTTATCCTATTTCAACTTTCAAGAACCTTCTTTAGTATGCATGCATTTGATGCCTCACGCGATTGTTTCTCCTTGCTTGGACAATTGACTTAAGTTGTTACTATTGTCCTTATATAGTTGACCTAAATCAAAGTACCATATCTAATTATTATGCCTCCGGCTGACAATTCTTCTATGGGAACTTGCATCTTTTATAGCTGAATACTGTATTATTTAGCTCTGTGAAGAAACTGGTTATGGTTTATTGGTTTGACGTTACTGTTTATGTATTTGGGAATATTTGAAGTATTTTCAATTTAATACTAGGCAACTTTGCATTCATCATACAAACYTTTTAAGGTTTTTAATACTCTTCGATACTCCGTATATTATTGCTTGAACCTGTCAAGCTCCCGCTTTCATTTTAGACTTTTGCTGGGCTTGTTGTGTCCTTACACAAAGAAAAATTAATATCCTCTGGGCTTCGGCTAAACGATGAAAATGGCTCTTAATATGTTCATTACAGTAATCTTCTACAGAGTAGTTTCTTACCTATGTAGATGATAGATGTTAATGAGCGATTAATTTTCATTATTACTCCCATTAGACTTTTCCTGCAAGTCTGATGAACCTTTTACCATATACTTTGCTAGCTATGAACAAAAGTTCACATTCTGCATAGGTTTGAAGGCATATTTATCTTCTTCCAGCCACTGCCTGTGAGGCTGTGACATTATTTCCCTTTTTCCTTTTTTTTTCCTCCTTAATTTCTTTCATTTAGTGACTTCCCTTTTATATGAGACAAGGACTTTTTGGCACTGCTCACTTTCTTGCCRATATCAAGATCGTTGGATTTTTATGTTTATTTTTCTCTGGAGGACAAGCAAGTTCACACATGGAACTACGGAAGTGCCGAAGAGAACACTCTTTTAGTTAGGATTGAACTGGTAATGGTATCTAAGGCACTATTGATGTCTGTGTCTACTGATTTGTTACCACTGGCTACTGCAGGCTTAATTAAGTGTCTTATGGTAAACTATTTTCTTGTTTCCATTCTGCAGATGTAGCGAATAATCCTGAATTGCTGGAGAAATTGTTGTCGCTGCTGCAAGATAATGAAGACTTTGACTGTCCAATCTGCATTACTCCACCAACGGATATTGTTATTACTTGCTGTTCCCACATATTCTGCCGTGCCTGCATCATTAAAACCCTGAAGCAGACAAAACCCAACTGTCCTATGTGTCGTCGTCCCTTGTCAGAGGCTGAGCTCTACTCAGCTCCACCCCCACCAGAGTCGACAGATAATACCAATGCATCCTCGTCTTCAACCAAAGCATCTTCAAAAGTGTCTGCTTTATTGAAACTCCTCTCAGAAAATAGAGGAGTTAAATCTGTTGTGTTTTCRCAGTTTCGCAAGATGTTACTATTACTTGAAGAACCACTGAAAGCAGCTGGGTTTAAGACTTTGCGATTGGATGGTACAATGAGTGCAAAGAAAAGAACTCAAGTTATACAGGATTTTGACGTTTTTGGAAATGATTCACCAACTGTTTTGCTTGCRAGTCTTAAAGCTTCTGGTACAGGTATGTATTSTTTTCCCCCTAGGAAAAGATAATGGAATCACAAAACTAGGGTTGCTTTTCTTCAAGGCAGATTCCTCATCTATGTGTACAAATGGGTTGATCTAAAATAAAATGCAAACGTACAGGTATAAATCTTACCGCAGCTTCTGTGGTGTACTTATTGGAGCCATGGTGGAACCCAGCAACTGAGGAACAAGCTATGGATCGTGTGCATAGAATTGGTCAGAAAAATGAAGTGAGGATCATTAGGATTATTGCTCGAAACACAATCGAAGAGAGAGTGYTGGATTTGCAGGAGAAAAAGAAAGAGCTAGCCAAGGGAGCATTTGGAAGAAAAGGRCCAAAGGATAAGGGAGAAACTAATGCAGGAGATCTGTGTAGGCTTATATCGTTATCAGCTTGATYYATTTTTCATGTTTATGATGATTCGTGTATATGGAATTAGGGCAACCAATGAGTTTGTGATGCATGTTTTTGGCAGCAATTATGTGCAGGTCTGCTGTGTAAATGATTCAGTATTTAGTCTTTTTGTTTAGGTGGTGAGGGAACCTTGGTTGGCCTTTTAGGTATGCAGATAATCCAGATATGCATTTGTGGTGCGAAGATGTACAAGGGCCTTGTATSTTAGAAGATGCTTAAAAATGAATGGAATTTATGCTCGATTTCTCTTAGAGCTTCGAAAATCATATGCAGCGCCAGCACTCCAGTAGTGGTTCTTGTACAGTTGCTGATAACAATTAGATGATTAGCTTTTGCACAGTAGTTGCTGGACTTGCTGATATAACACGAGTCAGAATATCTCCCCTCCTTAGTAAAACAATGGAGGATAAGTGGATAACCATTGCTGCAAATGCACCACTCAGTTACTCAGTACATATGAGCAAGTTTTGTAACACCATTTCAACGAGACTAATCGCGGGCATCTGCGAGACCGAAACCATGACATTACAAAATTTGGGTTTCTGCTCTTAACATCAAAATGTCAAATACACGCCTTTTTACTTACATTACATTATTCTTACACTTCGTTACTATCATCGTTACATTATTCTTACACTTAGTACTTCGTTTCTTTTTCAGTTACAACAAATGGGTTATTATTTGTGACGGAAAAAAAACCATCTATTACTTCAAAAAAAAAAGGAAGGAAATATGACATTATTATTATCATCGTTATTTATTAGTCTACCATAATAATTTGTGAGCCTTTTCCGAGTACATATAATGTCTTTATAATGTTTTCGCCGTCTCAATTCATTTACTCGTACTATTATAGTTTAGTTCCTTTTTATGATGAATGGGTTTGGAGCAATGAGTCTATCTTTGATCTTTGATGTCAAATGTTCAAATCTTCATATTTCCCCTTCCCATTGTAAATACTACCGCCCTTGTGGCTCATATGTACCAAACAAAAAAAAGTTTGTTTCCTTCTCTCAAAGGTTTGACAATTTTTTCATCATCTTTGTCATCTTGTTGATCTTTAGGACTTTTCCATTAATAAGACTTTAGGGATATTGTGCAACAAAATGACAAATTACTTCGTAATAGCAATGTTCTTATGTTCATATGTCAAACGATCAATGTCTGAATGACTATGATACTCAACCCAACAACCCAGATAATTTCTATAACTTATAACAGTCAAAAGTCATTAGACATCATGACATTTTTTTTTATTTTGTGTATGAGAGTCGATCTCAAAATCTCTTATAATTAGTAAAGAAACTTTAACCTCCTTAGATATCCCTCACTCTCAGACTTCGTGACAATGTACAAGTGTATAACCTACAATGTATTAGCCAGCTCTTTTAGATTTGTCAGCGGATCAACTTGACCGAAAGCTTAATAATAGTACGAAAGACCAAAATTAATATTTACAGTATTTTATCAAGATCAAATGCAAAAAAGCTACGAGGAGAGTATTATTACAAAGACCATAGACTCCTTAAATACATGCCTCTTCCCCTCCACAAGAACGTGCACTGTGTGGGCACACGGTACGACAACGGTGCTAAAAATGGAAAGGTTTGAATATTAGTCAGAGCTCTCCATAAAAATTGAGAATAAGTCAATATGAGTGAACACTATCTTGCTCAGCACAACCGTCATCGCATGCCCTACACGTCTGCACCCCCTAGTTCCATCTAAGCTCGGTTTGGTAGAGCGTAAAATATTTTTCGCGCTTTCGCCCCTTTTTCAATTTTACATTGTTTGGTATACAAACGGAGCCTCGGTCCTTTAGAGACGTATATAAAATGATCACTTATTCACTTTGAATGTCAACTTTGAAGTATTAACGTTATCACCATTATCAGTCCCATCATCCCAATTGAAAGAATTGATCGTAGAAAAGTCTGCAGTACAATATAGTCCAGTCTGACAATTCATTCAGTTCACATATGTACTTCATCTGATACACTAGTATCCTAAACATTATAAATATATGTTATCCTAAACATTATTAATCATATGCAAACTTCAAGTTAGAAATTATTAGCCAACACTCCAACACACACAAAATGCCCTTAATCTTAGCTCCCATTTCACTCTTGAGTTGTGCCATCTTCGTCAAGTTACTAGTCATATCCTCCTTGTTGTCATTTGATCATCACTTGATCCTTGCTGTGGAGTCTAGCCTAGACTCGGACAAGAATGCATTGATCTCGTTTCGATCTCGACTAAGCCTAGATAATAATAATAATCCTTCTAGTAATAATCCTCTATCTTCATGGAACCAAAACTCTTCTCCATGTAATTGGACAAGAGTCATTTGTGACAAAAACAGTCAAAGAGTTATCGGTCTTAACCTGTCTAGTTTACAGCTTGTTGGATCAATAAGCCCTCGTATTGGAAATCTCTCTTTTCTCCAGTCCTTACAACTTCAGAACAACCAACTGTCCAACAAAATTCCAAATGAATTGTGTAATCTTGTTCAGTTGAAAGTTCTGAACCTGAGTTCAAACAGCTTAGAGGGTTCGATACCATCTAACTTAAGCAAGCTGCGCGAACTCAGGGTCATGGACTTGACTATGAACAGAATTGTGGGGAGGATCCCTGAAGAAGTGGGCTACCTTCCGAAACTCCAAGTCTTGAACTTGCACAATCGCTTCTCGCATAATACACGAAAGTCTTGGGAACGTCACCTCGATGACCAACTGGATTTGGTAATACACTAGTGCCCCGATTCCAAGTGAGTTAAGCCATCTTCGGAACTCAAGCATCTTGACTTGACCATAAACACCCCACGGCTTAGTCCCGCGAAATCTACAACATGTCATCTTAGAATCTATGCCTTTAGCATCAAACAATTGTGGGTGAGCTTCCTTATGATGTTGGGGGGTAAACACCACAAAACTCCGCATTTAACTTCTGCATCAACAAATTCACAGGCGAATTCCTGGGCTCGTTGCATAATCTCAAAGATTGAAGTGATCCTGATGGCTCACAATCGCCTCACAGGAACCATACCACCGGGCTTAGGGAACCCTTCCTCTAAGTTACAACATTGGCAACAAACATAGTGAACTCAGGTGAAAATGGTTTGACTTTTAACTTCATAAGCAAATATATCTAGTTCACTCACTTGCCTTTGATGAGAATCTTAGAGGTATCCCGAGGTCCTATAGGATCGTCTAAGGTTCTCCGAAGTATACATGGGCAAAATCGCATCCATGGCAACATACCACGTCAAAGGCGATACTGGCCAACTTGCAAAATAAGCTAACAATGGGCTTACTGTCCATCCTAGCCATATACAACCACAAGAATCAAGTCTTGGATGGCTAAGAATCAATTTCCGGTATCACATACTTTAGGTAGATCCACAAGGCTTAATAGACTCGAATATTAGCAATCGCTTGGCGGATACAAAGTAATGATGTCCTTTGTGGTTACATAGTCTCGATTATATGGCTGTCATGCCAAACATGCACGAATGGTAAGCATAACCTAGTGAATCTTAGTTTGTCTGCTTTAGATACCTGATTTATCTCACAACGCTCTTGATGGTTAACTACAGAGTTAATGGAACTTACTAGAATGGCTAGATGCAACGATTACATGTCGAACAATCAGTTGTCGGAATCATTCCCAACTCCATCTCTAGTGCAAGAGTTGGAGACCTTGAATTTGGCTAAAACTTTTCTCTGGTCCTATCCCGAGTTCTAGATGATTTAAGGCCTTCAAACCTTGGATTCTTTTCAAAGCACTATTCATGCCATTCCTTCAACGCAATCTAAAGGTTCGATGAGTATCACAAACGTGAACTATCCTTTCACAATCTGAAGAAGAGTCGTGTGGTGGAACTTTAGAATAGTCATTCCCAGAGTTAGCTTAGAAGCAACCCGAAGACTTCTTGAATCACCCTGTGAAATGGTCATGAACTTCGAAAATGCACCAAAAGAGATCAGGTCATCGGTTGTAGCAGCAATCTTGGTGTTAGCTTCATTGCGGTTGGTTCACTACTTTTATAGATAGAAGAAAAAGGCAAATTAACAAAGAACTATCAGAACTCCAAACATCGAGAATATAGCGTACCATTCATGATAAAATACGTGACGAGAGCTTCAAGCACAGAAGCTTTAAAGAAGAGAATTAATGGAGAGTGGAAGTTTCGGATCAGTACACAAAGGGTACTTAAAGATAACATGAAAGGTCAAGTCCTTGACATGAACTGAATCGCGGCTCTGGAGGACTTTTGCGAGTGTAAGGCTTTAAGGAAAGTAGGCAGCGGAACTTGTGAAAGCTAATAACATCTTGCCGAGTTGGATCAAAACATGGTCTGCTCTTGCTTTATAGTTCTTCTTACCAAAGTAGTATTAACAAACTGGATTAAGAGCGAAAAAATAAAAGAATGGAGATGGTCTGAACTTTGTGGAAAGATTAAATGTGACTATTGATGTTGCTAGTGCTCTGGATTATCTGCACCATGACAGTGAAGTCCCTGTGGTGCACTGTGATATAAAGCCTAGCAACATTCTTCTTGATGAGGATATGACTGCCAAAATCGGAGATTTCGGGTTGGCTAGGTTGTTGRTGGAGACARTKGATGATCARCRTTCAATCAGTTCCAGCCATGTTTTGAAGGGTTCTTTTGGGTACATGCCCCCAGGTTAGTCCGAAACAAACCTTATTGCAATCTCCTTATCATACTGAATTTCTCTTGCACTCTTTTTCATCATCTTAATGCATCATATTATGGATCTTATCAGAATTTTTATACATGATTACATGTGAAAAATCATTGTTACTGAGAACAAAAATTGAATATGAGTATTCTAAAACACCTGACAATATTATGTTCGAATAAGTTAAGATAAGTTTATGTAACAAAACGGCGTATTAAATTTGACTTGTATACATAATAYGATACTGCAGAGTATGGAATGGGAGCCAAGCCATCAACAGCAGGAGATACATACAGTTTTGGTGTAACATTGTTGGAGTTATTTACTGGCAAAAGCCCAAGTCATGAGAATTTCACAGGAGAACAAGGCTTAGTTGCATGGGTTCAAGCCTGCTTCCCTAGTCAAATGAAGCAACTCCTGCTAGATCCTGAGCTGCATCGACAACGAATCGAAGATTCTGATGATGATGATGATGATGATCAAGGCTACAACCATACTAATAATGCACCGGTACCAGAAGAGGTTCTAGTTAGAATTTTCGAGGTCGGGTTATCGTGCACTGCCTCTCGTCCTGGTAGCCGCATTACCATGAGAGAGGCTCTTCACAAACTAAAAGCTGTTAGACATAAGCTCCTCAAAAAATAGGTGCTAGTATTCTCCCAATTAATCATTCTAAGACAGTTTAATAGCTTAGTATGTTACTTGCAATACTCGATATTTTTGAGTTTATTTTGATCATTTGTTACACACCCTTCATTATTAATTTAGTTAAAAAAATTCAACTTCATTTTGAGCATTTTTAGTTTATCTAGATCAATTTTGTGTTGGTTAATGTGCATGGTATAACCGATTGTACCTAACTAAACAGTAAATACAATCACATTTTTTTTTCTTCTTTTCGTTTGATATTACAGTACAAATGAAAAATTATAACAAATAAATATTGTAAATTATTATGCAAATTAAAAAAAAATTGAAAGTTTTTGTACCATATATTTTGTGCTCATTGTCACTCACTAATTTTTCTTATAAAGTGTCTAATGATGAAATAAATAGTTAGTTTGTACAAAGATTACACATGACACAGATTTGTAACGCGTTAAGACTATAAATGTGTCGAGCCAAGTTTGAAATGACTAAGTAAGCCAAGTTATGTTCATAGTTCAAACACGAAACTTACCTCAAAACTTGAGTAACAAAATATTTAAAGGCAAGGTCGACTTGTAACTTAATTTAAATCGAGCTCGTCTTATCTATGACTGACATGAAAACTAGTGCACAGTGCAAATTCACACAAGTTAAAAGAGTAAAACTCTGGYTAGGTTCCTTAACCAAAAACAATACGGTGATGATCATATACCCATTGGCCATCGCCAATAGTAGGTCGAGCTTAAGATTATGCCCTGCACATAATTACGYAAGTATTGAAATCTTCCCCATGATTTGTCGCGCAAAGTTGGTTAAGTGAAAARGCTTGAATTAGCATTTTCATGATTCGTCAAGACAAAGTTGCATGAAAWTAACAGTACAGCAGATTAAACGGTTTCCCTTCGTTCTTAAACAATTTTTTTATATATAATATAGTATAATATTTCTCATAAAGTTGTTAGAACGAAGGAACAATGCACCTTTGCACAATCTCATGGAWTACAAGGCACAATTGATCAGATTCGACATTTATTGACATTTTATACATAGGAGATCCCTCGAGTAGATCATTGTCTATTTCTATTGAAGGGATTATCGAGGAGCCTTCCAAAATTTGGACCACTCTAGGCACTTTAGCTTTGTCCRGGACTCCAGGGTGAAACCTACAGCTCGTTCCTTCACGAGCCATGGCTTGTAGCTCTACCCAAGGAGGTAAAGCTGAGCCTGTCACGTGCACAGAACAAATAATTATCGAACTACATATAACTGAGGTACACAACTTCACGTAGAACAAGACAGTCTTTTAAGGAAATACCTGATAAGTGGCTTCTTTTGAACTGGAGCAGGATTTATTTGAACAGGTGGTGGCATCACCAAYTCAGCAGGCTGCATAAAAAGAGCATGTACCATTGATCAAACGAAGTTCACAAAGCAACCAACCCTCAAAACCAGGCATAATAAACTACTACAAATTTAAGAATTACAATGTATTAAAAGTAAGGAGAATTTCCTTTAAGATCCTCCTCTTAATTTTGGGGTATCTCCTCCTTCCCCTTCCCGTGTTCAAGCCAAAATTATTGTCCAAAAGTCCTACACACATGGAAATTCTATCTGAAGCTGCTACTCCACTCCACCCACACCTATATACAGAACGTACACATAGGCAGGCTTCCCACCAGTATACCCCTGCATCCAAACAGCAGTTAAAGTCTAGCTGAAACGAGCTGGTAAAAGAGCTAGATTATTTGGATTATCAACGCGGGTGATCACAGTAACAAGATATGGCTTCGCTAGCTCTTGCATGCCCATATACTTATTATGTATATCAAATTGACTAAATATTTTAATACATACTAACAGTTATTGTAAGTACTATTATCTGTTAGTGAATTAAAAAGGTTGTCAAAATACTTAGATTAAAACAGAAATAGTAACAGCGGTAGCTTAAAATATAATCTTTTGAACTATAAGAAAAAGATCATTTGTTATCAATTCACAAAGTACTTTCGAGGGCTCAACAGTAACAGCACATCGTACCGGGTATATCGCGTACAATATACAGCTTAAAAGAAAGGTAAATAAATACAGAGCAGGGGAATAGAAGAAACCTCAAGCTCCTGCCAAATAACCTTTGCAAAGAACTGGAGTGGACATAGCAAATTAGAAACCGGGAATTTCAACTTCTAATGATTGCATTCTCCGAAGAGACGTCCTCTGTCAGCTTAACAGCTTTCTCCAGGATGTTCTAAGGCTTTGGATGGACCTTTTCGCAGTCAAGCCTCCAACTCATCAAGCTCAGGGTAAAGCTGAATGGGTGCATATGGACCTGACCTCAATGTTCAATTGGCCAAGCTTCTCTGCCTGCTCAGAATTTGGAAGAACACAGCAGGGCTGATGAAGTCCTGAGAAGCGATTCTGTTGGAT
>SNQN01000022.1:147668-192978 GCA_008642245.1 Bassia scoparia | reverse complement strand
GATTCGGAGAAAAAGTAGTAGCAGAGAAGAGGGAGGGAAATATTGTCTTATTGTATAGCACAAAATGAAAGAAGATAGCAGAATCCACAGGATCCCTTTCGAACACATATTTTCAAAAGTTCTAAAAAAGGGATGTTCAGGCTCCTTGCTAGATTCCTCGCCTTCCCCTTCCGTGTTCAACCAAAATTATTGTCCAAAAGTCTCTACACAGGGAAATGTTATCGAAGCTACTCCACTCACCCCAACTAGTTACAGAACGACACATAGGCAGGCTCCCACCAGATACCCCTCTGGGCCTCAAACACGGTTAAAGTCTGCTGAAACGAGCTGGTAAAAGAGCTAGATTACTTTCGGATAGTTCTAAACGAGGGTGAATCACAGTAAACACAGATATGGCTTCCTAGGCATGTCGCATGCTCCCATATACTTAGTTATATATCAATTGACTAAATATTTTTAATACATAAACATTTTGTATGTCACTATTTCTTAGTGTACATTAAAAAGGTTTCAAAATACTAGATTAAAACAGAAATAGTAACACGCGGTAGCTCAATATAATCTTTTGAACATAAGAAAAAGATCATTTGTTATCAATTCACAAAGTAATACAAGTTCTTCCAACGTGCGGACATTCTCTCTCATTGTCCTGGAGTCACGGGCCTTAGTTTGCTGTGCCACTTTCATATGCAGGAGAGCTTGGGTATGGCTCTGCCACTCTTGCTGTCGTTTCAAGCCGGCTGTTCGCTGATCTTCTTTGGCCTTCGAGTCAAGCCTCGATGGATTTGGTTTATAGCTTTTTCGGAGTATCTATGCTGGTGGTGATGCCCTACCCTCATTGTTGTAGTGCTACGGGTTTCAAAAAACTATAAACCAAGAAAATAGTAAGGCGTCCCAAAATATAATCTTTGAACATGAGAAAAGTATTTTTTACTAGTACAAAGTAACGAGGGCCTCCAACAGTAACACACATGCGACGGGTACAGCGTACAATATACAGATTATAAGAAAGGCTAAAAATACAGAGAGAATGAAATGAAACCTCCAGCTCCTCCAAAACCATTTGCAATGGAACTGGAGTGGTACAGCATCCTATGCACCGGGATATTTCAAGCTTCTAATGTATGCATCTCCGAAGCAAGACTCCTCTGTCCTAGCTAACAGGTATCCATCTCCTCTCGATGACTCCCCGATCTGGACTCGCTTTTCTTCTCTTCTCAGTTCAGCGTCGAGGGTGTTGGACAGATCCATCAAGCTCACCATTCTTTGTATGTAACATTTCAGTATCAATTCCCTCAATCTTTGCCTCACTATATTCATTTATTTCTAACTGGTCCACCTGTATTGAAGTTGCAGTGCTAATAGGACTGCCTGCACGACCTCCCCCACTTATAGAAGGCAAGGGAGCTGAGTGCCCAGGAAATCCTGCACTATTCATGGTATCATCACTCTCCAACTTTCTCTTTTTCACATCATCTAGCTTATCGACACCAGATTTCATCTCCAATGATCGCTTACTTTCTCCAGAAGATTTTGTAGGMCGAGAAGGTCTAATACCCCCAGGAAATACAAAAGCAGGAATACTTCTGCGTTTAACATGACTTACACGGATCTCCATTCCCGGTTTCCACAGAGTATACATGTTAACAGTTTGCTTAAATTCATCAACAGTCATTCTTATATCAAACTGTTCGCCTTCACCAGATGGTACCTCCTTTTTACGTTGCAAACCCATAAAAAACCAGCAATGAAAAGGTTTGGTTTTATCTGTGAATTCACCTGGGTGAGGATGGCACTGAAGCATATTATATGTGTGCCTCTCAATCTGGATTTGCATAAACAAAATTTCAGGAGATTTCACACAAGAAACAGGATAGAAAAGTGTCACTGATTAACTCTGCTACTCCATACCTTTAATGTCAGCGTACGAAGACGGGACTCTACCCAACCTTTCCATTTCCGAAAATCATCACCATTTTCAGCGCTGATGTCTATCTGCAGATAGTTTTTATATGCTTCGAAGAAAGGATAAGGCTCAAAGAGCAAATCCCAGTCAGCCTTGCTTGATTCCATAGCCTGAAAGTGAATACAGTGACCAAATAACWCTCATGGGAGTAAAAAACAGATAAAGCTCGGCACATAGCCAACACGAAGTGAAACCACAATTCAAATACTGAGACCAAAAGGAGGTAAGACATCCCCATATACTGAGACTATAGATAAATGTTAAAAGCATGCCATAATGAAAGCATAACCTTCCAACAAAAATAGCAGCTTCTATAGGTAAAAATCCTCGTAAAATTCCATATCCATCAATGCCAAAACATAAATCATTAACACTTACAYGGACTCTCACATGTCACATATAATAAACCACATTAGATGTTTTATGATAATCAGATTTTTATAATGTTCAATTAATGTCCGATCTAGTGTCTCAGGTCTTGTATCCCACCTCATTCTACTGCAAACATTAAAGCTACTGATAAGTGTAGATGATGTGGGAAAATCCTAAATAAGGGGACAAAATAGATGGCCTTAGAGACAACCTTGGGTAACATTTCACTAGCATATGGTCTCYTGCCAATATAATAACCAGACCACCTCTGCTGCATTCACTTCAATAAGTTTTCAAATCCAATATAGTTAAAGAAGTTCAGATATTAAAGTCAATAAGGTCTAGTTAGATATTCAGACCAAGTTCAATAAGATCTAATTTATACCAATCAAATATTCCAATTATTATTAACATCAAGTCTAACAAGGGGCAATCAGGTCTCACTGATCCAAATCTTCCGTAGAATCAAGTCTGATAAGGGTCGATCAGTCCAGTAATGTCAAGCACTTCAAACAAGTTCCAATTAGTTCAAGTCTATTAAGGTGAAGAGGACACAACCTATATCCTCGGGATTTGGGATTTAAGGAGATATTCTCTTTTGTATCTTACTATGGTCTATGCCTCTATATTCTGCCAAGAGGTGTAACATTGTACAACAGTGTCCTGAATGGTTAATCTTCCATTGGAGACCCTTAACGAGGAAAAAATAAAATGCAAACCAACAAAAAAAAAAACCTGACTGAATCAATGAATTACAACCTTATGAATACAACTTTTAACAAGATTTTATAACCCTTGGACATTTACAGTTATTTCTTCTTAGATAAGCCATATGCAGAGCAACAAGGGAATTCCAATTTCCGAATTGCCACTTTTGATGAGGACAATTAGTCTTATGTGCAAYGCACATGGGCAGATATGACATGCATATAATTCAAGAAACAATACCTCACAAATTTCATGTCCCCTTTGAAACTCTTCTGTCATAATCCGCAGAGTACTGGATGAGACATTATAACTAGAATTCATGCTTGGATATGCCGGAGTTATTATAGGCATCAAATGATATCTATCCTTGGGATTCCTCTTGGATCCCAAACGCAGACAAGGCCCCTCTCATTTACACAGCATGACGGATTGGCCACCTCCATGAGATAAACCCCAAAACGAAAACTAACATATTGGCAATGCATTTGGATAATTTTTTTTTTCAACTGAACAAATACACCACTGCAGCCCCATAATACCACCAAAAACCGTCACCTAAACTGATATGGTAGAAAAATTACACTTTAGTTCAAACGAAAGATAAACAGAAAACGTGACTACCAGTAATGAAAGCAGTCATAGGCCGCCTTAAAACTACACGTTTGTTAATTATAAGAAGAAAATTATCATACTTACATTTGAATCGACACCACGACGTATTGCCCAAAATTTCATGCATCCGAAGTGTAGTCGAAATTTGCAATAAATTGGATGTTTATCAGAATTTAAGAAGGAAATTATGAATTAACTCACACAATTAGATTGCCTAATCTGTAAAAACAAATAATCGAAAGTAATCAAACTTACATGCCTAATACTTGCAGAACACCTAATATCAAAAGTATATCAAACTTCACAAACATCACAACCTGTATATTGAACCAAGCGCCAATAATTTGATCTGTAACTCTACAACCATTAAGACTACGCAGTCTACTCATCAGCATTTGCAATTGATGTGGAGACATCCAAGTCCTACCAAAATATAGAAGGATATCAGCACACAGCATCACGAACACAAGTATATCTTAACAACAATCGCATCCTACATTCTCAAGGTTCAACATGTAGCAGAAAAAGACTATATCACTCCGCGTTGACCAGGCTTCTTCACGATAATATGCTACTAGAAGTATTACAAGGTTGTTATATATAAAAGCTACATTCGCCACCCGATTTCTAAGCATACTGGGAAAATAACAATTTGTAATTTGCGTATTTTGATCTTAGAGCCTTATATATTGTACTTTATGTACCAACATACCATGCAATTTCTTGATCAAGGACCTTTCATGAAACTTGAAGCCATAGTTTCAATGTAATTCTCTGATTATACATTACAAAATTATAAATTCTACTATTACCCTAACAACTTAAACTTTACTCATTGTATGAATTTTTTTATCATTGCCCCCACACCTCCACTTAGTAGGATGAAGTGATGCATGAACGAACAAACAACGCAGACTAAAAAAAATCAAGTGGGGAAAAATCATTATCTTACATTACAGTGTTTACTAAAGGATCCACAAAGCCACGAAAGGAAAATCATTCCAAGACTCAGTCACCACATCAAAAACAAATTTAAACTTCCATTGACCGAGCTTCAACTTCTAATTAAAACCCGGTAAGGCTAAGTTTCCATTTTACACTACAAGCTCCATGAAGGAGCTTGTTCAAATACATGAATACTACCTGAACTCTGAGTTCATTATTTCTGAATATCATGAATGAACAATGTCATGAAAAACCAATTCCCTAGAAAAGAAGAGGATGAGGCTTAGTGCAGTTGGCATTACCTCTTGGCTCCCAAGGCCTAGCACTGGGGTCGAACCTCGCCCCTAACATTTGTCGGGAYTACCCCCCACCCCCGACTGTTCAAGTCCCTGAAATAGGGTCTTGTMCGCTTGTAATCATGTGCCYTTCCTATTAAAAAAAWTCCCCGAAAAAGAAACTCTTCTTTCTAAAAAGATCAAAACKATCATTTAAACCCACCTTCACACAAAAAGGATACCTATTTTCTACATCACACCCCGTCACCTCAGATGACTAACAATCTTGTTGGTAAAAGCCAACGAATGTGACAACATCATCATCATCATACTTTAGAACTGGACTACTCGAACATATATCTTTTTTGGCTCTCTATTCCTTACACCCCCACTACCCTTCCTCACTCACCAGCCTTTTCCCAATCTCCTCCAAAATGCTCTACCCCTGTGACTTCAATGTTCCCCATTTRAACTCTGCATGTCTATATTTCAAGATTCACTATCATCTCCACCATCGTTGTCATCACAGAACTCAATTTGAGTGGCCTGGATATGGCTTTTGAAGGTCAATCTATGTGACATGCCACCTATGGTCCAAGTTGGTCAGAGGACCCAATGTTGTTTATCAGCTAGAAAGGATTGTAGAATGCAGTAAAAAGGTTTTTTCACACAGATCCACTCTAAAGGTTCCTCAAGCTCAGTCTTCCTCAGACCAAATAACCAGTATYGCAGTAACACACTCACACCTATACTCAACAATTTAGCAGGCCATTCCACAAAAYAACAGCACTGAAGAAAAATAGAAGCCCTACATAAAATAACAGMTACACGAGGTGCACATCAAACTTTCAAGCAACAATGATGATATATGCAACTRGCAAACTATCTTAGGATCAGGCGATTAGCATCTACTCCTRTAACTTATATGTAATGCCTGCTCATACAATAAAGTAAGAAACCAAGTTAACATGCAAGGATTCGAGTAAAATATGATAATGATATACATTAGACTTTCAGTTCATCAGAGAGCAAAGAGACTATGAAACGACCGTGTTAGAAGTTACATCATTATCCCCCAATTAGCACAAAAGCCAAAAGGAAATCAAAATTCAGAGAGCAATGCAGATAAAGTAACAACAAATACATGAGGATTATAGTTATAACCATGTCTCTTATACACATCTAAAATACATGAGGATTATAGTTATAACCACTCCAGGAATCACCCAAAGTAATAATTTTGCATAAATATCAGCATATACATGAGGATTTTAGTTATACTCACTTCAGGAATCACCCAAAGTGACAACTTTGCATAAAGAAGATCTATGGACACCCCATTAAACTTAAATTTCATCACTGGAACATGAGCATCAGGTACAGGGTGCAACTCTGTAACTTCTGGCATCTCAGAGAGCATCTTGTGGAGTTCTCCAAAAAAATCTTCCTACAACCAGTAAAGAGTATTTTCAATAGAGGCATTGAAATGGGGAATATAAAGAAGCAAACAATATACATAGCTTACATCTCTTGTAGCATGTCTAGGCCCAACGCACAGCGTATCTATATCAGCTCCAGGACCATGCACCTAACAGCAAAAACGGTAKATATGACAAATATTAAGACCATGCTTGAAACAGAGTATAKCAATTAAGTGATATGTAATCTGCCATTCTGCCAAATGATAAGCACAATCCACTATCTTCRTGTTTAGCCAGCATGGAGTTTSCAAGGGAAGGATAGAAAAAATTGATACACCAAGCAAAGACTACAAGATTGTATGGAACATTATGTGTCTTCCTATTCCATACACAGTCTCTCCACAGGTTTGATTCACCAAATATTATTCACCACAGACAATCAGTATAGTCATTCTTCAGCACTTCACAGATATTACTAAAAGGCGAATTGTATCACCTAGAAGACAGTTATTTTCACACAACATAACTAGTAAACCATAACACWTTAGAATCAAACCCATTATTTATCGAGCAGTTCATTTCCATTTAAAGCAAATAATATTATAATTAATTGTGTGCCCCATTTCAGTTATTTATTGTGAATTATTATTATTGCTTCATTCATAACACCTAGTTTTCCACAGGATCATCTGATTTTTTGTCAAAATCTTCTATTTGCCACATTAGCATATATCCTCATATCCTGAGTCTGAACGCTTAAATTACAAAGGAGTACTAGTTGGTGTGGATTGAACTTATCAGGAAATATCATAAGGACCTTTTCCATATGGTTATCTGACACATCTCTCATCTAACCTGAACAGCACACACATTAGCATGTGAGGATGGCCACTCATGCACAATACAGTTCAAAGCTGACAGCAAGACTCACCTGACTTAATGACTTAAGCACCCACTTGTATCTATATAACCAAAACAAAAGACTGCACATTGGACGAACTTGGAAGCTTGTTAAAATACCCATAAAACACTCGTAATCACACGCGAGCGCACACACACATAAACATTAACCTTCCGAGCAACAAGCATACAGTTCAAATTTCCCTCTTCAACAAAAGCAAGAACTCCAAGAAGTAATTCAACATTCCCAACTAAAGTCATTGCTATGTATTGAGAAGACAAACCATATGTATTTACAATTGAATTTGCATGCTATGTCTATCTCTAAAATATAGCTGAACTATCTGACATAAACAGTAGATGAATATATCATATTAATCAGTTAAAGAATACTAAAATCTTCAAAGGTAAGGATGGGAAAACACAAGTAGTAGTTTCATACTCCCAAGACGATATGACCCGAATGTAAAGATCTTCGCATTTGCTTCTGAACCAATTTGTTCATTCAAACCTTTAGGCTCTATGATTGTTTTCACCCAAGCTTCAACTAATCTGTAAAAATCCAACAATTCATAACACTTACAACATAGCTTAACAGCAGCTCAAGCACAATGAGCAGCAAAACAGTGAAAGAACAACGACAAACATACAAATTACAGCACAAGAGCAGTTAACCTGGTCTAGCCTCCCAGTACTCTCTCCTCACTCACAGCTTTCTTCTGACTTCGTATCTCCGTCTACTTTAATAATCTGTAATTCACACATTCCTCCTTCAGTATGTCCTCAAACAATTCACAGAATAATGATCAATAAAGCGGTAAATTACTCCGGAAAAGATTGCAAATTTGGACCTTTTCGAGTTCATGAGTATTCGTACATATATACTGTCCGTTGGTCCACCGACGAGATTGGCTCGGTTATGCCCAATCGTTGCCCGTTGTTTCGATTCATTGCTCTCAGAATTAGCAATTATTTCAAGCTCAAGGGTAAACCCTATAATCCTTGTTTTTATTTCGTTCCTTAACAAATTCGTTTTCTGTTCTGCTATGAATTTATTACAGATCAACAAATTGTTTGCTTCTCTCAACTAAGTATTTCTCGGATTTTTTTTTTTATGCTTTTCAATTTTCATATCATCATTTTTTTCCCACTTTTTTACTTTATTTTCCAAGATATGAACTTTTGCGCATGAGACATATGACTCAAATAATTGATACAAAAAAACTACAAAATAAGCGAAAGAAAGAACAAGATATCTGTTATATGTTTAGTATAGGGATACAACAAGATACAAATCAACCAAGATATCAGCAAACAAAACTGCTCACTACAACAAAATTGAAGCACGAATTGAGCGAAACATCAAGGAATAACTAATACAGAAGCAAAACCCTAATTTCATCGAATTCCGTAAAAATTGAATCTCGGAAAAATCAGAAAAACATAAATTCAAAAGCCTAACACACGATAGATGATCGTTGAAAATCTCGGCTTCGTCTGGATTAAGCTGCAAATCAGAGAGATTCTTCCATTGCGAAATCCCGATTCGAGATATTTTGGGGTTTTCTCTCTCCTAAAATATTTTTGATGATAGGAGGAATAAAATATAGAAAGTGAAGAAAATATGAAGAAGAAAGGTGGGCTACTGCTACTACTAGATGATAGTGCTCTCCTCTATTATTTTATTGCAAAAGAGTCCCTCTATACTAGTTTTAGTAGAGGTGGTCAAAAGCAACACGACCCGTTAACACGACACGAAATCGACACGTTATTAAACGGTTTGGGTTGAGGATCTTGACTCGTTTATGTAAACGGGTTGACACGACACGACACGACACGTTTATTTAAACGGGTCGTGTTAGGGTTGAGAATTTCGACACGTTTGAATAAATGGGTTAACACGACACGATACGATTGCACTAGTTATATACATCAGTATGTAAAAAAAACGTGGACCGCTAACTCGAATCACGAAATGACCCGTTATTAGCGGGTTTGGGTCAGGGTATCAACCCGTTTAAATTAAACGAGTTGACAGGACACGACAACATTTATTAAACGGGTCGGGTTAGGGTTGAAGGGTATCCAACCCGTTTATGTAGACACGACACGAAATGAACGACGACACGTTAACCTTTTCCGTCTATTCTCTAATTTAGGACTCGTAAAAAAAAATTAGTTTTAGGAGAATACTATTCGAAGTTCATTTTTACTGGAATCAAATTTCATTTTTCGTGTGAACTTCCCTACACGCCCTTCCTTCAATCCCCTCCCTAACTACCCAACACCAACAACCACCACCCAAGACACCCTACCACCAAAAACCACCACCTTACCACCAACAACCACCACCCAACACCACGTAAAAAACATGTGGAYTTTGAATGGCATGGACGCCTATGCAAGGCGTCCATGCGCTGGTGGTTACGGAGGTGGAGAATTTGAAGGGTAATATGGGAAGTTCACACGAAATGTGGACTTGATTCCAGTAAAAGCGGACTTCGTTTAGCAATCCAACTAGTTTTATATTTCGTGCAATGAACGAATCTTATTGTTATATTGATTACTTTAGAATGTATGTCAAAACTATGAGTCAATCAGTATAATTGATGTTCATTTTAATTAGATATTTTCATGATAACTTATTGTCTAACGCATTGGGAGCGCTTGTTGGCATTTGCCTTGATTTTATTTTTTAGTACATGCATGGTATTCTACTTCCTCCGTATCACTAAAATCGCAACAAACTCACCTCTAGGCAAAATTTTCAAAGTTTTGTTAAGGCATGTAATTAAGATAATGATGTTGGGAAGGAAGAATAACCACCACCAAACCCAATCAAAAACCACCAGCACCGGGCTCATCCACAACCCAACACCATCAATTGATCAGAACCACGAACCACCTTGCGCGACCCACCTGTGCGAACCACCACAAACCACTAGCGCGAACCACCACGAATCACCTTGTGCGAACCACCTGCACAAACCAACCACTCGTGATGCCCAATTGAACCACTCGCGAAACTCAATTGAACCCCTTGCGAACCACAATTAAACAATTCACGAACTTGATTTGAATCACTCAGCCTACCACCACCCAATCGAACACAAAGCCACAAATTGTGTTGTTAGTGTTTGAGAACAATCGCAAATTGACCAGAAATTGGTACGGTGACGGTTTTTCGTTGGTGTTCGGTGGTGATGGTGGTCGACTGGTCGTTGTCGTTGGGTGGTGTTGGTTCGTGGGGTTTTCATCGGAGGTGGTTGTTGATTGTGGTGGTTGTTGAGGTTAATTGTTTGGTGCTATAGTGGTGTTAAGGGAGGAGAAGGGTGGTGATAATTGCTGATTATTTTATGTTTAACTTTTAAATTAAGTTAGATTATACGATGATAATGTTGTTTATAGGTTAGATTACCATGTTTTATTTATTTTAGTAAGGGTAAAATTGAGATTTCAAAGGCTAAAAGTCATTACCCAAAAAAGGAAAAAAAATTGTTGCAATTATTGTGATATTTCCAAATATGGTATTTGTTGCGATTTTAGTGATACGTAGGAAATATAAGAATTTATTATTTTTTTTTTTTTTGAAAGATAAGGTTTAATTTTTTATAATAGCTTTTGAGTGGAAGATGAAGAGTTTATAGAAGTAGAAAAGTTGATTAGGATACTATTTGTCGGATTCGGGCCAACTCATTAATTAAGTTATGGCAAAACTAATCCCAATGACGATATGAGTGGCGGTTTGTGCTCAAGTTTAGACGAATTTATGTGTTATATAATGTATAAGGTTTAGTAGTGCAATAGCATTCATYCGCATCTATTTCACCCAATGAAAAAAAGGATAAGAAACCATAGTCGAGTCACACAGAATTCGCCTCATACTTGGCTCATTTTGCAATGTGTAGCATTAACCATCACAGACATGAAGATAGACATCCCAAATTGTTGTCAAGGGTGATGAACCAAGCATATTTACAAAAACATCACGCCCTCGATCATCCCAAGAGTTAAGTAGCATGTGTGTGTAGTATTGAAAACTGCTAAATACTCCAAATTGAATGCTATATTGATCGGAAAATGCATGAACATCAAGCAATGTTCATGATCTTCTTATGAAGAACTTCACAGAAAAAGAAGAGAGAAATAGAGAATTTTATTGATTGAGTAAAAAGTAGTATGTAATACAATGTGATCAAGTCTTTAAATAGACCAACCGAGCAATAGTAAGAAGAAATATCTTCTAACTAACTCTAATACAACAGAGAGAAACAACCAACTAACAACTGTAACTAACTAATAACAACCTAGGAAGTTGTAACTAACTAATACAGTGAGCGGAAAGTTCTGTCAGCTTTGAATTAATATCTCAAGGTTATCTCCATACCCCCTTCAAGCTAGATTAGTGTAACAACTAATCCTAGATTGGACAGAAGTTGCCTGAAATGAGGGGAGGTAAAGCCTAGTAAACAAATCTGCCACTGATTCTTGTGGAAGATAAGTTAACTGAATTAAGCTTCCATTACCTTGTCCTTGTTGAATGGCAGTCGACCTCAATATGTTTGGTCCTTTCATGAAACACAGGGTTCCTAGCAATATAGATGATTGATTAGCACAATTGAGATGGACAGGTTTAACCAGTAACACCAATTCCTCAAGAGCCTGACCAACCAGGTCAACTCCATAGGTGCTGAAGCCATGGCTCGATATTCGACTCGCTAGGAACGAGAACAGTGGATTGCTTTTTACTCTTCCATGAAATAGGGATTACCAAACAATACTAATAGCCACTTAAGTCTCCTTGAATTAGACAGCTGCCCGTCTGCATCAGAGAACTTGCAAAGTAAGCGTGTGATCCATGCAAAAGAATCCTGATCCAATACCATAAACTACTGCAAAACATGTTGAAGAGCTTGTAGATAGTAGCTTGATCTTGCATGAATTGACTAAGTGTTTGAACTCAAAAGAAAGGTCAGGTCTGTGTTTTAAGTTTAGCTTACCAATAAGTGATCATGTAAAGAGAAGATCAGAAACAGGATTCCTTGATCAGAATAAAGCTTGAGATAATAGTACAGGTGGGTGATCTTTGTGAATATTGAATTGCTGAAGACTTAATAATTCCTGCAAACTTGCTTTGATTAGAATAAAACCATTATCAGTTCTGACAATTCCATGCCCAAAAAATAATTGATAGGACCCAAATCCATGCTGAAAGTTGATGCAGATGAGCTTTAATTGAAAATAGATCCTCATCTATCCCTGTAATGATATATCATCCACATAGACACCAACAATGTAGTCTCTCCTGAGCCTTTTAAAAACAATGAATAATCTGATTGGATGCTCAAAACCTTGAGAAGATAATTCTGCATGAGTTTGCATACCACTCCTGAAGCTTGCTTAAGACCATATAAGGATTTCTTTAATTTACACACCTTTTGATCTGGATTTGGGTAATCCTTTTGCATTTCCATGTAAACTTCCTCAGTTAAGTCCCATGTAAAAAGCATATTGAATCCAGTGATATACCTGCCATTTATAAATGACTGCTAGCTAAAACACATCTCAAATGAGGCATTTTGATGACAGGAAAAAAGTTCATCAAAAATCTTAACCAGGCTTCGATATACCTTTTGCAACTAGCCTAGCCTTATACCTTTCCAATTTCCATCTGATCTGAGCTTTATTGTAAACCCATTTTGCATTTAACTGCTTCTTTCCTGTTGAGAGAACTTCATCCCAAGTATATACCCTCAAGGTGTAATTCAATTCCATTGCTGCAACCCATTAGGCTCCTTACACTCTTCATATAAGATAAGTCCCAGAAAACACTCAAATAAACAAGGACTTGCGAACCATCAGGCAGATACCAATTGCATCCAATTGTATATATATACAATGATAATCTGTTAATAAGAATGTTTCTTAATCTGTAGAATGTCTACGAAGCATTGTTATTTGAAGATTATTCAAAGAACAATGACTGGACTTTTATTGTGTCAGAAAGATCAACTGGTCTGTTTGATTATGTATGCATGTTCATTAGAGGGTTAGAATAAATAATCTAAATATCAGTAAGGCTTGTACATCATAAGTTTACAGAGTAGATGCTGGCAATAACAATAGAATTAGTGACTGGTAGTGTGATTTAAATGAAAAGGAAAATTGATCATGGAAATCACATCCCTGAAACTTAATTCTATTCGTCTGCAAATTTTAAACCCTATACCCTTTTGTCCAATCAACGATAGCCAATTGAAACTTACATAACAGCCCTACATCAAACTTGCTCTATTTTTGTTATTAGTTTTAACTAACAAAGCAGCCAAAAGCTCTAAGAAATCATAATCAGTTGTCTTTAAAATTATTGATATGGGTAGAATTAAATGAATAGTTCACATCTTCTTTATCAAATATGTCAACAAAGCAGAGACTCCCCCCATAATGAGCTGGAAGTTTGCTTGGAAAAATAAAGCTCTGCAGTTCAGAAAATATTTGTCTTGCTTTCTTCATACTACTCTCTCTTGTGTGTCACACAACTAGTATCATGTAAAATGCCAGTTAAAATACTTCATTGACTTCACACAATTCTTTGCATACTGACCTATCTCATTAACTATTTTTTAATTAGTCAACACAAACAATAATTGTTGTGTCTATATCTGAAGAATATCAACTTATGCTTTTATAAGATTGTTCTCATGGTTTATATCTAGAAAATAACAATCCACTAATGAATAAACTGATTACATCCTGTATGATTGGCAACCTTATATGGTCCCCATAGATCTATGTGAAGCAATTGAAAAACATCATTTGTTTTAATAGAACTAATAGGAAAAGGTAATCTAGTTTGTTTAGCCATAGGACAAATTTGACAAATGATCTCATGTTTACAATTTGAGATAGAACTATCATTAATAACATGCTTGAGTTGAGAAAAAGGTAAATTAAATGTCCTAGTCTTAGATGCCAAAGCTGGCTTTTATTAGAAAAAGAAGAAGATTGAGCAGAAGCTGCAGTTGTGACAGAGGTAGAATTAGCTTGATATTTGTGAAGCTGATATAATCCATCATGCAAATTACCAAGAAGAGTTTGAGGCTCTTTCAAGGAGTGCCCCTRMACATAACAAGCATTAGGAGTAAARATAAGTTGACAAGAATTTTCTGAACAAAATTTAGTGACAGAAAGTAAATTAAATTGGAAATCARGGGCATGCAGAACATTGGTTAAGGTAATACTAGGGCTTAGAATGACAGTTCCAATATGAGAAATATGAACCCTATTTCCATTAGGAAGCATGATACTAGCCTTAAAGGATTTGTAATTAGTGAATAGGTCTAAATTATTGCAAAAATGATCTGTTGCTCCACTGTCAAGAATCCAATGAGATTTTAAACTAGAAAATAGAACAAAATTCATCACCGCCAAGAATTGACTGTGGGTAATATATTCTGGAATCCCCAGTGTGCAGAAAGACACAATTTGAACCTGCCTTGCTACTTGAAGTCTACGTTTGTTCATACTCAAGATTATTATCCACTGCAATCACACTATGTTGAGTACTGACCATACTAACCCTCGTACAACCATCTATAACAGCTGGCACACATCATCAGAACCACTTCATTAACTCTCTATCCGGTAAAGTACTTGACCTACCCTGAACTGCCAAAGCAGCTATCTCTCCTTTATCCTTGAAGCCTATTATAAACCATAATGATACCCCAGACCTAAATAACTCAACATCTTCATAGCTCGTTACCACCTGTACTTGCACGTCGTACACACTTCTATTTATCCAATACTTAAGATACTTACAATAATAGGAAAGAACTGGCCAGCGTTGCTATCTAAAGTTCCCAGACATTGATACTCCTATTATAAATCTTTGCAAGACTGGATCTGAAACCAGCAGACGGCAACCTGTCTAGTTGTATGTGTCTAAAGCTGACGGCCGAATAACTAGCTACCCTTAGCCATAGACCTCAGTCTGTAAGAGACAATAGCAAGGGTACTCAGGACCGTAAAACACCATATTTCTTTGTCGTGATCTTCCTTGAGAGAAATAGTCTGTACACTGCTTCAGAGCATGAGTAGAATCCTCCTTCTATCATAATATGTTCCGCTTTAGCTCATACCTGAAACAACTTATCCTATTCAGTTATCATTATAAATCTGATCAACCTCCTATCTTGTTGCGCTTTAATAGCCTCTCTTCAGATTGCAAGCCATTGATGCATACACAACCACAGGCCATTGATCTAACGAATTAAATCACCATAATAACTGATACTGTTAAAATTCTAGAACAGAACGCCATCCGTGTCATTATCAGCCCAACTGTTTCTCAGATGCTTAGATCTTGTATGTAAGTTAATGCAAATTCTCCCTCTAAATCACTTCCATTCAAAGCAAACATTGAAATACATTACACTTTCAAGCTCATCTTGATTCCATTGACAAAATATCCTACATTACCATTCATTACCATACATATCAATCAAGCATAAATCTGTCTTTCTAACTAGTAACAGCTAAAGAACCTCATCACGAAACACATTATGCACCCTTTCTATTAGAAAATCACCCAACTCTAACTATGCACCTTCCATCTCCACATTCTATAAACAACCAGTCCATTAAATTTTCTCCGAAAAATACACTCACTGTCTTCGACTGAAGGTTATCAGAAATAATATAGTATAACTAAGAAGATCCCATTATTAGGAGACAGAATATTGCTCTATTTCTATTTCTATTTAAGTCGATTTCCACGCCCCATGCTTAGCCAAACAAAGCACAGAAAAAACCAGAAAGACAAGAAAGAGGAAAACAGGAAAAAACCGAACAAGTAGGAAACCAGAAACAACACTTGAGCCAAAGAACAACAGAACAGAAACAATAACAGGAGAACTAATGTAACGAGACAAGAATATCAACTAATTTCAGCTAATCAGTAAGAGTACAAAGAAACGAAGAACACCACGAATGCCCCTGAAGAAGACATGTAGTATATGACACGGAACATCCTCCTCGATATAACAAGGACTTGCAAGCCTATACACCATACTCTTCTCAAGTTGCAATCAAACCCCATCCACGCAAGCTTACTAATCGAAAAACGTTGCGCAAAAACACGTGATATCCTCCTTAAAGTTCATCATTCTAGCTCATGATCGAACACAACCACTTCCCCTTCTGATTACCATATTGAAACCGTGTCTAAAATCACTCCAAATTGAAGCGCTATATGATCGGAAAAAGCTGACCTATATATATCTATCATATCTATCTATTCTTATGTAACAACGGTCTTAACCAGAAAAAGAGTGCGGGGGGAAAGACGAGCAATTTATTCTCATTTGTCATAAAAAGTGAGTATGTAATCTACAAACTTGACACAGCTTTAAAGTATGACCAAACGAGCATATAGAAGAAACTATCTTCAAATAACTCTAATATCAACAGCGAAAACAAATCCAACTAACAACTGTAACTAACTAATAACAACCTAGGAAGTTGTAACTAACTAACTAGTCAGCTGGAAGTTCTCGTTCAGCTTTGTGAATGTAATATGCTCAAGTGTTTATCTCCAATTAATGTAGCGACAAGGAAGCGTTGATCAACCCACCACATAACCTAATTCAACTCCGATATAACGAAATTCCACAACAAATCACACATTTATAGTATTGCAAAGCAGATCAACCATAATCATCATACTAACGACCAATACAACATATCCCCAAAATACCTTCAAAAACACCATAGACCAACGTAAAACACTTTTTTCCTCGCTTATATTATGGGGGACTATGAATACAACATGAAGGATTTCATAGCAACATAGCACAATTGACTTGTTTGACAAGTCTAAACTTGATCGTTGAAGTTGAATATTGAAATTAGATTAGTCAATTAAATTAGGAAAGGTAATGAGATACAATGCATGTGAAGTTGGATTTAACTTGTCCCTATGAGATTAAAGTATTTGTTTTGTGACAAATTATAGCTAACAAATGGAGTTTAAATTATCTAGAACAAAAATAGTGAAATTATTGCAGGGCATGGTGTGGTGTCAAAATGGTCTGGTAATTGTCAAATTGGCGAAACGGGAAACTATCGTTAACCATTGAAGATTTGGAAATGTTCTAAAGATCATGTACTTCATCTGTAGCATAAAAAACGCAACAAGCTAAGTGAACTTTTGACATTATTTACGACTTTTTATTTTAACCATAATTTGTGACTTATACTATACATACAGTGAAACATAGTCATTTAGTGTCAAAAATGGCAAACTAATTACTCAATCCGTTCCATATTGTTTTGTGCATGTTTCTCATTTGACCGTTCCATAATGATTTGTGCATTGTATTTTAATCTATTTTTGGACATGTATGTTTTTTTTAAAAAATAAAAAAAAATAAGGTGGACCTATCACTTTCTCTTACTTTCCCCCTTTACACATTTTCTCTCCAACCTATTTTTTGCTTTTTGACCCAACATTCATTATAATACATTATGTTTGTTTTTCCCCCAAATGTAAATGCACAAAACAATATGGAACAGGGAGTATCGAATTGATGGCACAGAAARCTATCGCTAACCATTGGAGATGTTCTAGAGGCCATGTACTTCATTCATAACATAAAGAATGCAACAATTGTACTTTTGGCATTATATATTCATAATAATCTTTATTCTGATGGTAATTTGTGACTTATACRTAAGGTAAAATATAGTCGTTTTGGGTCTCGTTGGATTCATCTCAAYTTGTAGTTTTTAATAATCTAATGTTTACATTTTTACATATACRAAGTATATAATTAGAGATTTAATAGATCGATATTGATCTTTAAGTTTTGTCTCGGCATTGTTGCAATTATTGTTAGGGAGCTGAGGTAATATWAGATACGGAGTACTAGTATTTTTTGCACACGATTTTTTACATGCAATGCGTGCATCTAAAAAAATTTATAAATTTTCGTATTTATTTTTCTTATAATCCATACCAATAATTCATTGGGTTTTAATTTTTTTTTGTGTTTCGTTCTTTGTTAATGTTAGAAAAAATATTAAGACACAAAAAAATACGTAATGTTAGAAAAAAAACACATGTGCTCAAAGAATATAGAGTACCGAATAATAATGAACATTGAAGTGTTAGGAATATAACCAGTGTAACTATAATATGAAATTTATGTTTTGCATATTTCTTCTGCTTAGGTCAATCAAATTATTTTGTCAATTTAATTCTTTTTATAAAAGTTGATTATGTTTTTTTCATTGCTAACTGTTTAGTATGATAGAAAGAGAAAGTCACTCTAATTTAGTTAGTGCCTATTTGAAATTTCAAATGCAATACCATTTTTAACTTCTTCTATATTTATGGCAAATTGTCAATAAATTGGAAGCAAAAGTTGTATAATTAATCTTTAATAATAAATTGTAATTTAAATCATTAAGAGCATGTTGGACATTTCAAGGGGGCACCATCTTCCTCCCCGGCCCTTGGCTTATATAATAGAGATTATTATACCTTCAAAATGATGAAAGTTAATGATTTCCTAATTCGACCCAAATCGATATAATAAATGTTTCATTTCATTAAATATTACTATTTTCCATCCTTAAAAGGCGTTTTTACATTTAAATTTAAAATTTGAACTAAATCATTTTTTGGTATTTAGACAGCTAGAAGGGCGAGATGGGATTCGATCTCAAATTCTCGTAAAATCAAAAGGAAAACTCTTACGTCTTACCCATTGAGCTATCCTTCACTCTCATTAAATTATTGAGTTTTCTCACAATTCACATAATAAATGGGATGAGACTAAATAATCCTCAAAATTCCTGAATCCGAATTACCCCAAATGATGAATGTTGTGAATACACATAAACAAACAAATCAAAGAAACTGATTTGGAAGACACCAACAACCAACTTTATCCAAATGCGGGGAGTTCAAAACCATATGTATTCTCCACCTAGAACCGGCAATTCACCCTCCTCCAATGAAATCCCGATCCTCTTATTGGAATGGCAAAATCGAAAATTTTCAGACATTCTAATCGGATGTATGGTCGGGTGACACATTCGGACGATACCGCGTAAAGAACATAAACCACACTCCGACCGTCATCCAACCATCCACCCGAATCCATTTCCGCTTATTTATACATCAAAATATATATTTTATCTAAATATTCTATCCAACTTTTCTTTTTTCTACCCTATTCTATTCCTACTGACCCAACACAAAGCTCAATCACTAGGTTCTCCTTATACTATCTTAAAACCTGCTTATTATGTGAAAATAACAGTCTTAAATCCTAAGAACACTGAAAAATCGTATCCAATTAAAAAAGAATGCGAAATCCGTTAAAACTTATCCGATCCACCCGAATCCATCCATATTGATGGACTGGCGGTGGAGTCAGATGTTCGCGAGGAGCGGACTTGACGCTTCACCCCACCCCATCTCCGACTCATTCCCCGCTATCATCCACCCCCATTCATACAATAATCCTATAACCTCTGGCCTCTGTTGCACTTAAAAACAAAACCAAACCAACAAAACACTACTAAAGATTATAGGTGATCCTGAAGTCGGCTGCCGGGTGGGATCCGTCTTCATAAAACTATTATCCTTTATTGCACTTGCATCGCCTAGAAAGTGTCCAAAGCCCAAAGATCAGGCCCCTTACAGCCTTTCGGCCAAACCCCAAAAATAATCAAAAAATGTATAAAAAGCTGATTTCAAAGCCCCACGAAAAAAATGGGAAAATTCAAAATCGCGCTAGACCCAATTCGGGTCTGAAATCTTGCCCTAAAACTGTAATTCCGGCCCCATGATGATCAGTCCATTAAGGAGTAAAGACATCGAAGGAGAGAAAATTCCTGGAAAAAGAAAAGGAAACCCAGTAAACCCAATTACAACTTACATATATAGTTAACAGAATAACATACATCTTTTCTCCCCAATCTCTCTTTTTTCGATTCCCCTCAGAATTTTAGTTTCGATGCTCTTCAAAAAATTTGATACTTTAGCTAATCAACAAATTCATCTATCTTTCTTCATAAAAAAATGCGGAAGCGCTTTTATACCAAGAAAAAGTTTCCACCTTTTAGTTGATGAAGCTGTGTTTTTCTGTCATTCTTATTCAGGTATACTCTAAAATTCTTCAACCCAGAAATGAACTTAGAAAACATTGCTTGAGAATCTTGAAAATGACCTAATATAGTAATATTGTATATTTATGTATTCATGTATGCATTTTAATTGGTAAAAAATAATAATTTGATTGAAAGAAAGGTTGAATGAAATTTTCCCTTTTTGGGGCATTGTGTAAGTTGGTAAATTCTAGCATGTTGAATGATTAAAGTTTAATTATGCATTTCCAATTTGTTATGTAGATTAAGTACATTGTCCAATGCATATGTTTTCATAATGGTCAGATCAACTGCCGAATTGAAATTTGAATTTGCATTTGTGGTCATTTGACAGTGATAATGTAAGAGATACAACTTGATTCTTGTGATTTAGAGAATATTGTTTTTTTAAGCCAATTGTTTTCTGATATTTGGAGTTTTGAACTTTGATTAATTGATGTGATTTGTTTGGTTGATGATGGAAATTATAATACTTTGTATATTGCTCAATATGGCACAAATTATACAAAGTTATTACTTGTTTGAATTTTGTTTTTTAAAATTTTCTTTTTACAATTAAGATAGCAATTGGCTAACTTCTGTTATTTTAATAAAAATTTGATTCCTTTTCTTTTCATAATTCTTTGTGTGKCATTTGTCATGGTGTGTGGTCCATTTGCAAGGCATATGTTGTGCCAAATTATACTTATGAGTTGTTGTCATCATTGGTGCTATAGTGTGGTTTTCAATCACGAGCACTTGAATCACATTGCCGAGCAGAGATAACATGCAAGAGCTACCCCGTCGTTGTAATCCATTGTGCTATGATTACATTGTAGTGATGGTACAATATGCTCCTCGTGAAGTTTTTCGGCGATTGATTTTAGATTGAAGAGATCATTGTGTCTCTAAAGACAAAAAAAGTAAGTGGAGATGTGTATAAGAGACAGAAGAGATCATTGTGTCTCTAAAGACAAAAAAAGTAAGTGGAAAYCAAGAGAGATCTTGCTCCTTGGTGGATATTTGTTGTAGTCTCACTAAACACTTTATTCTTTTGATGTTCCTGTTCATAAGGATTGGAAAAATATGTTAAGCAACTGGACACAAGTTTTGGCAAAAATAAAGGGAATAGGAAACAAAGCATAGGTTGTTGCCTGTTGGGAGTAGGCAAGAGACTTCTGGTGTGAGACAATTGTCTATGCCATTATAACAATAGTACARGAAGAGACACATTTTGTTGCCAGATAGCTTTAAGTATCTATAGTATGATAGTTTGAAAAGATTAGGGCACATGAGTCAAGATCCTCTTTATTTGCTWGAGAAAATGGAGTAATRRACAATCCATTTTATAAGCCAATGGTTGAGAGTGTAAAAAAGGGGAAATAGTTGAAAACTTTATTTAAATGCTAAATTAGGCGTCAAAATTTTACGATAAAAAATGAATAGAAGTAAAAGAAGAGGATCCTAAATCAGGACACATGGGCACAACAAATTGCATGGAGAATATATGTCTTGATTGAGGAATTAAATGATTGAGATTAACAATGTGCTTTATAAGGCATTTTTGTTGATGTTATTGAAAAAGGCATATATTAGGTCCTATGGAGAATATCCCTCTATGTTCTGCTCAAAAGTCAAAAGCCACTAGTTTACTAAACATATTTAACTTGGCCAAGACAATTTTGGGAAATCAAAGAAAAAGACATGTGCCTTGTGTGTAAGATATTTGATAGGGCTTTATAAAGTTTGTCTAAACAAGAAATCAAACTACACCAAACCATATTATAATCCAAACCAAAGTGATAACACCCGGAAAAGTGAGGTTTGAGCAACAAAAAATTTACATGTTTAGTTCAAAGTCTGGACTCGGCACACAAAAACTAGCACTTTTTGGGTGGGTTTGGGCATGACATTTTATGTATAAGCCCTCCCCGCCCCGCCCATGTGATCACCTTTGATGCATTTCTACGTTATTTTCACTGTCACTTAATTTAAACATTTTGCACCATATCATTTAAGGTAAGTTGATTAAGTGATATATGCTCATTTCCATAAAAAATGCCACCACGTTGATAAACTACAAATCAATCCACACCAAACTGTATTATTTGGATACTAATATGGTTTGGTTTCTTTTGAAAAATTGACCAGACCATACTAATAGAGCTTTGTAAGGTAGTTATTTTTCTGTTTCAAAACAAGTTTGTAGTCAATTTAAACAATTTACAGGCTTACATCAGCTCTTTTTAATACATGCAGTATGTTAAATTGTATGTTATGGGAGAGTTTTTCAAATTTATTGCTTCTGGAGTTATTTAAAATCCATAATAATGGAGTTACTTAAACTTCAGAATTTTAAATGTGGTCCTTTTTAGCTCCTAATTTGTACGTAGTTTTATTATCATGACAAATATTTTATTTTATGATCTCGTATTCTCGTGTGACTTACATGTTACATTTCAAGTGATTCACAAATCCATCCACTTATTTAGACATTTTAATGTGTCTTAGACTCTTAGTGTCATGTTAAAAAAGAGTGGTACACTTATTCAACTTGTTTGCAATGGTAGTATAGGTTTGGATGTTGTTAAAATTTCTGCAGTTTTATCATGTAGTGTGATGGCATTGTAAGTGGCAATGGATGAATATGTATATAGGTTTGTGTTTATAAATAATTTGTTTTGACTGATAAGTATGAATACTTGTGATTTAAGAAGTTGACTATGTTTGCAGAATGGTTTCAATTTAATGATTAATTGATAGTTTTCTAATGTCTTCTCTTCCAATTTGTGTTTTTTTTTAATAAAATAAAATTATTTTGGCAAGTACTCAATCCAACTTGAATTCTGATGTTGAATTGAAGATGCATTGATTGTAATTTTTTTCCCATAAATTCTATCTTTTTTGCTTTCCTATTTAGAAGATATTCTCAAAAAAATATTGATTTAAGTCAATTTGTGATTGACTAAATCTTTGATTGTGCTTTCTTTTATAGTATGACATTTTCAGAATAAATTGTACAATATATGAGATGATAAAAAACGAAGCCTTCTGAATCAACCAAAATTGATTGCAAGTTGAATTATATCAATGAAGGTTGATTCCTTAATTGCATTGTGGAATGCTTTCATCAACTTTAAAACTATGTTACTTTGACGAGGGTACTAGTCGACATGAGTACGTGTCAAAATTGGCTAAATTATTAATTTTGTCCATAATAGTTAACAAAAATGAAGTGTCAGTGTTATCCTATGTCGAGTGTCAAAGGTTGAAACAGGTATTGAGGCAATGAAGAGTCCTGATCATAGGTTCAACAACATTATGGTAAGATATATGCCATTTCCCATTAGACCATATCAATTGTGAACATATTGCAACTTTATTAAAAGGGAAATACCTATCAGATTGTATGTATCTTTCCAAATGCAATTCAGTATTTTAAAAATTGTCTCTTTTCCCCTTATTTGGTCAATTATGCTCTACAATTCCTGTGTGCTAATTGTATGAGTGCTTGATTTTATATCTTCTTTCTTGTTTCCACCCCGATTTTGTCCTAAACTTTGTGCCCTTCTATAGTGCATCATTCTTAATTTGATTACGTTTTTTTGGTATGACTTAATTTTTGGCAGGTTCTGTGTCTAGGCAATTATAATATTTGATGTTCTTATAATTTTAAACTTTATCACATATTAAGTTGAATATTTGGTTTATTTACTTTGTCCTTCATAGAGTTGCTTATAAATGTCATGGATCAGAGGATCTGAGAGTTGGAGAATTTTTTAGGAGTTAGGTTCTAATTATTGTTGTTATTGAAAAGGCCATCATGGTGGGCTAAAGATTATGCATCACACTTGAAACTCCGAAGAGATCAAATAGCTTGTATGCTCTATCATTTATTGTTGCGCTTGTAAGGAAATGACACGCTCAGTTCACTTAGAAGAGATGAATGTTTCCCAACAAATGATGATACTAAAGTACGATTGTAAATGTTGTTGTGTTAGAGATGGTCATCATACAAGACCAAGAGGTAGATCATTTGATTTCAACCTCTCATGGAACATGAAAAGAATTTAACAGTAGATATGCAGTACTGAAACAGATATGGATATGCCCACAAAATAGAAGATGGATGCAAAAGAGAACGGGAGGAGTTGGAAATGAGGATAGCACCAAGGACTTGAGCTTCAAAATCAGATTTTGTTTTGCTGGCTCCCGCTGAGAACACTGCTAAAGCGATGTGGTAACTCAGGATTGGAATGTTGGTGCTTCATTTCAGGAAAGAGGATAGTTTCTTGGAAAGTTAGATTTGAACACATCTGCAATCTACAGGAGATCAAACAGAACAGCCAACATTGAAGGAAGTCGTGGTTAAAAATGTGGCTTTTAATGGTTTTTGTATGAAAGATAGTGGTTCATCGGGGAATGTGAACAAAGATCATTGCTGATCAAAATGTGGAGAAAAGAAGTGAGTTTGGATATAATAAAATGGTACTCTGGTGATCTTCATGAGGGTGACAATGTTTTTGGTGGAGACAAACTTGCTCAAAGTGGTGGTTCCCAATGTAGCAAACTACAACGTGGAAGGATTTGATCAATTCAGGTAAAGCGAAACCACAATGTCTTGAAATAAAAAGGATTCTTGAGGATTTCATAATAGGTCAATACTAAACTTCGAATTATTTTCCCTGTGGTTCAAAAAATTAAAGCATGCACCTTTTGCATAAACGAAGTTTTCAGTATAATTGTTTATTTTTTGCAGTCTGACATGATGCTTCTGGAGTTGTTGATGAAGCTTAAACGTATGGATTTGACTCAAATTCTGAAGGTTTGAATCACATTACATTTCATGCATTTCCAACAACTTTTTCATGAAATGAAGTCAATTAAGTTGTGTAGTGGCCAATGCGTATCAGTGTCTCAATCTGTATATATGTCTCTGTACTATAGCACTAGTTTTGTGCATGGTTGTGATGTGTTTCCTCTTAGTTAGTGAATATCTCTCTTTCTAACTTTTTAATACTTGCTTTACAGGTAACTTATAGTAGAACAATTAATTCTCTTCAAAAATGCTAGGAAGAGATACGTCAGCTACACGTTCCTAATTCGGTATGAATCATGTCTTTCCATAGCTCTGGCTTACTAGTTTACCTTTTTAGAGAACTTTGAAATTTGAAAACGCATTCTTTTTTTCGAGAATTTTGAAACACTTTTAGTTGGTTTTCTATTAATATGGCACTGTTTTTATGATTTTCTATGAATATGTCATTTAAAATGTACTTGTGAGTCTTTCATCAATGTCTTCAATTGTATAAAATGAGTGAATATTGTATTAATAGATGAACGAGGCTTATGTTGGCAATCAATATTGTTAGTGGACCATTTCAACCAAAAGCTTAAGTTGATAATTGAGGTCTAGGAATAATATACTACCTCTGTTTCGATTTAATCGCAACTTTCAGGAGGGCACGGACTCCTAGGCAAGATTTGCAAGTTGTGTTTATGTGTTGTAATGACCAAGTTGCCCTTACTTAATATGAGAAAGAAAGAGGGGAAAGGTGGAGGTTATCCACCATTATTACCACTGCAATACCCAACACCCCCAACAAGTGTTGATTGCCATCAGCACTGCCTACCGCCACCGCCACTGCCAACCGACATCACCACCGCCAACCAACATCACCACTGCCAACTGCCACTACATTTCGCCCAGAATTCGAAACCCCCGAAATCCTAACCACCACCATCGCTACCCACCCAAAACCCTAACCACCACCATCCCTACCCACTTGAAACCCAAACCAAGCCATCCGAAACCCTAACCACCACCATTCCCACCCAATCGAAACCCAAATCAACCCCACGCACCACCCAAACCGATCTGAAACCACTCCACCCAAAACCCCCCACCCCCACGAAACCTAGGAAAAGAGAAAGAGAGAGATCGCGAGTGAGAAAGAGAGAGAGAGATCTGGTGACGTTGCGAACTTGCGATTGTATTAAGGTTGGTGCGGCAGTTTTTTGGGCTGGGCGACGCGATAGTACGGTGGTGGCCCGGTGACGTTGTAGTCTTGCTGGGAGGATGAGCGGTGGTGTTGGTTGTAGGTGAAAGGGTTGTGGTAGTTTAGGATTAATTAAGTTAGGTTGGAATTAGGGAAAATAATTTAGGATTAGATTAATTAAACTATGTTTTAACTTATTTTAGTAAGGGTGAAATAGTCTTTTCCTTCTCGTTAAAAAAAATAGTCTTTTCCTAACAAATAATTTACCATAAAAGGAAAAAAAGTTGAAAGTTGCAATTAAAATGATATTTCCCTTTTTGGCAAAAGTTGCAATTAAAACGAAACGGAGGAAGTATATATATACTCTATCACCGTATCACGCTTCCTCACATGAGATCATCTTGGGATTGAATTGTGGATGCAATACAAATCCTTTTAGGGATGGATGAAATTCGAACCTTTGACCTTCTTATCACGTGGCTCTTAATACTTATTTTACTCGGACTCTTCATTTTGCATTAAGTACTCGTGTTGGACCTTGACACTTAGACACGGGATTGACACTTGGACACTTCAATTCCTTGACACTCGGACACGAGTTTGACACTTGGACACTTCAGTTTGGGCTAAAATCTTTTTTAAAAATTTAAAATTAGCCGAGTCGCACTCTTAGACACGTATCCTTGTGCCTTGTCAGGTATGTGAACCCGAGTATAAATAGCATAGTCTATATAATCCTACTAAAGCAATCCCCACTATGTGTATTTTCCCTCCCAAAATCCTATCAATTTCCCTCCCAAAGTTTTGCATTGATTTTTTTAATAAATTTTTTTAGTGTTTTCTTATTTATTTAATTATTTCCCATAAATAAAGTTAATGCTAATTCATTTTTCCAAACCTCATCGCTCCAATTTCCCATGAGCTTTTAAAATTTTGTATATGCATGTTTCATGACACATTTTTTTCATTGTTTTATTTATTGTATTTCCATAACACAAATCTATATAATCCACTAAAGCAATCCCCACTATGTGTATTCCCTCCCAAAATCCTATCAATTTCCCTCCCAAAGTTTTGCATTAATTTTTTAATAATTTTTTAGTGTTTTCTATTTATTTAATTATCCATAAATAAAGTAATGCTAAATCCATTTTTCCAAACTCAAGCTCCAATTTCCCATGAACTTTTAAAATTTGTATATGCGTTCATGACACATTTTTTTCATTGTTTTATTATTGTATTTCCATAACACAAATGTAAATAATAGAAAAAAATATATAGAGTTTTCTTAGAAAAACACTTATTTAAAAATCTAGACTTTTCATACTTTTTTGGAAGTTCATCACAGTTTTTCACTTCCAACTTTATTCATTCCACAAATATTTTAAAGAAAATTAGTGGGCTTATAGTTATAATCAATTGTAAAAATTAAAAATAAAATTTGCAAACACTTCTTTATTAATTTTTATTATTTAATTTTTCTTATGTAAAGAAAAAATAAAATTATTAAGATATTACAATTTTATTTTTAATTCTTTTGAAAAATTTACCTAATACACAATTTCAAATAACCTCTACAAGAATATTCATACTGCTGTAGGTATTTTTATCCTTCTACCTAAAAACGTACATCGTACGGGTATTATCTATTTTATACTCCCTCCGTTTTTTTATATTTTTCATACCATTATGGAACGGTTTTAAGAGTTGATGATTGAATAAAAAGTTGAGTAAGTTGGGTAAATTGAATAAGTTAGGTAAAAAGAAATGTGTGAATGAAATTTTATGGGAATATATTTGGGTGAAAAGATTGGGTAAAGTAATGAAAGTTGACTTTAGAAAAAGGTAAGACATTAAGTTAGAGTAAATAAGTAGGTAAAATGTGAAAAAGTTATTTTTAGATTGGTTTGGAACAACTATTAAACATCCAAAATAGAAACTGAACAACTAAAAAAACCGGAGGATACTATGTTAGTGGACCATCTTAATTCTCAACTAAAAGACGAGGAATAATATATAATACGGAGTACTATATTATAGGCGTCTTGCATGTTTGTAAGTGGGTAACTCGCACAAATTAATGAACAAAAAGCATAAAAAAAGAGTTTGTGAAGAACTTTCATGCATTATACTTCTGTTCGCTTGTCTTTGATTTTGGTGAGGTTGGTTTTCTTGTTGGTAGATCAGACATAAGCAAATAAGTATAGCCATTGTTGGTTTTGCTGAACCTTGAACTACGAAAGCCCACATCGATTAAATGGAAATTCGCGAAAAGATGTAATGGGAAGTTCCATTCAAAAGAATTTACGAAACAATTAGCAACAAAGTTTCAAAGAGTTTTGGATTCAATGACGAGTAACGAAATTTTGTTGTAAATTTTAATCATACAGCATGTAAAAATGCTATTACATAAATAATGGCTATGAGTCAAAGATAATGGCTTTGTAACAACTAAACTAGCATTATTTGGATTTTTTTGGGGGGTTTTCTAGATCATATCCCTAATTTCTACTTTTCTAAACAGTGCCTGAGCATTTTAAAATTCTCGTGGTTATACTTACCCTCAATTGATGATTTTTTTTCCTAAGCAGTAATTGATAGCAAGCTGAGCCAAATGAGCTCGAGTCGCGATCAATCATGGTTGCAAGCTCGAGCCAAGCCTACAACATTTGGGCTCAGCACTGCTTATTAATAGATGTATAATAGTATATCAGTATAACAGCATGCAGAAATTGCAGATGCTAATGGTTGGTAAAATAATCATATCAAGAGTCATGCTATATTTCTATATAAGAAATTATGTCGTTATATGGCATCTGCTAGTTATAACATGTAACGAAGTTCTAAAATGGCTTACAAAAGGATTGGTTTGGAAGTCAGAAAATTTTCGGATCGTATTTCCCCCGATCCGGAATTTCGGATATCCATTTTCGAATCGAATCGGATTATCCGATTTGAACATCCCTAATTTTAGCCCATTACCTTTTTTTTACAGGGATTGAGAAAAAAAAGTAGACCATGGATAGGAGAGGAAGAGCAGCATGGACGAAAGCTTTTTCATTGCAGGAAGACAAGCAACCTCCACCTGATAAAACTGAACTTTTCAATATTTGATGATGGCAACAAGCAACTGGAAGAGAAAATTATTCCAAGGCAAGGCTGGGAAATCGCTTTAATTTACAAGAACACCAAAAAGTAATGACGGAAACAAAAAAGGTAAATCAAAGGTTAAGTATAATCTCTCGGAAAATGCATCACCAAGCAAAGATTTTCCTGGCATAATAAGTTCAGTATAATGTTATTTGAAACTGAATCAATCTTCGTTCTGGCGGATCAGGAGACGCAGGGAAAAAGTTTGGCCATGAGTCTCAATGTAGCTTCAAATCTCTCAACTTAAACCCAAAAGATCTACTGAAGATAGGAATCCTAGCAGCACTAGCAGCCAATCAATCAATCTATCGATCATAGGCTTAATCCATAAGCGGGTCAGCTGTAAACAGCCACAGTGAATAATATGTTTACAACTTCTTATTTCGAAAGAGGTATGCACTTGGCCAATATCTTTCCCCTTGGTTTATGTAGAAATCGAGAATAACATATCAAAGTAACCAGCAGCTAAAGAGATAACAGAACATGGAGAAAAAAAGCCAAGGATGCAGAAAGTTGAAGTTGTCAACTTATTTTTATTATTCTTGATGTTGTTTTTGGTGTCCCTCTTTTAGCTCCATGAGACTTAAATATAATCTCTTTCTTTCATTGATAGTGAGGAAGCAACATGCTACACAGACCTTWGATGTCAACCATGATTATCTTCTGAGTCAACAAGTTATTAAGCGTCAGAAACATCATCATGCAAGAACTCAGGTGGGTATTACATGATTGTTTTCCGGGGAATACTATTCGAAATCCACTTTTACTGGAATTAAAGTCCACTTTTCGTGTGAACTTCCCAACACGCACTTCCTCCAATCCCCTCCCTAATCACCCAACACCAACAACCACCACCCAAGGCACCCTACCACCAAAAACCACCACCTACCACCACCCTACCACCAACAACCACCACCCAACACCACGTAAAAAACATGTGGACTTTGAATGGCATGGACGCTTTGCATAGGCGTCTACGCCATGGTATGGACGCCTTGCATAGGCGTCCAGACCATGGTATGGACGCCCCTATGCAAGGCGTCCAGACCATGGCGTGGACGCCTATGCAAGGCGTCTATGCGCTGGTGGTTACGGAGGTGGAGAATCTGAAGGGCAATATGGGAAGTTCACACGAAATATGGACTTTGATTCTAAAAAAAGTAGACTTCGTTTAGCAATCCAGAACTTGGGATTATATTGTGTAATCACAAAAGTGTTATTAGGCATATTACTCTATTACATTTATCCCATCACTTACATGATTGTTTTCCTTGCTACGAGACATTATACTTTGTTGCACAAATTTATATCATCTGGCATTCTAAAGTGACGATGATACATTCTACTTTTCGCAGTGATGAGCTTATAAGGAATGTGGTGGAGCAAAGCACTTGAGTCGAATGTGGTGGGCTTTATTCATCCTCTAGCTGTAGAAGTGAACTTGTTAGATTTATCATTAGAGCAAGGAGATGCAAGCTGCAAAGTGTTGCATTGAATAATCGAACTGCTGTTGATTTGCAGGATTTTCTGATCTTTTGTGTCATTACAATTACTTTTGTTCATACATTTTGTGGATTGTATTTCATATTTCATGGTGGTTGAAAACTTTAACCAGATTCTAAAAAGATTGATGATTTGATGTACTCAGTCATCATCAGAGTCAATCATGTTCCTGTTGTCTGTGATTGCTGGCAGATCACCTCCTCGTACCAGGGAAGTCKGTGGCCAGATCCCAGGGTGGGCAGGCTGTTAAACAGAAAAGATAACTCTTCCTGAGGCCCCCGACTTCCCTTGTGATCTGCACCCTCTATATATATGGAAGTAATTGTGACATCGTCCCAACTTCTAGTAGCCATGTTAAGTCCATCATAAGCGTATATTGTACGTTCTATGTGAGCACAAGACATTATTCTAGACGGGGAGAAGGGTCCGTGTTAGAGTATATAACAATTCCTGGGCCTCAATCATTAAGTTAATGGTTGAGGCCCAGGAATATGTTATATACTCTAACAGTCCGTAAGTACTATCAAGGAATTCACCTATACGACGACATCAATGGATCTTACATCTTTTTAGTTTCGACTCCATAGCTAACTCGTCCACAACCATGGATGAGTAGGGATTGTTAAGGAAWAGAATCAATAAATTGATTACAATGTTGAAAAAGGAGATTACTAAGCATTGATTTGAGCTTAATTAATTCACTGAGCCAAAGACTAGTTTAATTTATGCTTACAAAGTCATTGTTTAGAATGTAGGATCCAACATGGTTATTTAACTACAAAAATACAAACCCTTAAATTCAGCAAATTGCATCATATTGTTGAAAAGGCAATTGTATTTTGCTAAACTCTTGATTCACGTTGTTCTAATTGTTTATTTTCATAATATAATTTGTCGATCAACAACTTTGGCTTGGAGCGAAGTTTAGTTGGTTTGCTTTGATTTTAGCATTATTCCTCAGTTCTGCTTTAACCAGTATAGCTTTTACATACGAAGTATTTATATATAAAAAATTATGTGAGATCTTGTTTTATACTTATTCAATTATATAATCTTCGTTTATCATTTGAATTATTAGAAACTATTGTAATTGTAAAGTTGTGCTAAGGTTGAGCAAAGTTTTTTGCCACCCCAAAATAATAATAGTGGTTGGGTACATAATATAGCATTTTTATTTGGATTGGATTTCGACTAGATTATCAAATTCTAAATTATAACTTGTATGTGGATAGGCTTAAGCCCAATCTAAAGTCCAATTAGATAACACTGCCATAATATGACCAACTACACAAAAAATGGTTAATTTTCTTAGAAGTTTTTCTAGAAAAATGGTTTCTTGCAAATTGATGTCTATAAAAAAAGGTTTCTCGCAAATGAATGCTTATAAAATGGTTTTAACCAAAACATCTGTAAAGGAAGAAATTGGAATTACAATTAATAAGTATTGAATTATTAATTGATAATTGTCGCTAGTGTCATTTATTTATTTTTCATCGAAATTAGCTTCATTATATCTAATCCTAATCACATACCTAATTTAAAATAAAAGTGAGTCAAAAAATCATATGATGCATACGATAAGAGTTGAACTCGAGATGTCCTTTGAGAAACACGAGATGCTTATCATCACTTGACTCCACCCGGTTTTACTGATCTTCCCTTTTTTGATGACTTTGTTTCAAGCTGCGTTTATCCAAGTCTCAGGCAACTTGTTATAAACAATGGTAGTAAAATATTTGAGTTTTGTTGATTTTATTCTTTAATTAATTGATTAAATCTAAACTAAGCTTTTGACTTTCTCTACTGCTCTAACTTCAATTCCAAAGAAAAAGTCAATAGTATAGTCAACTCTTCCAGTCAAAAACTATAAACTTTTATGTAGTCTCATTCCATAGTATAATTTTCATTGATTTGCTACAATTGATTGCATTTAGAAGTAGGTGAAATTTTCTAAATATCAATTAATATACTTCTATAATATTCAGGTCGTGATCGAGATCTTAGCTATTAGACGCAATTTTATTATGGTCCCGGCAAATGTTCATTTCCGAAATTAGAAATGTTCATCTCAACATGTAAATGTTCATTTTCAAATGTAAATGTTCAATCTGAAAATGAACACTGTATTTTCGAAAATGAACATTTTTAGTTTCGGAAATGAACATTTGTCCAGAACACATGGTCCCGGGATCATAAGTCCATAATAGACCTATTATGCCTTAGAGGTGATCTAGCGGTTCGAGCCGGACATGGCCTGAAATATATGCTCTAATCGGGCTCGGCCCGTGCATAAAGTTGTGCCAAAGATCAGAAGAAGAGAGCGGGCCTGCTGCTTTTTCGGGTTGGGCCCACTTTTTTAAACAAAAATACCTAAAATTTGATCGCCGAAGCCCGATCAAAAAAGGAAAATTCAGGTCGGCCCCGACCCGAATTCGAGCCGAAAAGTCGTGACCAAAGCCCGCAAATTTTGGGCTCTAGCTGTTTGATTCATCTCGTATAAGCGGAATATAATTTTTGTATAATGATGGAAAATATGATTATAAAAATATCCTAAATGGGAAGAATATTATAAATTCCATTTCAAAAACGGGAAAAGCGAAAGGGAACGGAGGAAGAAAATATAGTAAAAAATATTCCTTCGAACTTAACTAAAATGAGCACATAATCTAAATAGTAATATTAATATTAGATATGAAGAATAAAAAATGTGGTAATTATTAAATAAAAATTGATGAGAACAAATATAATAATAATAAATTAATAATAATAATAATAATAATAATTACGGAGTAGAATAATAATAAAATAATAATAATAATATAATAATAATAATTAATAATAATAATAATAATAATAAATAATAATAACTAACAAAAATAATAATTAATAATATAATATATAATAGTACAGTAATAGTAATAGTAAATTGAATGGACTATGAAGTACTACCGTAAATAAGTGAGCAATAAATGAATTAAACTAAACTAGGGGTGTTCAAACCGGATAATCCGATCCGAAAATCCGGATATCCGAAAATTCGGATCGGGAAATACCGATCCGAATCCGATCCGAAATTTTCGGATATCCGATCCGAAATATCCGAACATTTATTTCACGATCCGAATCCGATCCGATATCCGAAATTTCGGATCGGATATCCGAAATTTCGGACGGTCACGGATCGAATGTATATATTTTACCTATTTTTTTATTTACATACTAAATTATTTTTAATTAAAAAATCGGATATTTCGGATATCCGAAATATTCGAAGTGGAAAATTCCGATCCGAATCCGATCCGAAAATTTTCGGATATCCGATCCGAAATATCCGAACCTTTAAAACCGGATCGGATATCCGATTTTTCGGATCGATCAAGCGGATCACGGATCGGATATTTTGACACCCTAAACTAAACGTGTATTGATGGAAATAAGGCTAGAGTACATGCCTTAAACGCCTTTTAATTAAATCGAATGCGACCATTCTAGTACAAATTGTTCTGTAGTAAGATGTAGGATACATATATTGGGAAAACATTGTTCAACCACCGTAAAATAAATGAAATAAAAGGATGATATTGTTCTTATACCATCACAACGACTACAACAAATGATTAGAACTTTTTGTGCTTAAGGATTCACAATATTATGGAATAATAATATGGCATGGAAAATAATATCCGAGGCATGATGATGGTGATGCTAAGAAAAGTATTGTTTCATTTAACCTAAGAAAATGCTATCTGTAGTACTCAAAATGGTATTGCATATTAAGGACTACTTTGATTACTTTCTCCGACCGAATGACGATTGCAACTCAACAAAAAAATCGTTATATTTTAATAAGAGATTTAAGGCAAGTAAATTAATCAAATTTGTAACACCTTTTCCTAATTAAAGGATGATAGTAAGATGTTTATCTTTATATATGTTTGTTGTTAATTGATGTTTATTAATATTCAAATCTATAATTATACAAAATATGTTACCCGTATTGAAGATATAATATACTGTACAATATATTATACTCTGTCAATTATACAATATCAATAAAATGTTCATTGACATCAATCAAATAAATTAATGATTGGCAAAGTCTTAGGTGTATCAGGTGCACAATAAATTTATTGTAAACCTGATGTATACAAGAATTTTTGTTCATAATTAATTAATTATATCAATTTAGGAAACTAGCATGTAAAAATTTCAATAAATAATATATTCATATCAATATATTATGGAGTAKGTAATAATTTTCAAATGAGCAATAAATAAATTCACCTAATTCAAAAGAGATACGAGTAGATCAAATTTTCAACAAATAGAAAGGAAATGTACGTGATTGAGAAATAAAATAGCCCTCATGATTCATGAATGGACTCAATCACTCAAAGAACCACGTGATTTGTGAAKTTCACATACATTGATACATTAAAGGACAAAATCCTCATGAGTACACAAGTAAACACCAAAAAAAAAAAAGGAAAAATTAGGCTATTAATAATAAGTTTCAGTAAAAAGAAGTTCAATCCTTAAAAAATTATTAAGATTTTAGTAAAAATAAGTTCAGATAGTAAAAATAAGTTCAATTCAGTAAAAATAAGTTAAGTTCGACAAAATTACCAATTGATTAATGAGAACAGGGTTTTATGCCATATTCTCGTCAACTGAATTTTGCTGAACTGAACTTATTTTTACTAAACTGAACTTATTTTTACTGAACCTTAACAAATTTTTCGTAAGTATTAAACTTATTTTTACTGAACTGAACTTGCTACTAAACTGAACTTATTTTTACTGAAACTTATCTAAATAAGTTGATGAGAAGAGGATCGTAGTACTCCGTATTTGATATTCATCTATTATAGAATTAGCTAAAATAAAATAATTGGTTAAGCTTATCCAAAACCTTGACTTTAAAAATAAAATAAAAAGGAAGTTGTTAATTAATTTGGTRTGTTATGCAATGTGTCATATTCATGAAAAATGAGATGCGGATATCTTTGCTTTAAGATACTGGTGTGTATTGTGTGTTACATCAATTCCTGTCGTATCCCTTATGATGAAAGCTAATTAGGTCTACCACACACTCAAATTCTCATGCTTTATTAATTAAAAAAATATCCTATAATTGTCAATTTGTCTCCCATACCACATTGCTACATACTTTCGAGGGTAAATTTTATTTAATTATTGATCATAACATATCTTTAGTTAAATAGCCGTCGTATTGGATAATAATCGTACTTTGTAGTTAATGGAATTGATAATTAGAGRAGAGGTTTCGTTTYTTATCGACCATCTTCGGTAAGTAGTCAAKATATTTAAGGCTGTTTTGAGACGACAMGATWGTTTTGTGCATAYTTTTGACAATATTAGTTACGTTCTATGACTCAATTGGTCCATAGGTTATGTTTAACATATATAATAGTGAACGAATTGTGGAAGATTTCTTTCAAGTTTTTTAAATTCATTTTAAAAAATATATCTAAAAAGTAAAAAAGAGGGAGGGATTTATCCAAACCAATGCACCAATGGTCACTAAATAACTCTTATAAGTTTTGTTGAGCGTCGGCAATGCATAATGATTTATCATAAGAAAGTACACTATATAACAAAACAACACTCTTGTCACAAAAAAAAAAAAAAAAAAAAAAAAAAAAAAAAAACTACTCCATACTATGGATAATAGAAAAAATTAACTTCATAGATACGATCATAATACTAAGTAATATATGATTATAAGGATTCACACACAAAAAAACTTTAATATACATTCATCATTGATTCATGCAGCTATTTTAGAATTCACGGTAGTTTTTGCATATTCTTGTTTTAAATAGTACGAAGTAAAGATTTCAACATAAATGTACCATTTCCAACATTTCTTGATATATATAATATATCAACTTTTGAAATTTGGTGTTATCTATGCACCTTTTTCATTCCTTTTTTACAAAAAAATATCAATTCCTTTTTTATTTAAATGAAAAATGATGCGGTAAAAAAAATAACACCAACATCAACAAATTATACAGAAGAAAAAAATATACAGTTTCACGTCTACAAGAGTTAAAGTGAATTTAATTTGACAAAACCTCATGTACACATTAAATTAATGTCAATTGTACAGTCAAACACTGATCATTGAAAATGGACATAACAACGTCACTCCTAGTAATTATGAGGGTACTTAGAGCATGTCCTGGTGAGTTTTAGAGATATGCTTGCAAATTATAAATTGCAAAGCTATAGCTTGACAATTGTTGAAGATTTAGAGTTGTATCCTAACAAGCAGACCCTACTCAAACAAGTAGGGTTGCTCGGAATTTTTTCTTTTTATAAAATTATTTAATTATAAATTTTATATAAAATTAAAAATTAGTGGGTTCTTCAAGCTACAAAGTAGTGTAGCTTGTCCTTGGTGGAGCTTGTTGTAGCTTAGATACTTTGTAGCTTGAAAAAGTCATGGGATAAGGTGAGCTACAAGACAATGTCTTGTAGCTCACCATTGGAGATGCCTTATATTGTTATGTTTGGTTTTTAATTTTTTTGTTCACTATTGGATCAGAGTTATAGCTAGGTAACACTTAGTCTCCCTCCTCTGTACTCATTAAGATAAATTTAGTTAAAATAGGTTGTGTTTAAGTTGATAGAATTATTTTTGATCTAGTGTGATTTGATCTAATTTAATCTGATTTTATATAATTTATTGTATCTGTTGTTTTCCTTTTAGTATTTTTAATATGATATGAATTCTTCTGATGATCTAATATGGTCTGATACGACTCTTCAATTCAGATCTGACTTGAATGTTTTTCCATAAACAATAAAGTGATTAATAAATTGAATTAACATAACCTTAATTTATATTTATTTATTTTTTTTTTTAAAAGATCTATAAGATAAGTAAGAAGAAAGTTCTTACTAGACCTCATGAATGTGTCAAAAGTACTTCATAAATGCATAAACAATCATATATATAGAGATCTCCATTCCATTAAAAAAATGAGGAGATCTCCAATTTCATTTTTATTTTTTTATATAAAAAAAAAGGTAAATAATGTTGAAGATATATTCTCTATATTATTCTATAAGGACCCAAGCCTAATAGACCACAAATGGCCACAAAAGGGCAAAATGAGGCTTTCATGGTGCGAAGCTGATTAGCCTGAAGTGCAGAACATGTGGAGTTGCCTCAATGGGTCTTGGCTCAGACAAAACCATTTAGGTAGTTGTGAGTGTCACCGTCCATTTCAAAGATGTATTCTAGTCTACACAAATTCAATAATAATTCTTAGATTTGCTTCGGTGATAAACTAAGTATATGTTATTATGTCTATTTTTTTTTTTTTCATTTTTTTATTTCTTTTTTTCTTTTTTTTTGTTTTTTGTCTCTTTTTTTTTTTTATTTTTTTACTAGTGGCACTGGCGCGGCAAGGCGCCGTGTTCACGTGAAAATACTGTATGAACAATATGTTCGATTTATATGTGCGATTTAAACTGATTTCGCAAACAATTTTCATTATCTAACCTACGAAGATATGTTTTTATTCTTCTTTTGTTGAGTCTTTTGTTTTAAAATGTAGCTAACGCTCATACTAACGTTAATTATAGAGACACCACGCAAAACAACAATGATCAAATTATCATACGAAAGCAACAATGATATATTATCATACAAAAATATAGCAATTTAAAAGAGGATATGAATTTCAACATTAGCAGAGACTCTTTAAATACATGGATAGTGATATAATAAAGTAAAATAATAATATAAGTAGATAAGATCATATGAGTAGAAAAGAGAATGAAAGTAAACAAATTAATTAGAAATTGAAAAATCCCTTCATTAAGCTCAAGAAAAGCAACATTTCTTAAACAAACTTTATGTAGTAAAACAGCTATCATACATAGAGATCATTTGTCATATCTCATATACTCGTGCAAGGGAGTAGCAGTAAAGCAAAACGCTACTACTACATCGTCCTCATATTGAAGCCTGCAACCCAGAAACATAGTCTATCAACCCCTTAACAATAGACAATGAGCATAATGTATTGATTGTTTTATTTGGCTGGAAACTATCCGCCTATTTCTTAAAGGAAGAACAAATATCATCACAAGACAGGCTGGAAACCAATTTTAGTTCATTTTACACAACCCTCTACAAGCCTTTAAACACTACATTTTCTCTCTCCAAATGATATAAATATAGTTTTCCAAATAAAAACAAAACTATAAGTATAGCAATATAAAGCACTGGCTGAGGAATAAGGAAGACGATGATCATTCATAACCAAGTTTCCTTTCCACAAGGCCCTAATTCGTGAATGATTCGAGAAATCTCCCTCCAATGCAAGCTTTCCTCAATGTTGTCGTATCTTGAGTTCATGCTTGTATCTAAAAGCACAATTAGAGGTATGTGGTTAAATTGAACAAACGATACTTCTAAGTTGGTCAATCGTAAAACTACATGACCGTCAAGACTTACACTACAACAATAGACCAATCACCTCAAGAACCAAGGACAATCAAAATGTAAACCCATTTAGAGATTATGATCCAGAGATAGACCACTACACAGGGATCATACCAATAGCTTAAGACGACAGAAATCACACTTATAAACAAAAAGACTGCACTCTTAAGAAAAATCGCAACCAAATGGAAATAGACCGAGAACAAATTGGACTGTAGCAACTAAGCAGCCATTTCCTCTTAAGAAATCACAACTATGCATTTATTTGTTTATTATAGTTTCACCCAATACGGTGAAAAAAGCTCCAAATTTAGAACACTAATCTTACAATGATAGAAAGTCATATAAGAAATGACCCGTCAATCTTTATTTTTTTTTTTTTTTGCAATTCCAACTGTAACACTATGGAAATTGAAGCATTTTAGTCATAATCTCTATATTTTGGTATAACTAATCACATTTTCATGCCCTTCAAAGCAACTTCCTATGAATGCGCACAACATTAATGAACTCATTAAACAATCATATTTATCTAAAAGCAAAGAAATGATACTGTATGAACAGAAATTTCAAAACGAAGTAAGAGTATAATAACAAAGTAGATTTAGTAATAACGAAAGTATATTGAAGCAAATTAAACAAGTAGGACATATGCTCAACATCTGAAGTTCTTCGCTATTTGAACAATTCAAGAGTCTTCAGTATCACTCCCCTTTCCATTAGTATAATGTCTCCATATTGGTGTCATTTTTAGCCTGCTTTGAGTTTTCCAACATTTAAATATTTCCTCCTTCCCCATCCAACGTTCCAAGCCCATAAGAAATTCAAGCTCTTTAACAGGGTCTACAAATCTAACAGGAACTGCTTCACAAATATTTCATAGTACGATCATCAAAATAAAGCATACGAAAGAAATTTTGTTAATAAAACAGACAACATACTGAAATATATTTCCAGTCTGACATGGATCAATATAATGAAGTTAGTGTGGACTTGCTTTTTTATGGCCTATAGGACCGAAGTGCTTCTCACTAATGGGTTGTTATGTTGTGGCATTGGGTATTTCTCCCAAACTGGAATAATGACATGTTCAATATTATTGGTAATAGATTTCTCTAACATCACCGGACATTGAGTCAAAAATATATCATGCTCCTAACGGAAAGAAAAAATACATTTCATGCTACATAAACCTAGCTTTTTACTGACACTTAGACATACAGAGCTTCTCAAGGACTTTATTCATGTGAGCTATTACTCTACTTGTAGGCAATGAATTAAATCTAAAAATACAGTACTTGAACCTTCAGTTGAAATGTTGTTTCCAGACCACCAGACACGCATTTGTCAAACAATGATATAAAATCTGAATACACAATTATCATATACTACATGGATTAATGGTAGAAATACCTCAATAATAAGCAAAAAAAACCTCCACTACTCAAAGCCTGAAAAAAATAACTCACAATAAAAGTTAGTGAGCAACAAAATAATTAGCTAGAGAAAATAATGAGTGTCATTAGAACTTGTTTGGACCTGACTTACTCTTCTGGTTTTCATTCTATAAGCTTGTGAATTATTACTAATCCTTGGAGGCCCAAACAACCCGAGTATCTTTCACAGATGTTTATTTGCTATACTAATGCTATATTTTGCAAGTAATTGAGACTAAACCATCTTTTCTTCAATGATGCAGGACTTAAATTGACTTTGAAGCAGGCTGTGTGTTGTTTGTGTTAAGGTAAGAACTAACAGTGGAAACTATGATTCACTTTGCTGAAGATATAGTATTTACATTGGTGATGGAATGAATTTAGAAAAGTATAGCCGTGGCGTAACAAAGCTGAGAAGATTTTGTCGTCTAACTTCTGCTGTTTTAAACAAATCTTGATCTTGTCCTCTACTTACAGTATAACAGTAGTTGCATCATTCACATAAAAATCATAATAGTCCTACTCAATCATTTTCACATGAAAGTAATGTAGTTTGCTCACTGGTGATGTTTAATTAAGGAAGTTTGAAGCGCATAAATTGTAAGACTCCAAATCCCAACTAAAATAAACACACGCACAAGCAAAAAAAAAAAAAACCTTATACCTAGATTCGGTGCAAAGAAAAGGAAACATGGTAAATGAAACACAAATGTATCATAATACACAACAAAGAGGACATATAGGGGAAATGGGCTCCTGAGAACCCGTGACCGTGGTTCACGGGGTCCGAATTTGGTTGGGTATTGGAATACTAGTTAGAAGAATCTTCAAGGGCTTATGAGCTCAAGAAGCTTGAATTTGCAGCTCTTTGCGGCTGCTGATGAGAAAAGCCAGAATGCTTCTTGTTCTATTGTTGAGCAAAGCAGACAATAGTATCACAGCCACAAACCCCTGATGTTTCGAACGATTCGGAGAGCAATTGTGTTCTCATAACTCCCCTGTTCGATGCTTGAAATCGATGCTCCGATGGCGGGGTCAAGCCACGACTATGCTGTCACATGCCACATTAAATTACGAAGAGGAATTATCAAGCGGCTTATCAGTCATCACAATCCCACAAACAAAAAAAATGTAGCTTAGTGAGTTATAATCAAACCTTTTGGAATTGCATGAAATAACTTTCACCCAATAATTAACACTTCTTTACCAGGTTTAAACAATCAATCAAACAACCGAAAATAAGGAAGAATTACACTTTCCCGCAAAACATATAACATCAATAAGAGAAGCCAAAAATCCAAAACAAATTCAGCGAATATTTAAGTCAATTGAACCAAATTGAAGATTCAAAGGCAAATTAAGAACAAACTGAATTAAGGGTTGTCCGAAAGTCGGAAAGTTGTGAAAAAAGAGAGTGATATGGTAGGAGAGAAAAGGAGAACCTGAGGGATGTTGATGGTGGTGGAGCAACAACGATACCGTAGCCGAGAAGCTTCGGAATGAGAGGCAGCAAACACAGTTTTTCAAGATTTTGGCCATGTTTGAGGTGATCCTATTTCACACCAAAGTCCATTCCAAAATATCTCCATCTGTATTATCAATTCATCACCATACCTAAGAAATGAGCAAGACCACTGCTTCAACCCACACTGCAGGCTGCGTCCTGAATACAGAAAAAACCATTACTATTTACAACCCACATTTAACTCACATTTAATTCCAAAATGGTGAAATCACCCCCCCTAAATCCGGAACCCTAAATCAACCCTCTAAAATCCAAACCCTGATGAATTTCATCTAAACAACAAACTCGACACAAATCAAAATAAATCGAAAACCAATAAAATATCAAAACCGTAATTAGTCCTAATCAACTATTACAGTAATCATGTGCCAAAACCCTAAAACAAGATCCACAAATCACGATGCATACCTGGAATTCTCGGGTGTCTATGGGTCGCAATACAAACGTAGAACACAAAGAATTTTCTGACACTAACCGATAACCGATCGAGGAAATGCGTTTTCAAGGGGCCAATGGGTCGCAGGTAGTGTAAAGAAAGTAGAAGGAAGAGAAGAGTTGAGGAGAAGAGGAAGAGAGGAAGAAGAGGAGGATGAAGAGAAGTGAACTGTCAAAGTGTGAAGAATGCAACTAACAACCTCAACATCAAGGGTAATGGCAAGGAGTAAAAAATAAGGGGATAAGAGGGTAATAGTAAATATACTGTTGGGTACATTCCTCACATTTTAGAAAGGGGGGATGTTTTTTTTTACAATGGTAAGGTCACGAGTGGTTGGATCCACCCATTGTCCTATCTCAGGTGCAAGGTGGTGGTGGGAACCGGGGAAGGGGTGTCGAATCCTCGCCACGGTTAGGTTGTGGAAGTGGAAACCCGGCTCCACTAGTTAAGTAATTAGGTCCAATAATGTATATTGTTAAAGCTCAATTATATGTTATGCTCTCGTCAACTGAATTTTATTGAACTGAACTTATTTCTATTGAATTGAACTTAACTTATTTTTACTGAAATGAAATATATCTTTATTGAACTGAACTTATTTTTACTAAAACCTTAACAAATTTCTTTAGGATTGAACTTATTTTTACTCAACTCGACTTATTTWTAYTGAACTGAACTTATTACTACTGAACTGAACTTATCTAAATAAGTTGACGAGATTAGGAACTTAGTAAAGGAGAATCATATTCAATTTAATCGTATCACACGTATAAAATCGATAAGTATAAAATTAACGGTTTTCAAAATAACTATAAATCTATGAGTGTAATATTTTTTGACTAATTTTCACCTATTATATGACATATGTCGATCATATGATTTTTTTTTTTAAAAAAAAATAATAAAAAATTGATACCTAGAATTTAAAACATACAAACCCTAAGTTAAGAGTTTTGTGGAGTCCATACGTCATATTTGATCTGAATTTCTGGAGTATATATAAGTTTGTATAACGATTACTCGAACCTCAATCTTAGTCCCGACTTGCATATATCCACGACGTGTGTGTAAGCCTTCTTCGATCGGACAATGTTCTAAACTATGATCAATACACGTTGTGTATGTCTATCATCGCTTTGGTACTTACCAAGTTACCACATCATATGTTATACCAACACAAGTCACGACTCACGAGGGCACAAATGGCAAGAGCGTCACATTCATGCAGCATGAAATTGACCAATGTTGCACTAACACATACAGCATTGCAACATTGAATTGAACCCCCCAAAAAATCAATTCTATTTTGTATAAATAAAATTAAATAAAAATGGTCGAAAATGATGGGGTAAGGTGGAGTGGATGTTGTGGATCAAAAACGACAACAAGAATTGTGGGACTTGTGGCATAAATTTATACAAGTGGCTCAATTTYATATATAATTAGGATTATTAGGATTAGGATTGACTATTATTCAAGCACTTGTAATCGCACCAAACTATATATGACCATTGCATTTTAAATCATTTTTTCCCATAATGTATGTTTCAACCCTATTATTAATTAATTCTACCTATATTACCATGTGTTAATTAAGTGCTACTAACCCTATTATTGATTTGATTTGATTTGATATCAACATATGATAATGTATCACTCATTTTCCTAATTAATTTTGATTGAAAGTAACTTTGCGAAATTGCTAGCAAGGTGATGAAAAAACTACGTTAATAATATCAAAATAAGGGAAAAAAGTTAACGAATGTTAGTGATTTCGTTAAAGTAAAGACATTTTAGGCAAAATACCTCAATTYAGAAGTAGGTGAAACAGTTCGAAAAACTTAGATATTATAGTATAGATAGATGATCAAGATATACATTTACATTTCTAACATTAGGTATCGGTTTGATAATTAAACAAAATCCAGGAAAAAATTTATTCAATTGAGTAWTTCGGATTCAAGTTGGGACAGTCTCGTAATGTAGAAAAGTTTTTGACGAGTAGTCGTTTCATTTAAATCATGTGTAGCTCAAATGCTTTTGGTTTGAATTTATAAATCATCACGAATGATTCTTTAGGTGTCAATGTGTCATTTACTTCGTGTGGATATAATTTGATGCAATTTTATACTATAATAATATCTCATCATATGTAGGATATTATTATTTTACAAAAATTATTATAATTAACCTAATACATCTCCTTCGTTCTAGACTAATAAAAAGTTGTGCAAAAAAATTTAAAAAATATGTTCATCATAAACCTTGGAACCAATTACAATTACAAACATCCTAAAAGTTGTGTTAAACAAAGGCATTGACTTGTCCATGTGAAGTCCATTCATGTAGCAACTACTCGTAGCATACTAGCATTGTAGCAATCTATAACGTACTTAATCATCCACTAATTAACTAATTG
>SNQN01000022.1:98882-144641 GCA_008642245.1 Bassia scoparia | reverse complement strand
GTGTATTAGTAGAAGTAAGACACTACTATAAGCCAATTTAGTTTGACTTAAGGATAATATTAATATCTCATTTTACTCTAATTAGTCTAATTAATACACAATACTCTATATTACCACTCAAAACTGTGTGATCTATTCATCTAAGCTAATTGCGCCAATTGAATCAAAGACAGTGTACTTGTCAATTTATTTAAGCACTTTTTTGGAGTATAAATCAAGTGAGTTAGGAAGTGTAGTTTTTGTGGGCTTAGCTTGAAAATTGATCCAAACCATATTTGTCAAGTTTGCAAAAAAAAAATAATAATTTGTGTATAAAAATAATTTATCATCGAAAATATTTTATAATGTTTCGGAAAATATTTATACTTTGAAAATAACAAAACTTTAAAACGATTTATGAAATCATATTTTAAAACACATTTTGACTTCAATAAAACTCTATTAAGAAAATAAACTAACTAATTCAAAAAATTTAAATATAATCATACTTTATATTAAATAATTGGGTTTTAAAAAATACGAGGTGTTACATCCTTACCCCCTTAGAAAAAGTTTCGTCCTCGAAACTGGAATTCGGTAGAACTTTCATCAAAAGTAGAACACAAAGGGTTAGTTCAGAAAACATATAAACGTTGTCATCAAAACATAACCGTTCATAAGTAACCTTGACTTATGCATCCGTACTTTGCTAAAAAGCTTTTGAGTTCTTCTCGTTCGTTAAAGCACTTCGTAGCTGGAGAGGTTCGTGTCAAAACACGCGGCTTGATCGAGTGATACTTGCATAACATTGATTCATAAAAAGCAGCGTGAACAATTCTAAGTTAGTTAGCGAAATCGTGTCGCTCCCTTGATAGACAAAATCTTCAAAACACGTGTGAAAGTCTACTTTTCTTCTTTTCATTAGACTATGTCACTCCTTCGTTTCCTTGTGTCGGGTGCATTCTCTTGATAATCGAATCTTGTCGGCAACTTCAACTAGATTGAGTGCGCCATCATCGTACTCTAGTTGTGCAAGAACATTGGTCTCAAGAAGAGTAAGAACGAGTATCATAGTGAAACGTTTTTAGAGCTAGTTAGTTCAAACCAAGTGAGTAGAGAGTTTGATACTTGGTGAATCGACCATCATCGAAATCGTTTCTTAACTTGTAAGTCTTGTATCAAGATCTTCATCACACAATCACCAAATCTTGTCGATAGGATATATATGAATAATTAAAGAATAAAGATGAATGAGAAAGAGATAGAAGCAGTAACTCCAAGCCTCTAACTCCAACTCCAACTCCAACTCTAATACTTGTGGTGAAGAGTTTGGATTGTCTTATTCCCTCTCCCCCATTGTAATATCATTATGTTAAACTTAGTTTTATAATTGTATAACTAAATGCTAATAAAGTAGAGAATGGTTTATGTAATAGTGCACACATGGTGGTCTTTCATTAAAAAAAACCCATCAAAAAGACACAATAACTAAAACATTATATTAAATATAAAAAAATAAATTAATCTATCTATTTCATATTTATCTTTTAAAAAATTATATTAAATTAGATTTAAAAAATAAACTCATAGGAAAATTACTAAATGAAATCTAAAAAAAGAAATTATTCCTATCATATTGAGGTACTATCTTATCTTTAAAACTTATTTATATATAATAAAATTATAAAGAGTAGATAAAAAATAAAAAAAATTAATTTAATAATAAAAACTTATTTTAAGTAAAAAATTATATGGAGTGAAATCTAAAAAATGCATATAATATTTATAAATATCTTAAATTAAATTAAAACTAAAAAACAAAAATTATATGACATAATCTCATTCTAAGTTGTGTTAAAATTATTTTGATTAATTTTTTTTTACGTTAGTGTTAATCTAGTCCTAAAATATGCGAAAAAGTCAATAGTTGCTATTAAAAAAACGTATAGAGGAATTATAACTTAAATTCACAGAAATATATCTTATATATATTAATACGAGATTACATTGTTTAAAAAAATATCGATACGATAACAACATATGCCCATCTACTTCACTCTAAAAACTTATTTCATATATTATTACACCACATACTAATTATATTTATCTAATATAAATTATTAAATGTATTATCATATTTATCTAAATACGATAAATAACTTCTTCATAACACAAATGTTTGGCCATTTTTTTATAAAAAAATCACAAATAATTGGTTAAAATGTGTTTCTCAATCTGACTAATCAGGCATGGTTTAAAATTTCGTACGAATCTCCTTTGCTCACCTACTAGGTACTTATTTTATCCATTAATCAATTGAGAGATCCAATCAAATACAACTTTCATAAGTCCACAAACAACATCAACGTTCCTTGATGGTTAGGTAACCATATAAGTATTCGAATGACAACAATACAATCCCAATTACAAAGCATGAACATTATATCCAATTATGAATTTTTTGTTCGTTCACCACCTAAAAAAGTAATTTTATAAAAGGACAAATTCTGCTCATAATAACAATGAAAGAAAATGCTTTTTTTTTATTTTCGGAACTTTTTTCCTTATTTAGTTTTATTTTATTTTTGAACTTTTGTCACTATTATTTATTTTTTTGGTTCCATTTTTCAACTTCCATGTTAAGTGTCGGAGATCCCAAGCTACACATCAATCTACCACCCGAGCCTGCGTCACACCAAACGTCACCCATTATGTGTACACTGGCAGCAGCTGACGTGGGCCCGCCTGTCATCATTCTAAACTTCTCTCTTGGCGTCTCACACTACTGTTTTTTCATAGTTTTCGTCACTAGCGCCGAGTCCACTTGCTCGGATCTCTTTCAATCCACGCAACCAAAACTCACTGTATTTCTCTTAACCCAATCTTAGGGCGGTGTTACAGACAAATTACTTAATAGTTGTCAATGCTGTGTTGTTGTATAATTTTCTCCGTTTTAAATAAGTGTCTCACATTATAGACTATATAACATAATTTTGGCCTCAATCATCAATTTAATCTTTTGTTTGAGATGTTTCGTAACATGGTATCAGAGCGAGAGAGGATGAGAAATAGTTTGACAAAACACGCTTGCCGAGACACAACTTTATTTGACCGTTAATAACCTATAATTATGATTAATGAAAAATTATAAAAACTAGATATTCAGTATAGTATTTTAACGAGACGAATCTAACAAGATCTCACTTGACTATATTTTTCATTACGTTAAAGCACAACTGTCAAAGTACTCTCTGTGAATAGTGGAATCGTCAAAGTAGACACTTATTGTAAACGAAGGAAGTATGTATTTTACCTTATCCCACTGTATTTTGAATACTTTTACTCGCTTTGTTTGATCAATTTCCATTGATTTTATGCTGGTTGAGTGTTTTTCCTGTTATTTTGTAAGTACAAACCTAATTATGCGTAAAATATCAACTTGGCGAAGATTTGCTAATATGAGATGTCAAAAGCTACTCATAAAGACATTTTTGTGTTGACCGATCTCATATCCGTGTGAGGTCCCACACCTCGATCGGTTGCCACTATACTTAGAAGATTTCTAAGTGTTACTTTGAGAAAAAGTTACACGCACCCGGTGAGTTTTTAGACACCCGACCGAGTGAGCATTACGTTAATTCAAGCAACAATTTCAATACCCGGTGGTCCCAAACACATGTTGGTCTCCAATGAAGAAGCCTAGATGTTGTATGTACCCGATTGATTTCACACATGCCCAACTGGTCTCTCTGACTTAGCTTTTTTGGGAGCTTTTGAGATTAGCTAAGTTGCTAATTCGACGAGTTCGATTTGTTTTTGGGTCGACTTTTCGTTTTCCTTCTCTTTTAGTGGATGTTTAATAGGTTGTTGGGAAAATGTTGAACACTTTTTCACTTTTCTTCAAGCTTTGTATTGGGATAGGGTTCTTGTACTTCTTTCTTTGGGTTGCCAAATAAACTCTTTTGCATCAGTTAATCATATTTAGTATTAATTCCAATTCTTTTGCTTGTTATTGTTTATTGTTGTTAATCTCTTATGATTTTTTCTCCATTTTTGAATCTTTAGTCTTCATGATTCCATTGTTGATTTCTTGTAATTCAATATGCATAGAGTAGTTTACTTCTAGGATTGTGAAACTAGCAAATGTGCATGAGTCTGTTGTATTTAGGATTTAAAATGGTTGTTTTGGCAATTCTTTTGATGGTTTTTCGGATTATTGTATGTTTGCTAATTCAAATATGTCTTCAATTATATAAGCGAGAGCTGCGAATTTGATGATGGATTGCTATCTTTGAACAATAAGCCTTAATCGCATAGTTTCTTTAATTTGATTGAGGAATTTATTGCAGAGCGAGCAACTGTCTTCTCCTTGCCTAAATTCATTCCTATCCCTACTGTTGTTCATGAATCATGATCGATGCATAGTGAATCCTTTTAGCCCTAGGTTTTTAATTATTGAATTTTATTCACTCYTTGTTTTTGCATTCTAATTAGGTAATCAAAACTCCAACTTTTGATCGTTAGTAATAGTGAACTTGGTTCGAATTGTGACTTTATTTTGTCCTTCCCGAGTTGTTCGACCCTACTTGCCCAACTATACTAGTTAGGTGAATTAGGAATTATTTTTGGTAGTGAAACAGCCTATCAGTCAACATTTTTAACTATGATCGTGTAGTGTAACGATCATAGACTCGTAATGAGGTATTCRTGTCACGAAAAAATAAATTATTACTCGTCTAAAAAATATTGTCAACCTTTTATTTTCAAGAATAATTTTAAAAGTATAACAACTTTCGAGACAATATAATTGTAGAACTTTCATAACGATATTACCATAATAATCGATAATAAAATAAAAGGTATAATAATCATGTTATTCTTCCCTAAGAAGGGTTACATAATAATACCTTTTACGAAGCGCTCATGTAAGTAGTACTTATCTTTACAATTACAAATCTATAACTATAATGAATTAAAATAAATTTTTATATTTACAACGGAGTACTGTATCATATTAACAAAAAAATCCTCCAACTCCAAACAAAATTAAAACAACTCCAAGAAGACAATGGTACTCCGTATTACGTACCACATAATATTACTCGTTAATAACAGAAAAGTATACATAATTCGCAACTATTCTTCCCCGAAAATGGGTTACGTAATGATATCTATCCGAAACACTCATGTAAGTAGTACTAGTAATAATTTATCATAACATACAATATCATATATAACTCTATAATACCATCGGAAAAGTTTAGTTTATTAGTTATACATTCTTCCTCAAGAAGGGTTACATAATGACACCTTATACAAAGCACTCATGTATGTAGTACTTGTAATACTTTATCTTAATAATGTTACCATATATTACTGAGCTAGATAACAACAAAAAGGGCATAGATAATCAGGTGTAAATTCTTGCCCGAAGAAGGATTGCGTAATGATACTTTATACAAAGTATTACTTGTGCAAACAGTATTTGTAATACTTTATCTCAATTATATTACCATATATATATTCCTCGTTAACAACAAAAAATATGCATGATTACATACATATTCTTCCTTGAAGAAGGGTTACATAACGATACTTTATACGAAGCGCTCGTGTAAGTGATACATCTAATATTTTAGCTAAACTGTGTCAGTGTGTTACCAAGCATATATAACTCGATAATAACARAAAAGTATAGATAACTTGGTGTATTGTATGCATTCTTCCCYGAAGAAATGGTTGCATAATGATACCTTTTACAAAGCACTCGTGTAAGCAGTACTTGTAATACTTTATCTCAACGATATTACCATATATTACTCGATTGTAACAAAAAAGGTATACTTGTAGATAATTAGGTATACATTCTTCGCAAAAGAAGAGTTACATAATGATACCTTAAACGAAGCACTCATGTAAGCAGTACTTGTAATATTTTATCTTAATAATGATATTACCATATATCACTCGATAATAATAGAAAAATATAAATAATTAGGTAGAATTATGTAATGATACCTTATACGGAGCAGTGAARCACTCGGGTAAGTAGTACTTATCTTTACAATTACAAGTACTAATCTTTTGATGTCAAAAGAATTTTTCTTAGTAATACCCCAACCAAAAATTAAAAGAGGAATAAAAAGTGCATGCGGTCCCGCCACTTGAAAATGAAACACATTTGAAGAAAAACCAAACTGAAATTAAAAATGTGTGAAAAAAATTAAACTTTTACCTCCAAAAACAACAAACTCTCAAATTCTCTCTCCTAAAATCTTCCTCATTTTTAGCACTTTTGTCCTCAATGTGTGTTGAGAACTGTCCTTGTTTTTTCCTATTTCCTTATCTTTCTCCCTAAAAAAAATAAAAAAAAAATAAACTATCTCATCTCATATAAAAAAACTCATTTTTTCACACCCTTTGTAAAAAAGTCTTTAATTATTTCTCTTTTAAATAAAAGGGAAAAGAAAAATAAAAACAAGAGAGGAGGCAAAATTGAGAGAGAAAGATCAAGTCAAAAGTGAGGGGCCTATTTCAATTCCAAATTGCAATATTCAATTCTCAATTATCAATTCAACAATTCCTCATTTTTTTTCTTTTTTTAATAGTAGTAAGTATTAAAAAAATAACATTTTTTTTTACTACTATCAATAGTCATCATATCAATATCTTTTTATCTCTAATCTTTTCTCACTTTCTCTCTTGTCAATTTCTTTTCCCACTTTTTTCAATTTATTTTTTCCATCACATTTGATTTACTTCAAAAAAAAAGAAAAGAAAAAACAATAATCTTGTTTAAGTGAAAATATCCAAAACTCTAACTCAAATAAATAACTTATTAATTCTTCTTCTCCTTTTTTCCCACAATTTCTTCCTTTACTTCTGAAACTGTTAAATTTCAATATACTTAATAGTAATACATATCATAACTGTTTCACTCTTGGTATCTTATAATTATTTCCAATTACATTTATCATTTTAATTTCTGTTAAAACATCTTTTGAGGTGGGTTGTGCTTGCATTTTGTTGTTCCGTTATCTGCTCTTTTTTTAATCAGTTCATCTTCACGAAGAGAAGTCAAGAAATTTCAGAGATTTATTTCTTTTTTTTTTTATTTTGATTTGATTAAGATTTCTATTTTCTGTTTTATTTTTATTGCGTGGGAGGAAATTAGAGTAGGAGAGTTAACTTTCTAATCAAAAGGTTTTCTGAGATTTTAATTCAAAAATCACAATATCATTCTCGAGTTTATTTATTCTGATTCTTTTTTTAATTTCTTTTTTTTTTCTTTGAATCGATAATTGCACAAATAACGCAATACAGCTTTTTTCTATCTTTTTGAGATAAATCATGTGGTATCGAAATTGGTGATGTTTGAGAGTGGGTGTTGAGTTAGGAACAAGTTTTAGGATCTGGGTTTGTGAGAATTCAATCAAAGATACTCAAACAGTGTCATAAAATAGACAATAGTAGTAACGATGGGGGAAGTTGGAAAATTGTGAGGGATGATTTCGAAGAGCAATTCTGATATATTTGATATATTGAGCACAGCCATATGGTGGCAGCGTCAGATTGTCGAAAGAGTTAGTTGGAGAGAGAAGATTGCGGAGTTGTTGTTAGTGTGATGACTCGTGTTTGGGGTGTGATTGAGTTGATTGAGTTTCTGAGCGATCATGGTAGGAATGATGTGAGGTTAAGATGGTAATCTAAAGGGGGTTGATAATTTCACGAATGATTACCATATCAATGTGGTAATAGGGAGTAAGGGAGAGTAAGGGTAATAAGCACATAGAGGGATACTAGATAATGATGTGATGTTGTAATCCATTGATGTTGGTGGTTGAATGGAAGGGAATAGATGAATGATCATATCAAGTAATTATTTAGTTATGGGAAGCTGAGAAATGCTTTGACTGAGACGATTGAAAGGAAGAAATGAGTTGTTTGAGGAAGTTTTGAGGATCAAGAGTTAGCTCCTGTTAATGTACATAAAGATTGGAAGGTTGGGTTGAGTTTAGATTGTGTGATTAAAATGTGTTTAATTTCTTATAAGTGGGGTTTGATGTGACATATTTGTGTTTGTGCACGGGATGAGAGATAGAGGTGTAGATGAAGCTTCCCCTCATTGTGTGTGTGGGGTCGCGATATTAGCAGTCAGAATCAGCGTTGTTTGAATCATTAAGAAGGCTGCAATTGATGGCGTTGAATGTTGATATCCTCAAGGTTTGAGTTTTATTTGTTTGTTTGGTTTTGCTCGAATTTAATGTTCTSAATTCTGATGGTATACAATTCTGCTGAATTCAGACAACTGAGATTGGGAAGGCTGTTAATGGCATCCGAAGACATAGCTCTTCGGATATTCGTAAACTTGCTCGAGCACTGATAGAGTATGGCACTATTACTCTTAGCAAGAACATTGATTATATGCCTTATTTCTTCATTGTACTTTGGTACTTTGGTGTGAATGTATGTTACATTCTGGCTTGTTTGGTTGATGAGAAGCAGTATTATTTTGACCTTGTCATTGTTGGTTAATGATGTAGCAAGACTTGCCACTGTGATTGATAGATAGTAGTGCTGCTTCCTGCATTTTCGTACAAAGTTTCTACAATATGCATGAGTAGAGCTATATTTGTCTATTTGATGGTGTGATGAATGAAATGACCTGAAATTAGTGCACGAAAGTGCTTGTGATGCTGCCTTTTGCTGTCTGACTTGGTTGTATGAACCTGGATTTGCTGCTTATTGTGATCTTTGTAGTTTTCTCTTGATCAGTAAAGTGCAATGCTGGTTTCCTAGTATAGCTTTACTAATAGACAGTGTTCTCACTTGTTTCCTTTGCKTTGACAGTGGATGGAAGATTATTGTCGACGAATGGGTGAAAGCTACCCAAGAGCTTGCAGGTATCATTCTGCTAGTTTCAGTCTGTCGCTGTTCGTTCTTGTTACTGGATAGTAAATCATCACTATACTAWGGCATGTTGACTCATTAGTTTCGCCTTTTTTTTTTGTGTGTGTGCAGAAGGGGGTACTCCTGATTCTGTCAATCCATCCACAGTTGATGAGGAAGAAGGGCTTCCTTCTCCTCCAATGGATGATGTAGTATTTTTCTCCACTCAAGCTATGGATTTCTCACAGGTACATGCTTTATGTGATTGTCTATGTGACCATTTTAATGTATCGTTAGGATTTGCTTTCTGAGATTGACTCTCTTCTTCTTCTCATGGGTTCTTCACTTGCAAATATGAAGTTTTTTGATGGCATGGATGATGACGGAAGTAAGTCAATCTTCCTCTCCCTTAGCCTCATCTTTTACTAGTGCGATTGGTTTTGGTTCTTTTCTGAATTCCCCGCTTGTAATAATCATACTGATGATGATCGGGGATATGTTATTGCAGATCCTCGAAACTCTGGGGAATTCAACAAGAACCCAAATGCTCGGGAAAGAAAGCCCCCTGTGGCCAAGCAAGAACCTYCAAAGAGGAGAGAAGAACCTCCAAAACAAGCAACTACCCTCACAAGAGATAACAAGTTGCAACAACAGGCGAGAAGGCAAGAGCCTCTTCCAAAGCCWACAAARCCAAACAAGCCCTTAAACACACAATCTGGTCCTGGCAGACCTGTAAAGCCTRACGTTGAACAGCGGGTCAACAATGATTCTAAACTTCAGCAAAAGCCAGAGAGGCCTATGGTCCAGAGAAGGCCTCCTCCTCAACCTGAGGTATATACAGAGTCTTCAACTTTTATACCTTATGATTTCAGGTTGAAGTTTCTTGATCGTATATATCTTAAACATGTTTCTATGCGTGTAAACAGAAGATAAGATCATCCAGTGACAATGCAGTCCAAGAGAAACTAGAAGCTTCAAAAAGGAAACTGCAAGAGCGGTACCAACAAGTCGAGAATGGTATCTATACTCTTGAACTCTTGGCAATCATGGAAACTTTGCACTTGCATGCTATACCAATTGATTTGAACCTAAAATAGATGGTACTAACTGTAAAATGTGATCTTACTTGAATGCTAAAACAGTGAAGAGGCAGAGGACCATACAAGTAATGGAGATACATGATATTCCTAAGCAAGGGCTTTCAAAACCAAACCCATTTGGTAAATTTGGCAACCAGAACCGGAATTGGGGAAATGGAAGGAGATAGTTTGTGTGAGATGTACAGCGGCTCATTAACATGAGGAGAAGTTTTCCCWTTCGCTRTGGCTTGCAGCTTTCGATTCAAGAGCCGGCCATCAGTTCTCTGGCAGGAGTTGGAGCTTCATTTTGACAGTGGGGGAAGATGCCTCAATGGTCGGTCGGTCATTCGGTCATTTGGTTCTGCAAATTAGGGCAATAAACCCTCCGGGAACATTCTTTGTAGAGCAGTTGATTTAGCAGTCATTTGAGCTCCTAAGTATATCAGAGTCTTGATGATTTAACAGTCCATTTAACTCAAACTCAGTATGTTTTGATGACTGTTTTCCTCAATTCCTTTTGTTCCATACCCTGGATTATACAAGCTATGCACTGAAAAATATGTGCATGCTCATAATCTCACCATTACATGTAACTCCGAAATAAGGTACATATGTTACTTCAAAAGAATATATATAATATATAGGTGCAAAGGGACAATTTGTAATATTGAACTTGTTACTCCCCTTTTCCTGTTATTTTTTTTGGTGAGATTTTTTTAAAAAAAAACATTAAAAAAATACAAATTGGAACGGGCGATCGATAAATGAGTTATTAAGAGAAAATAATATAAAACGAATTTCAAGTAAATTAAGAAAAATACCCCAGTTTAGATAATTTTACATGAAATATTATTTTGTGTCTTTAAGGAGCCGTTTAAGATATTGATGGGAACGATATTTGATTCAAAATTTTGTAAACTCATAATACTTGAATTCAAAATTTAGAACAGTCATTATTGTATTGGACTTGAAATACAAGTATATCTTAATAAGTCCTCAACGTAATTATAATTCAAGGAGGGGTGAGGACTTATCAAGGAGGGGTTTAAATCCTTAATCCCTAATCATCGGTATGAATATATACGAAGTATATATAATAAACTACTTTGTCATTCATTTTAGAGTTTGATACTTTAATAAACAATAAATATATTCATCTACTTATATGAAGAAAATTCAATTATTTGATCTTGTTAGTTATAACATGCTTTTTTTTTTTTAATTTTTTGAAATATTTTCCAATATATGCATTGGTAGAGTGGTGGTGTGATGTTTATCCACGAGCAAGAAATTTCAAAAGTGATTCTAATTAGCAATTAGTCAAACATCATAATGTGCACATACAAAAAATGAAAATTTTTCCATAAGTGGAAGGTATCATTGTATCAAGTATCAACTATCAAGTCTTGTAGAGAAAAGAAGATAATACAAACCCCTTTGTCTTTTTGGTAGAAGATAAATGCAACCTCTTAGGAAGTAGCCATACATTTCCCAATACTCTTGTTTTGTTTAATTGTTTGGGAGGTAGTGTGTAAATAAATTGCACTAAACGTGTCTGTTCTTTTCAATTTATTTTCAATACTTATTAAATAAGATGAGTTCAAATTAGTTTCCATAAGTAATAATATATTCAATTATTATATTTTCCTCTCACAAATAAGTTCAAATAAGTACTCTCTCCGTTTTTTAGATGTTTCATACCATTTTGGTACGGTTTTAAGAGTTGATTGAGTTGAATAAAATAGTTGAGTAAGTTGGGTAAAAAGTTGAATAAATTAGGTAAAAGAGTAAATATGTGAATGAAATTTTATGGGAAATAGTAATTTTGGGTGAATAGATTAGGTAAAATAATGAAAGTTGACTTTAGAAATGAGTAATTCATTAATGTTAAAGTAAATAAAGTAGGTAAAAGGTAAAAAAAATTATTTTTAGATTGGTTTGGAACATCTATTTGAAAACGTTCCAAAATAGAAACTGGAACAACTAAAAAAACGGAGGGAGTATTAATAAGTTTAAAAAAATATAAGGAGGTATTAATAAATTCAGATTGGTTTCTGATACAATTGGTTATATAATGTACATGTTCAAATGTAGGATTTTTTAATTTCTATAATTTTATACGTACATTTGTAATTTGTAGCATTCTGAATATTTTAACATAAATTTATACGAATGTAGGATTGTTTTTTAAATTTGTAGCATTCTTAATATTTCAACATAATAATAACTACTCGTGTATAGTTTTCCATTTTAGAAATAAAAGTAGATTTTTTTTTTCTAAAAGAACTTATCTTATATCAATTAAATGACAATATAAAAGAAATTCAAAAGCCTAAATGTCAAAAAAGTCGTCGAAACACATTTTAAACGTCAAAACTCTCCAAATTAATGAGTTGTCATCATCAAATAAATATCGTAACTACATCTAAATGGTATACCAAAACTAAACTCAATTGTAAATGTTGAGCAAAAATGATAATGACATACAAATTAAAAACACTATTCTTCTTTATGAACCATAATATACGTCATCGATTATGTAAAAGACCACTCCTTATGCATAACCTTAAAACATACGTCATTACGGACTATGTTTAAAAGGAGATTTTCGAAGATTGTTTTTACGCATTAAATGAATTAGCTAAAATAGTATCCATGATATACATGTACATGTTGATTGATATCTTTTTATGTGAAGTTCAAGCGAAAATTTGTGCTTTTTAAAAAAAAAATCTTATTATCACTCGTGTATGCAACTAACCCTAAATTCCGGCTTAAGAGTCTCTCTTAAATTTATGCTTCAATTCCTACTTTTGGATCTTGTATAGAATAGGGCAAACACAAGCAACAACTCTGGTGGTTGTCTCTTTACTTATACATGGTCCTTACAATATTAAGAATTGTGAGACAAAAATTAATTTCTCTAATGTTTATTATATCTCTATTTATGAGCTTCAAATGTAGATAGAGCATGCTCAAATAATGAGTATATGTATAACATACTATAATTAATTATTTATAATTTTGTATTTACTCCAAAATAATTAACATAAGATGCCAATAACAATATATATATAGGAATAAGGAGGTATCTTGCAATAGTTATGAGACAAGCAACTTCAAAAGAAAGCATATATTCATTAATTAGATTAATAAAAAAACAACAAATTATTTGCAAAGCAAAGCATCATTTATTCCCATTAAAAACTTACTTACAAGTGTTGTTGGTAGACTTTAGCTATAATTGAGACACCTACTCACAAACTAATTAATCAACAGCTTATTAGTAGGCATATACTGATCTACTCCTACCAGAATTATTTTTGTGTTGTGGATGCCACTTCTTAATGTTTCTTCTTTCACCCACTCACTCACTCACTTTGGTGGGGGCTCAATTAACATACACTCCCTTTGTTGCATTGCAACTTGATTGCAACCAACATCTTTGAGACCCATCCATCATCATTTCCTTTGTTGTTAGTTCCACTTCAAAGTCGGACACTAATACGTCTATCTGGTGGGTTATTAAGACTCGACTGCACAGTTAATTAAAAGATCGACATTAATGTATATAGTCAGGTTTAGCATTACAATATCAATTACATATATATTTTAATTGTGTGTTTGGGATGGATCATCAACCTAACTAAGTCAACATGATTAAAAAAAATAGTTACCATCCCGACATTGTAGGGGTTCAACTTAGTCAAAATATGTCACTAAATTGAAAGCACCACTACTACAAGTCTAAAACAATGAATAAAAGTAAACAAAGTTACTTCCCAAGCTCCCATTGCCAATAATAAGTAATAATGTAGTCATTTGGATTATATTATTATTATCATTGCCATTTTTTTTAATGACTTACTCTCAATGATGGCATCATTTGTTACATTGTCATCATCTAACTCCAAATTAAAGCATTATTCACCCTCCATTTCTTTTATTGTAATTAATAGTAGATCATAAAAGATATTACGAAATCAAATATAATCACAATAACATCATGATCATGATATATTATTGTGTTAGTATATATTAGAGATCTTTTAACTCCAAAATAAAAACTAAATGTCATCAGATTGATTTAGTAATATATATAGTTAATATATTAACAAGAAACGAGACACATTCTATTAATATTACCAAATAAAAGATACTCGCATCGTATAATATATTTGAACTTGATTGGAGTTATTGAGGGACAAAGAACAGGAATGGATCAACCGTGATACATGTCGAACGTTGTTTTAATCACTCCGTATTTTAGGATCGTTTTTGCTCGTTTCAGATCCAGTTTCATAAGATTCGTTGTTTGGATACAGATATGGATCCTCATTTCAAAAATGGAGATGAATCGATCCGGATCCAATAGTTCAATTCTATGGGAAGAAGTCATGGTAGAAGACTTGCGTTTAATAATTAGTGAAAATGCAATGAATTTGTAAGAGAGAACTAAATAACACGTACTACTCGTATTTGGGTTGTGATAATGCAAATTTATGCAATGATTGACTTTTTAAATCAGGTTGCGTGCCAAAATAAAGACGCGGGAATATGTGCTTTGACCCTACTTGGTCAAGTTGAAAACTTGATATACCGTAGATATTTTGCGTCTACTATTCTGCATATACTTGACAAATCGGTCAAATCGATCGATCAGGTCAATAACAGGTCGGTTAATATTATTAAATGAGTTTTTAATAAAAATTGCGACTTCCTCAAAAATAAACTTTGAATTTCACTTTTCAATTTCGAGTTCGATCAAGTGAATCGATCAATCGGTATTATTTTTGAGTCGGTTTTTGTGCGGATCGGGTTTACTTTTGTTGGGTATAATTCTCGTACATCTTAACGAATAAGTGAATAACGAGTATTCTTTCCTTCCTTCTTTATACTGTATAATAATACACACCAATTGTTGGTATTCCTTAGCCTGACATTCTCGCAATGTGTGCTTCAAGCTTCATGATTCCATAGATAGGGTTGTTCTCTATCAGAACTTCCAAGTCAATTTCCAAGTCAAGTGGTAAATGATTTTGGTACTTCATATTTTAATTTACGCACTTCATTATGTCACTATTCATGTGAGAAGAGATGGAGTGCCAAAATTAGTTCTTTTTTTTTTGACAAAGGGGAAAAGCTAAGAGATTAGTCTGTGACTGAGGTCCTAGCCAAATTTTTATAATCAGCCAAAGTCACATTACAAACATACCTATGATAACTATTACAAATCACCAAACATTAAAAACATAAGTTTATTTGGGAGATGGAGAAGATCTGGACTTTGAATATGGCTTGCTTTTCTCTTGATTCCACCGCGATTGCTTTGGAGGTTCACAGTTTTACTAGGAGAATAATCAATTTGGTTAGAACTCGAGTCAAGTTGGATTTTCGACATATAAGGGAAAATAAGGTTGAAAGACATGTGAATGGGTTTCCTTTAAATGGGGCTTCGAGGCTATATGGCGCACTTGAACGGAGTTTGAGGTTGTGTCCTCCTTGATCGACTACGGTTACCCGTAGTAAGGTTTAAAAGGGAAATGTCACGATTGCTCGTAGCACAAGGTTGGGAGCACATTGAGCTCTTATCAATATGGCTAGTGGGATTAGAACAAAAGAGTGGTTGTGGGGTCACTGTAGGATGATGGATGGTCTTGCCCTCACCATGTGGAGCGGTTTCCATTGGAGACTTTTCCTCACACTTGTTTGAAGTGTAGTTGTCTAAGGAAGGAGTTAATGGTACAAGTTCCTCTTGAGACACCACAGCCAGATTTGGGGGCTTCTTTTGGGAGTTCACTGCCAAAATTAGTTCTCATAGGGTTGTTCTTTATTAGAATTTCCAAGTCAAATATTATGAGACGGAAGGGCAGTCTTTAACTCTTTTGTGTTTCATGTTGTTGTGGTGTTTTAAAATAGACATTACATATTCGTCAAAAGAAATTGACGAAGTAACGTAGTTGTTATACCTTTCTCGTTAAAGTTTTATGTGGATTGCAACATTTTCTTGGTTGAAAAATACTTTAATACGAAGTATATTCCTCCTTGCCACTTGATGAGCCAATCTTTTTACCTCTCTTTATTTTTTTAGTCCTCATGTGAGCTTCAATAAGACTCGGTTTATTTATCTGGTCTAAAATTTACGGTGTTTTAGTTCAAGTCAATCAAAATTCAATTCAGGTCCATTTTATACCAAAAAACAGAGCATATATACTTCATGATAAAGCCTCCTTTTCTCTTTGAATATTACCATTCTTTTTTCCTTCGAAATAGGGAAATCTCCGACATATTTTCTTGAAAATACTCCTACAATTAATTATGTCATAAAGTAAACCAACATACGAATAATTTTAAATTTATTAGATACTACTCATAGTCGGAGATACATTATCACCCTTTCATTTTTTTTTAATTGCTAAGATAATGAAAGAGAGTAAAAATTAAGTAGCCCATTCATGCTAGTGAGGAGGCAATGCATGAAGGAATTTAATTACATGACTTCCACACAACTACAAAAACAAATGAGAGGAAACTTTCAACAGTTTCAAGTGTACAATAAGATACCTCTTTTTTCTTTTCTAAGAATCTGTTACAATAATATTGACATGGGTTCAGCAAATCTTGGTGAGATTACAAGAGTCATATTATTAGTGATTATACTATATATTATAATATATATTTTTTAATCATTGTCACTTAATATATTAGCTTCTACTAGAGGTGATCATGTGTCGGGGTGAGTTCGGGTTCAAGTCGGTCTTGACCTAAAATGTAGGCCCTTTAGTCGGGTCTAGGTTCGGAACTAAAGTTTATGTCCAAGGCCATAAAATTAAGGGCGGGCCTAGCGGCCTTTTTCGGACCAGACCCAAAAATTTAACCCAAATGTCTTAAATTTGATCGTCAAAGTCCGAGCAAAAAAGAAATTTCGGACCGAAAAAGTCATGACAAAAACCCGCAAAATTTCGATTGGACCAGGCTCTATTTGATCACCCCTAGCTTTTACATACCTTAATAAAGTACAAGGCTTTTGCATCATTGTGATCGCCATACTAGTAGGCTAATTCATATACTCCATCCGTTTTTTGATGCGTATTACTGTTTTTAAACTATTTACGTACATATATAGTATTTCTAACATACATATGAACTACTATTACATGTATTATGTGTCATTCAGCCTGTGACGTGAAAGATTCTATAGGTCTACAATCGATTTTTCATGCATTTTGACAAAGAGATTACTATTCTTAAAATAATGTTGTCTAATATGTTCGTTTAGAACCTCAAATCTATTCATCGTCAAACTGTGTGAAAAAACAAAGTAGATAGGGTCTATTGGTTCTATTCTATTCAACTTATTTTACTTTTTTAATTTATCTTCACTTATTTTTTTTTATCTGAACTTATTTGAAATTTTCTGAAATTATTTTGTGTGTGAGAGAAAAATAATAAGGCCTCGTTTGATTGCTCTTAAGTTCCATGGGCACTCACAATTCCCATAATTTTTTTTCCTCAAGTTGTTTGGTTGACATTAAAAAACAAAAATGGAGGAAGTCAATATTCATATTGCAATTTCCCACAAAACGTAGGAATTTATTTCCCTACCCCAACCTTGGCAATTCACAATTTCTAAAACTTGGAAATTCTTACAAATCTACAATACAACCAAACATATTTGAGCATTTCCTAAGAATTTCATGTAAGAAATAATTTTCTATGAAATAGAAATTCACGTGGAAAATTAAATAAATCTTCGAAGCAACCAAATGAATCCTAAATTTGTTCTTTTCAACTTATTATTCTGAACTGAACTTGTATTTTCTGATCAGAAATTATCTGTGCTTATTTATTCTGAAAATAAGTTGAACAGAATAGACTCGTACAGTCGAAATTATTCGGTTACGGATGGAGTATAATATACGGAGTACAGGTCTACGAGATACTGTATACGTGTAGTAGAATAGGGATGTCGTACGATGAAGGCAGTAAAAGTAAAAAAGTGGTACAGTACTTTTTAGATTTTTACTGCGCAACAACTAAACTAAACTACGAGATCAGAGCTCAGAAATATCAGCCGTAAAATGAAGGAATGTAAAGTGGGCCCCACACGGTCGGCAGCGTGTGTATTGCGCACGTGCTGAGTGAAAGTCTAAAATACGGAATGAGTCAGCCTTTTGTCAAATTTGATCCCATTCTCATCTTCAACACTTTGATTTTGACTGTTTACTTTCTTCCTTCTCACTAACTCAGAATATTCTACATTTCTACTTTACACTTATCTATTTTTACTTTTCCAAAAATGTACTCCGTATTATATTAATTGTAATGATTTGACATAAGGTAGAGAGAAAAAATGTTCATTCGTTGCAGTTAGTATGAATGTACGATGCGGAGGGAGTACGTACTTCCTTCGTGACGTAATAAATTCAATAATTTTACTTTCTTGCTTAACTTTGCTAAATAAACTAATGGTAGATTAGGAAAAGAATCAGTGAGGTAAACCCCAAAGAAAAAGGAGGGAAATAAATTGGTAGAAAAAGACAAAAAAAATTGGTACACAATTGGAACCACTTTTTCCAATATCATGTGGATTAATTTATATTAGAGAATTAAAAAGGGATAATATACTGTAATAATTTTGCCACTAAAAATTTACCAAATGAAGAAAGTTGTACAAATGTTGAAATTTTTGTGTTACGTTCAAAAACGGAAATTGTTGAATTCGTTATGTTATGGAGGGAGTATTATTTTCTTCTTAAAAATTAGGTCCTTATTCTCTTTTGCAAATATATACTCCCTCTCTAAATCAGTTTACTTTTGACATTTGCCGAGAGACAACTACTTTAAACATTTATACCTCGAATTATATGTAAGAAAAAAATATTTTTTAAAAATTACATATTTAAAAAGTGTTCGTTGAGATGAATCAAACAAAAACTCACATGAATGTGTTTTAATCTAAATATATATGAAAAAATAAGATCAAACTTATATAGTGAACAATACCAATTTAGCAAATGTAATATCTAAAGTGAATTGGAGGGAGTATCTTCATTTTTTTTACCACATTTAAAAGTTAAAAAAAATCAAGAAAAACAAAGGAAGTATTTATATGTCACAAATTAAGTCAATTTTTAATTTTATTTCATAAATACTACGGAGTACCTTTTTCTTACGAACATTTTTTGAGTAGTTACGAATAAAGTATTAAAATAATTAAGTAAATGAAGTGCTCCCTCCATGTCATATTGTTTTGTACATTTGAGTTTTCTTAACTATTCACATGTAGAAAGAATCTTCTGTATACGTATAAATATATAATAATAAATATTCAATTAATAAGGAGACAATGAGTACATTATTAATATTCAATTATTATAATTTTTGAAAATATACAATTATAGATATTAAGGATACTAATTATATATACATTGGGAAGAACGGTTAGAAAGATCAGACACCTGATCCTGAGTTCATATAAGTATTAGTATTATGTAAGTATAAAATAAGTTGAAAGCAAGAAATAAACCGTAACTAATATATACTAATTGACTTTTTAAAAATTGGCATATGGCGTACCCACTACCCCATTTGTCGGGACTTAGCTTTAAATACATTCATATTCGACAACCCACACTACTTACACGATAAAGCTCTAATTCAAGACTTATTTTTTTWAAAAAAACAAGAAATAAACCGTAACTAATATATGCTAATTGAGTTTTTAAAAATTGGCATCTGACGTACCCCATTTATCGTGACTTAGCTTTAAATACATTCATATTCAACAACCCACACTACTTATACGATAAAGCTCTAATTCAATACTTATTTTAATCGACGTTAAACTGCTTACTATTTGAATAAACTCGTGATGATGGGTATGATGATTATCCTTAGTAAAGTTTGTTGGGGGTGGTATATACCGTGGGCGGCTGGTGATGGTACATGACTACATGGGTGTGCAATAAAAACAGAATGCGTGACTATTTTGACCATATACATTGAATGACAAACAAAGATATATACCAAAAAAAACTAGAATGAATGAATGAATGAGATGAGATGAAGCGAACAACTATTCCACTTTGCTCAACTTTTGGCCCCTTCATCACTGCTCATTATTATCAGGACCCCCACAATGAAACAAGAACCGAAAAAAAGCTACATATACAACTCTTGTATGTAATTCAGATATACAAAGTGAGTTGTCCAACTGACCCGTTTCCGTCAATTTTAATTTTTCATTTTTCTCTCAATTTCCTTTTCTCTTATAAAAAAAATAAATTTGCGTGATATGTTTAATATATATATTGGTGTTGTAAGTTGTGACCAGATACAAGACTTATATGTATACTAGAATTTTGAGCACGCGATGCGTGCATCGGTATATTTCACCACACATATAAGCATTTTGAGCACGTAATGACGAATCAGTATATATTACCATGTATTTGTGTCAACATGATATACATTGTTAATATCATAATATAGCATCAAAAACAACTTTTGAAATTACTCTGACTTATGAATATATTACTTCATCACAAATTAAATGACTGAACGAACAATATTGTTTTATCACCCATGATTTTATCGTTGTCGAAAAATTAGTAACAAAATAATGAACTTCATCACTTAACAAAATGAAATTTAAGTATAAAAATGATTCAATGAGCAACAAAATTTGAAAATTCTGCATGAAATCATAGATTAAAGGAGTTGTTATTCAACTACTACTACACTATAATGTAATTTTACATACATGTTCATCATACATGCATTAAGATTAATATTACTACTCTTAGACATACATATAGTAGAAAAATTAAGATTGTGTACTTGAGTGTTTTTGAATTGGGGGAGATAGTAAGTTTATATAGTAGATTGTACAAATTGTATTTAGTGTCTAAATTCATCACATTGTGTAATAGAATATATAGTGATTGACATATAAATGTCAATTATCATAACTAATGTCTAGGTTCATTATATTAGCATTGATTGATTGAATATATAAAAGGTAACAATTTAATTTTGCAACTTTGAAGAAATCAATGTTATTTAGCAACGATATTTTGACCGTTTAATGTCTTTGATAAATTAATGCAAATATATTTGATTGATTGAAATATTCATAGCTAAATTTTCTTTGTTCAAATTATGTACTCAAAAGATTTACATTGATTTATTTATGTCTTTACTTAAACTTGTTTAAAATGTTATTTGACTTCATTTTTAAAATCTACACTAATATTAATTCATTAAGGGCATTATAGTATATTCATAGGGGGGACACCATAGCTCCCCCCTTGGCTTATATAATAGAGATTAGTGTATCGCTGTCCCGAACTTCATGATAATGAAACAACTCATGAATGCAAACAAAATTGTTTAACACCTTTTTTTTGTTAGACTCCTTTTCCTAGATTTCAAAACTTTGTGACCAACCTTTTGTACTACTACTATTATGGTTGAATTATCATCTTCACACTTGGACTACTCACTACTAAAACCAACAAACATGATATTTGCAATTTATAAATTAAATGAAATTGATATGCAATTAACGTTTAGCATGCCGATAATTACGTAATTTTATCATGCATTTCAAAATCATACTTATATGTAAACGTTTATTAGAGTTTTCGGTTATAGTAGATGTGACTGACTATTAGTTGAGTGATTAATTGTTCAAGCAAAAATTAGTTATGGTTGTAGTTGTTGCATAGTACAATATAAGTTTCCGTAATTAACCAAGCAAAACTTTACATCAAACACATCTTACAGAATTAATTCCATGGATCATTTGTAGCTGTATGCTTACATAATTACATATGTTACGAAGTATTACTCTTAGTACGTTGTTGGGTACAATCCGTCGTATAATACAATTTAATTTGACAAATTGAATTAATTATAAGAGTAAACATTTTTTCTTTTTTTTTTTAAAAAAAAAACGAATACGAAGAGAGTGTACTTGACTCAACTAATCATGTTCAAAAGTTGTTGCATGAATGCAAAAAGGTTATATAATATAGTAAATTTGACAGTTAGTAACAACATAATTGGACTGCTAGAAAAAATATGCAGTACTTGACATAAAAACATCAATCAATGTCAAAAAAGAGGCTAACAACCTGAGGAAATTCAACTCCTCTTTCACACCTCTATTCCAATTTAGCCGACACACTAATGTGTTGAGGTTTGAGGTTTCCTCCAAAACAATGTAATCAAACTAATTAATGACCCATACTTACTCTCTAATAAAATAAATTTATTGGACAATGTTTTATTTTATACCGATAAAATAAATCAAATCGTCAAATTTTAATTTTTACCCGTGAAATAAATAAAATCGTGAATATTTGATATTTTTCTACTCGTAAAATAAACAAAATCACATGACACAAATTACCCAAAGTAATTGTTATATGGAATTTCTATGGGTGAGGAAACTCTTGGCAATTTGTGTCATGTTTTAACTTTTAAGTATTTGATAAGACTTGTGAGTCACAAAAATCTGGTACGAAACTGAAGTCAACGTCTATTCCTAGCATGATAATCATTTATCACACTACAAATGCACAAAACATAGGTGGATAAAGATTATAGGGTTAGTTGTTGCTCAATTTGTGATATGATGTATTCTATAATATAATCGGTTGTACCTGCTTTCGTTACAAAATTTCATTTGCAATCATTTACCCGTTTGTAATTCTAATGATTATTCCTAGCATGGTACAATCGTTGTAGCATACTAGGAACAACCACTTTCATTTTTTCTTTCTTTTTTTGAATTAAAATTGATTTTACTATGCACATGTTCCCCGGATACACTCGTGTTAAAAAAAAGTTGAAACCAAAAAAATAATTTCACAAATAAGCTCCTAAAAACTTATCAGAATATCATTTAGTTTGAGAGCGAAGGATGGCTCATTTGATTATATCTGTACTATTTTTCGGTTTGCGAATTTTTTAATCCATGATCTGTTTGGGCTACTTAGTCACATGAGCCCACTAACCACAAGACCCAATAACTAGGCATTGTTCTATCAAGAAGCCCAATTAAAGAATGTGAACACATTACAAGAATTATTAAAAATGCAAGACCAAAGGTCAAATACCAAGGTATTCACAAATTCTACAAAACACATGCAATATATACATTTTCCACCATCTTTATCTCTATGATCTTAGCTAACTTAGGCATCGGAGGTTCGCCCCAGGGCAATTCTGGTTCCCTTTTACAAGTCCTAGGAAGAAAAAAATCTAGCCCGTGCCATCGACCCAGTTAGAGCTTGCCACGTCGATAAACCAAAAACCAAGTTTAGCCACAAACATGATCTATATCCAATTTACACCCATGATGAACAAACCAACAAAATCCAACATGAAATGGAATAATAAAAAATTTTTTTAAAAAAAAAACAAAAACAAAATCGTGGTCATGAAATGAATGTTTTAGTGGGCCAGCTTTCATTTTTTTTTTCTCCCTTTTTTGCGGCATGAGTAATTGAGTATGGTCCAATTATAATTTGGGCCACGAAATACACAAATGTAGAAAGAAATGGCTCTAATGGAGTTGATCAATCTATCAATTGTGGGCCCAATGTGGGGTGGACCACTTCATTTGGGCTGACACGTGCCAACATTGTAACGTGATGTCTCAGAATCGATTGCGGTGACAAAGCCCACTCGTCAATTATTCACTTCGCTTGGTCGGCATATTTCATGAATTATTTTTTTATAAATATCATCTCTTTTTTTCATTAACTGTTCTCTTGAAAAAAAAATACTAAGTTGAGCAAAATACAAAATTAGGCTATTTATTGGCTATTGATTGTTGGCTATTTTTTTTAGCCAGTTTGACTGATTGTTTCATTTGGCTGAATTTATTGGCTGTTTGACTATTTTTATCTTAGAAAAATGTTTGACAAATTAGGCTATTGGATGTTACATTACAAAATGACTTTAATAACCTTAGTACACTTTTTCTTTCCTTTGTATCCTTTATTATCATTATTAATTGAGGGATAATTAGTAAATTAATATAATAAAAGCCAGCAGCCAACTCAAAAGGCTAGTAACATTGGCTTTTGGTTAAAAAACCAATCAAAATAACCAATATCCAAACACTTAAAATGACTGTTTGACCAAATTAGAAAGCCAACATCCAAACACCCCCTATGTTGTTTGACACAAACAATGAGTTCTTGTTGAGCTTGTTGAGACAACACAAATTTTTTGGGACTGAAACTTGGCGACGGGTCATCCTAAAATCCTTACGACCCATTTGGTTGCTAGTAGTAAATGACTAAATGGTGGTAATGGATTTGTATGTAAATTTGTGAAGAAATACCATGATTATTCCCATAATAATAAAATTTCATCCCAAAAAATCCTGTTTTCTACTTAAAATTTCAATCCCACTCGTACAAGTGGTAATGAATGATAATGAAATTTCTAAGAAATTGTATCTAAGTGGAGAAAAAAATTAATTTCGGGATAAGTTTATTTCCATGGAGAATTGGAGATAAAGTTGTGAGCAAATTCATCCCTCATTCTGATTTAAGAGTTTTTCCTATCACACTAAAAACTCATTCTCATTCTCACCATTTAGTCCTAATAACCAAACAAAACATTAAACCGTGGGAGAAATTAGGGACAAATTTGATGCAGTCGTCGAAATAACGATTCTATGGACGAAAGCGTGGAATCACGAAAACAAGGCCACTGGATCATTTTTTGTTCAAAGAGCCATAGTTGGTTCCCTCAACTCTATAATGAACCCATATAAAATTTGGGGCCAAAATTTTGATATGGTGACGTTTTGAATGAATTTTCCTCTAAATTTCAACCGTTGAAACGAGCGTGAGGGGCTAGGGCACAACACACGATGTTCGAGGCCTAAATCTGGCGGGGAATATTTTACAGAACCTTAAAGGTGCAAGAGAAATTCCAGGAAAAACTCATATGATCGCACAAACGATCACTCTATGGGCCAAAAATGTGGATTATACATCCACGAAAATGAGAACTCGAAACCGATTTTTTTAAAAAGACGAAAATTCTTTGGTTGAATTCAACAACTACTTATTTATTCCATGCAAAATTTGAGGCCAAAACTATGAGATACATTGAGGTTTTGAAAGATTTTTCCAATGAACTTCCACTCGTCAAAATGCATTTGGGAGACACAACACTCATTGTTTAAGGCTGAAACTTCGCGAGTGGCCATCCCCAATACACATTTTTCGTCCAAAACGATGTTTCGATGACTCGACTTGGTTTTGCTTAGAATTTCTCCTACACCTTAAGGATGATGGGGGATGATTCCTCGCTGAGTTTCGGTCCCAAATAACGTGCGTAGTACCTCCTACAAGCATTCCGACATATTTTTGGTTCGCACTTCCATGTGGTCTCTTTTTGGGTCCTAAATTTGGTGTGGGTTTATCATATGATCATTTGAATCCATGGCAAAATTTTCGCCAATTTTTTGAAATTTTTTCAGAAAATCTTTTTCGTGATGTATAATCCACATTTTTCACCTAAAACGACATTTCAGTGACCCAACTTGGTTTTTTCCCCATAATTTCTCCTGCACCTTAAGAGTGATGTGTGGTGACTCCTCGCTGAGTTTTTGCCCTAAATACTGAGCGTATTATCTGTTGCGATCGTTCTGACGTTTTGTTGGTTTGTCATTCGTGGACTCAAAAGTACTTTATGTAGTCTCTTTTAGGCCAAATTTCGCGTGGATTCATCATTTGATCATATGATCCTGGGTTGAATTATCGACAATTTTTTCAGAAAATAGTTTGAAAGTCCTTTTCGTGATGGATAGTCCGCGTTTTCTACCCAAAACAACGTTTTGGTCCCACACCTTAATGGTGATTGGGGATGACTGCTCGTCTAATCTTAGCCCCAATTATCGAGCGTTGTGCCTCGTACAAGTGTTTCGAAATTTTGTGAGTTTGTCATTCGCGGTTTCAAAATTCCCCCACATGGACTCTATTGCACCCCAAATCTGACGTGGGTTCTTCATGTGATAATATAAACCCATTGTAAAATTTTCGGCAATGTTTCCGAAAATTGTCCAAAAGTCCCTTTTCATGATGTATAATCCACGTTTTTCGCCCAAAATGACGTTTAGTTTACCCGACTTGGTTTTGCCTAGAACTTCTCCCACACTTTAAGAGTGATGGAGGAAGGGGGGTGACTCATTGCCGAGTTTCCGCCCCAAATACTAAGCGTAGTGTCTGCTATGACCAATTTGGCTTGTAACTTTGTATACAAATCTCACTTGGTAATATGCCTTGGGTTTTACTTCCTCCGCAACACAATAAAAATAACAATTGATTTTTCACGTATTTTGAGGAAGAAATTTAATATAGTAAACGAGCAAATTAATCAAAATAATTTTAACACAATAAACTTGTAGTCCTATTTTATACTCCCTCCGTTTTTTTTAGATGTTCCACTTTCCTCTTTGGGTCGTTTTCAAAGAGATGTTCCAAACCAATTTAAATATAACTTTTTTACCTTTTAGCTACTTTATTTACTCTAACATTAATGAATTACTCATTTCTAAAGTTAACTTTCATTATTTTACCCAATCTATTCATCCAAAATTACTATTTTCCATAAAATTTCATTCACACATTTACTCTTTTAACTAACTTATTCAACTTTTTACCCAACTTACTCAACTATTTTATTTAACTCAATCAACTCTTAAAAACCGTTCCAAAATGGTATGAAACTTCTAAAAAAACGGAAGGAGTATTGTGTTAAAATTATTTTTGACTAATTTACTCGTTTACATTGTTTAATCTCTTTCTCAAAACACATAAAAGATCAATTGTTGTTTTTTTTTTCATTACGAACAGAATACATGCTGTGTTGGCTTTGTATTCGGGCTTTGAATCAAATCTCACCTTGTTATGCAAATCACGAATGAAATTAATACAAATTAGCAAAGAATTTTTCAAGGGCAATAAAAAAATAGTACTTCCCCTTTCCTTATATACTTGCATCATATTCATTTGTTTAGCTTGGTGTGAAATATTTGTACGTCTTATGAGCAATGTTTTATAGTTTATACATGTCATCAAAACCATTATGGTAAATTGGTAACTTCTCTTTTTTTGTGTAAAATATTTGTAAGGGTCAGGAATACCATAGTCATCAGTCATGTATCATCCTACTCCATCAGTGTCAAAATAAACGCAAAAAATTTAACTTAAAATAGAGAGAAAATATCGAATTGTTAAAATAAATTTGGGACGAAAAGATTTCGACACGAACACCATACAATTATGCAAATATGAGAACAATTACTCTACAAATGTGTTCCTCCATTATGGGCCTGTCCAAACAAAGACAGTATTCCATATAGAAATGGCTTAGCCACTCTATTACTTGAACATGTCACTATAATAGAACCTCAATTTCAAGCAAATTGAAAACATTTAGACAAAAAGGGGTTATAACGACAAACCTATTTAGAAGCACAACTCTGAAATCATAAACATATAAGTCAACCAATTTGGCTGAATAACACATTAAAATCCCAGTAAGTATATTGGACATAGCAATATCAAACCACGATTAATATCAAACATGACTACAATACCAATTATACCAGAAATCTCAAAAGCTACTCGATATAACATGACCAATTACTTTCCCCACCCCATTTCTCTCTCTAACCCCCTCATTATACACATACAAACCATCCACAGGGTAAGAACATCAAAGCGAATCAAGAATTTATCCAAGCACCATATACTCAAACAAAATTCAACGTTACACTCGCCTTAAATGTGATCCATATCTTCCTCCTCATCCTCGTACTCTTCATCATCGGCGGTAGCATCCTGGTACTGCTGGTATTCAGACACGAGATCGTTCATGTTGCTCTCAGCTTCAGTGAATTCCATCTCGTCCATACCTTCACCGGTGTACCAATGCAAGAAAGCCTTTCTCCTGAACATAGCAGTGAATTGCTCGCTCACCCTCCTGAACATCTCTTGGATTGAGGTAGAGTTACCGATGAAAGTTGAGGCCATGCTCAAGCCACGAGGTGGGATGTCACAGACACTGGACTTGACATTGTTTGGGATCCACTCAACAAAGTAGGATGAGTTCTTGTTCTGGACGTTGATCATTTGCTCATCGACCTCCTTAGTGGACATCTTGCCCCTGAACATGGCTGAGGCGGTGAGATACCGCCCATGCCTAGGGTCAGCGGCGCACATCATGTTCTTGGCATCCCACATTTGTTGAGTGAGCTCAGGGACAGTGAGAGCACGATACTGCTGGGAACCACGTGATGTCAAAGGGGCAAATCCAACCATGAAAAAGTGAAGACGGGGGAAGGGGATTAAGTTGACAGCGAGTTTGCGAAGGTCAGAGTTTAATTGACCAGGGAACCGAAGGCAGCATGTGACACCACTCATGGTGGCAGAGATCAAGTGGTTAAGGTCACCAACTGYATTCAGGAAATGTGAACTAATCAGTGCATCCCCAAAGATTATATAAAAAAAAAGAAGCAAAAAGCAGAAGCATTTCATGACATTCTTCATTGTTCATTCCAGACACATGATCAGAATCAAGTTTCCCACGAAGAAAATATAACAATGGTATTACATGAGCTCAATTGATGCTTGAATAAATCAAAATGAGGCAAATCAGAGGACACTGAAGTCGAAATCTAAATCAAAAATATCACAACATATGTAAAGCATGCTGACAAAGAAGCAAGAGACCTGACATTGATTAGAATTCTCAAAACGAAAATCTAATCAAACATGCCTGTAACAAGTCAAGATTAAGTACTTGAATTAAAAGCAATTGTAGTAAAATATTCAAATTATTCGCATCAATTAAAAAAGTTCAAGAGACTAAACTTTTCCCGTTGAAGAATTGACAAGCATGAAAGAGCAAAAATCTAAATATAACATGAAAACACTCACAGCTGGGAGTAGTAAGTTTGAGAGTCCTGAAACAAATATCGTAAAGAGCTTCATTGTCCAACACCATACACTCATCCGCATTCTCAACAAGTTGGTGAACGGACAAGGTGGCATTGTATGGCTCAACCACTGTATCTGAGACCTTTGGTGACGGGAAAACAGAGAAGGTGAGCATCATCCTGTCAGGGTACTCCTCCCTAATCTTCGATATCAACAAAGTACCCATACCAGAACCAGTTCCTCCACCCAATGAGTGGCAAACTTGGAATCCTGCAGTAGAAATAACGTTAAAACTTTGGGGTTAAAATAGCCAAACAATATAATATAAATCAGAATGTCTATTTATTGAAGACCACGGTAACATCTCTATATCCAAAAAGCAAAGGCCTTTCTAAAAAAGTCTATTCCAAATTATACTTCCTCAACTAATGAAAATGTTAGAAAAACACAACACAAAACAATAATTTTTCGATATTGATAATCATAGTTTCATGAGATATGTACGGGGTTAGTAAAAATTAATATGGACTAAGGACTAAAACAGCTCTCACCAATCTAATACACAATTCACAGCTCTCATCAATACTAACAAGAAAAGTATAACAAAGTAAGAAGTGTACCTTGAAGACAGTCACAGTTTTCAGCTTCTTTCCTCACTACATCGAGAACTGAGTCAATCAGTTCAGCACCCTCAGTGTAATGACCCTTAGCCCAATTGTTACCAGCACCAGATTGTCCGAAGACAAAGTTGTCAGGGCGGAAGATCTGACCATATGGACCAGTCCTAACAGCATCCATGGTGCCCGGCTCAAGATCCATAAGCACAGCACGAGGAACAAATCTTCCACATGAAGCCTCATTGTAGTAGACATTAACCCGTTCCAATTGCAGGTCTGATGTACCAACGTACCTTCCAGTAGGGTCAATGCCGTGCTCATCACACACAACCTCCCAAAACTTAGAACCAATCTGGTTACCACATTGACCACCCTGAATGTGGAGAATTTCTCTCATTTTTCCTAAATTAAAACTTGGATCATGAAAACTTGGATTAGTTAAACTTCCGACCATCCTGAAAGCAAACTGATGTAAGCCCACACTAATCGCAAGTGTAACCAATTACAATAAAAATAATTCAACAAAACAGCTCCATCGAGATTTGTCAGTACAATGTTATACAAGTTATCATTCAGTAATAACACCGAAACATTGATATTCACCTTTATTCATGTGTCCACCATAATCATGTCGCCACACAAACACTTCATTTTCATCAATTACAATGTTTCTCACCAAAAATAATCAGTAACAGCACTTAGTAACCAAGAAGATTAAATTGAAATGCACTAAGAAAATTAGAAGAGGTCACATAATTTTCAGCAGACAGCACTTAAATCTCACTATACTTTTTTTAAAAAAAAAAAACAATTAGCAACGAAATGTCACATTATATCTTCAGATCTAAGCACAAATGAACTTGCTGCGCGACTCTATCTTACATCAGGATTCAACTCACTAAGTAGAAGACCGAAATCCAAAATTTTCAACATAATCAAGCAAAAACACTTGTAGTTGCTAACCTTAACTTATCAATCCAATTGCACTAATTTAACAAGTCTTTCATACTAAATCATTTCATCATTTATCAAAATGCTAAAAATGTATTCTCCTAAACTCGAATACAAACCGAAATTTTGCGATAACTAGCGATCTCAAGTTCTCAACCTCAATTGAATTGGATCTGACACCAAATATCAGCGATTCGTCAAGTAAACTCGAATCGAAAAAACTTTCACCACGTGATGTCCAGATCTAAGCGAAACCTAATGTTAAATTCCTCAATCAGTTAATTCAAGAGTCAAAATCCGACATCATTTCTCACGACCAAAACGATGAAATCAGCAATAAACGCTTCAAATTCATCATCGATTCAAATCCTTCACCACTAAATCTAACTTAAATAAGATACATCAACCCTCACAACTACACGCAAGTGTAATCAACATCAAATTGCTTCAAAACAGATCATTAATTTCAAAAATCACAGCAAACAACAATAACAACAAGAAATCGCAATCAGACACACAATGACATCGCAAATTCAAGAATTCAAATATCATACGAATTCAGTAACTAAAAATCAAGCGTTAAAATGTAGATCAATACCTGTTTTTGAAGATGAAACTGAAGAGTGCGAAATGAGAGAGTGAAAGTGGAGTGAGATGAGTGAGAAAATGGTTTCAACTCCTGGTGAAGGTTTATAAATGATAGAAGAACGATCGAACGGCTGATATTATTTCCCTCCTCTTTAATTACTAACCGTTCGGATGCCGTTGGATCGGAGTAATAAACGGCTGAGATGGAGTTTTAGGTTGCGGGTAATTTTCGGTTTGATTTTCAAATTTTTTTGAGATAAGATTCAAAATCAAGGGATATTTTCATGGGACAGATATACCCTTGTGTAATTTTAGACGTTGGTTTGCTGAGTAAAGTAATAATGAGGGTATAATGGTCTAATGAAGTTGGCGAGGTTGCGTCGGTTGATTGGAAGTGAACCACACGCGCCCGTTTCATGATTGCACGGTTCCCAAGATTTCGTCTCCACTCGAGCGCCTGCTAGTTTTCTTAGTCAAGCTGCCAACCAATCGTTTTATGCGCCTTTTATTGGGCAAATCTATTTAAAACTCACTAACGTTCCACTGTCTTGTTCTCGTCAATTTATTTGAATAAGTTTCAATAACAAAAATTCAATTCAGTAAAATGAGTTTAATTTTTAAAAAAAATTGTTAAAATTTCAGTCAAAATAAGTTCAATTCAATAAAAGTTAGTTTAGTTTAACAAATTTCATTTGATGAGAATAGAGCCTAATTTRAATTTAGTCACGTCAGGCTCCAATTGAGAGGAAAAGCTTCTCAACACATAGTGTTGTATTTTTGGGGCTTAAATTCGAGACCTCTAATTAAGCTAGGAGAGTAGGAGGACTCTCTTAAGAGTTAATTAGACATGTGTTGATTTAACATGTTCATAAAGTCATGAGGTCACTTAATTCGAATTGGAATATGGATATAGCTATACAGGGCTGGTTCTTTCACGTTGAGACAAATCTCATGCACCATACACCCATCCGAGGATGAAAATGGATGATGGATCGACCCATCATCGTTCTACCCGCAATTATTAAGCGCGTAAAAACCCGAAATAAACATATGAAACGTGGGGGTAAGGTGATGTGGGTGATGAATACAGGTGACTTTTCCTCACTCATCACCTGTTAAACACTCATCTATTACTCATAAAATAAATATTGATAAATATTATATGTTTTATCCTATATTTTGGGAAAAATATTACATTCATCGACATGTTTCACTTGACAATTGTTGAATTGGACAGATGTGATGACTATGTGAGTGACAAATGTGTCCAAGGGCAAATGGAGAAGGCGATGTGGGTGACGATCTACCCGACTTGACCTGATCTATTTCCATCCCTACACCACATTAATAGAATACATAATTTATCTATTGGATTGATTCCATCTTGAGACACTCTTGGAGCAATATAAAATTTCTAACCAATTGCATAAACTTTTTTTTTTGACAAAACTATTGCTCGATAAGAAAATTAGTTTCATCGACACAAACCAAATATAACTAATCTAACTTCTATTTAGAAGTCAAATCTTAAATACACATACATCACTAGGAATAATGGTGTTCATTGCAACTTGTAAGGTGTGACAATGTAGCATAGAGTTAGTTACACACAAAAGATTGTTCTTAAATCAAATTAAACTTATGTCGGACAATTATTTTTGCAAATGTACAACCAAATTGTTCCAAAAAATCATCACAAAATTAAAGTTTGACATCAAAATTGCATGACTATAGCACTCTTTTTTTTTTTTTGACAAGAGGAAAAGGGGAGACTAGTCACCCCAAAACAAAGCTTACACAATGAAAACGTGATAGAAGGTTACGAACATAAACCAGAATTAATCTAATGCTATTAGCAAAACACTTGTTCCCTAAGATCGCATCGATCGATTTCGCTCGGAGGCCTTTAAATAAAACATGCAGTTGTGAATTCGATATCAATAAGGAAGCACACTGTTGAAGCCCTTTCAGCTCCCTCCACAAAAGGTTATTGCATGTCGTCTTGTCCTCAAAAAACCAGATATTCTGCCCATCTTCGCTGCCCATAAGAGACCCCCCGCTATCCCCTGTGGTGCCYRKATCGTCCCCCTCCTGACGCTTWTTGAATTTAAAATTCAYTGTTGCCCTRTTGTGACACTCTGTGCCACCTCCAATATAATGTATGATGCGGACTTTGTCAAACCCTGGCGGTCTGGTTAGTTCCTCCATCTCCTTATACATCACTGTGTTACTAGAAGCTCGTATGTTCGTCATCTCCCTAGCTACCCTAAGGACTCTCTCCAGTGAAACATTCTCACCACCAAAAACAATCCTGTTCCTTTCCAGCCAAATTCCATACAGGATATTGACAAAGTACGCAATGGTCTGGGTCTCTCGATCACCCACCTGACTATAGCACTCTATAGTTTAAGTTTTTGATGTTAAGTAGTGCAACTAAACCAATGCTGATGTTGTTCCACGAGATTGGTCAACTTACCTAAGAATCACAAAATTGCCTAGAGTTTTTGTAAAAAATAAAAAATAAAAAAAAATACATAAATAAAAATTTGAAGATTTTAATAGAAAATTTATTAACTTGTCCTAAAGACACAAACAAATTCTTCAATTTCAAAGCATTGAAACGTCACGTCCTCGATTTCTATTCTCCATTGGCAACCATTACATTACCTTCACCTTAATAGCAATAGCGATAGCACAAACCTTTTTGAGGTTTGTTCTCATGCCACATCACATTTTCACAAACCTCTCCTAAACAAATCTATGACCAATAAAAGTTCGCAGTGGATTGATAGCCTAAAAGTTACCCGCGATTTTTCTATCCTTATTTACGGGGTTTTCCGCATCATCAACTCTCTCTCGCTCTTTAATTTGGTCTCATTTATTGCTTTCCATTATCTATTTACTTGCAATATATTGATTTTATTTTGTTGATTAATCTAGTTGCAGTTCATGATTATCTACTTACATCTAAGTGCAAAATTTGGCATAAAGAACAGACACATCATAATTCATAGGTATGGGAAAACGTTGACTTAAAAATGGCGGATACGGGAATAGTAATATATAATATATCAAATTGAAGATAATTTTACAATCTTGCATTTCATATAAGTAAATCAACACTTTAACAATATCACTCTCATATAAATATTGAAATAAGTTAAATGTACGTGATAAAAATGTCTAAATTTAAGTTTACAAATAAACCTACAAGAGTATGTTATAATAGTCTTACAAACCAAATCAACTAAACAAAACAAATAAGTAAAGTAAAGAGATTGTCGACGAATCAACAAGGGGTGGCGGAGGAGTGTCAAGAGCTGCGCAAATGAGTAGATAAAATAGGAGTTTTATTGGTTTGGATTAATTTAGTGGGTTTTAGCTTTTTAAGGGATAAATGATGTAATTGCTGTTAGGGTATTAGTATAAAATAGGAGGAAAAAAGTTTTGTTCTCGATAACGTGTTTGACACGTGTTCGGCATGGGTTCCCTATCTGCTTTCACGTGTTCAAAATATAATCAAAAATTAGACACAGATTTACGCGTATCCGAGAATTGTCCGTGTTTCCTAGCTTTCACCTTATAAAAAAACCTAAGCTTTTTAAAAACTTGTTAACTCCATTTGACCACCTTTTTTTACAGGGAAGAAATAATTTCATTAAATAATAGTCATACGACATCTACAACAATATATATCTGTAAATCACAAATTTAGAGAAAATATCATAACTTTAATGTCAAATAGGCCTGGGTCGCGCCTGCCACAGGGGAGTGCAAGTCCATTTTACAAAACCAAGGAGGTTCCACTTCAAAACCGTATGAATGTGATCTCAACTCTTGAATTTTTACAGTATGAGATTTATCACCATAACACTCCCCCTTAATTCTAATGTGGGACAACACATACATGCACTCACATGTGGGTTATTCATGGGCTCAACATTTTACAATCAAATCACAACTAATTTGCAACTTTGATCACCTTATTCTATGTTAATTGATAGGGGCTACATCAAATTTGAATGGATCAGAACTAAATTAAACTCATCTAACTTTAACCAAACTTAATATTTGAATATATTAGACCTAAAATCATACTTTTAAAGTTAAAAAAATGCAATGTCAAAATGGCCTGAAATCTTAAACATTATTCTCTAGAGTTCTAATTTGGTAGAGTTGGTGGAGTTCAACGAATCTAAACCCCTCAATTGCAAATCAATGGGTAAAATAATTTTATTTGCAAAAAACAAAAGTAAAATATAATATAATGTAAAACTCTCCTTCTCACAACTTCACCAACTCTACCATTTACAACTCTAGAGGATCTCAACACATCAATTCCGCATTTCCACTTAACATGTCCAATGTTTTAAACTTTTAATGAATCATATGTGCACAATTTACAATTAAAATGGTAGTCCTTCTTACTAAGGAGCAATTGGTTAAGATGAGAAATGAAGGACAAAATCCAAATAGATGCAAGCTTGTGTGGCAACGCAGTCACATGAGTTGCAGGGTTGGACACATGCATGTTTGTACTCGGCACATGCCCTTGCTCCAATATCCCCCTCAGCTCATGCTATAACTGGTTACTTGTACATCGACCATGCCCACACAGTAATTGTTTACATTATGGGTGGACTCTTACTACGACCCACGTGTCAAGCTTGCGGATCTCCTGATGACTAACCTCACAAGCTCAGTAGCTCACCACTCACACTTAATTGACTCATGTTTGCACCAAATTTTAGAAAAGGAGACTCAAACTTGATTCAGCTCTTGATTTCATAGCTTTCAAGCTCGTAGCATATGAGTATCAATGTTCAAGCCATGTATGTAGCCGTGCAATTCCCAATTTTGAGATTATTGTCCTTACATAGCTCATGATGACTCATCAACTAATTTCTCGTGTCGTGTCGTGTCAACAACATGCTTGTTCTAAATGCAAAATTATCAGACCTATAGTTTTTACTGTGCCATCAACCAGCAGACCGTGATTTCACATCTACCATATTTTGATATTCTTATATTGGTCTTACATATGCACATAGATCGAGCATGAGTTCATGACTCATCAACTAATCTCCCGTATCGTGTCAGGCCAACAACATGTCATGCTAAATTAGTAGGCCGAGCTCAGCTCGGACTGTGCCATCAACCGGACCGTGATTTCCCATCTATCATTTAAGAAATAAATTCCCTCGAAGCAAGTAGTATCACTGTTGATTGTTTAACTAACCCTAGTTAATAAGATATCCACTTTTCAGTAGGTTAGATATGGATATCACAATATAATAATACAAGTGATACTGTGAGATGGTGACCCTTGCTTATGCTCCAAATTTAAGCATCAAACTCTTGTCAATTTCCCACCTAATTTGGTGGCATTGCAATCAATGTAATGCTAATATAATCATATAGTATAAATAAAAGGGGGTCTAATTCAACAATGAATTGTTTAAGTTATTATCATAAGTTTAATTTACTTATTATTAGTAAGAAAAGGATCTGTTATCCTGTTCTTAATTATCTGTCATTTGTGATGATTGGTGCCATAAATCTTGACTTATCAACTGGAATGAGTTAGGGAAGGATGAGAAGTCAAATACTTGTTGGATAATTGGATTATGAGTTTCATCAACTATATTGATTAGATGAAGCTTTTTTATGATATTGTTTTTTGGGTGTTGGAATTAATTGCTGGTTTTAGTGCATTATACTCCCTCCGTTTTTTTTAGATGTTCCATACCATTTTGGAACGGTTTTTAAGAGTTGATTGAGTTGAATAAAATAGTTGAGTAAGTTGGGTAAAAAGTTGAATAAGTTAGGTAAAAGAGTAAATGKGTGAATGAAATTTTATGGGAAATAGTAATTTTGGGTGAATAGATTGGGTAAAATAATGAAAGTTGACTTTAGTAATGAGTAATTCATTAATGTTAGAGTAAATAAAGTAGGTAAAAGGTAAAAAGGTTATTTTTAGATTGGTTTGGAACATCTATTTAAAAACGGCCCAAAGAGGAAAGTGGAACAACTAAAAAAAAACGGAGGGAGTATTTGCTAGATTGAATTGAATTGCTCTGATCAATTTGTTTGTTGAATTATTAGATCAATTGAATCAGTTAATACTGGTATTAGGTGACGCCTTATAGGTTCGATGCAATTTTTAAAATATTAGTCTGATCTATAGGTTGCAAAGTTATTATATATTCTAATAAGTCGAATGTCAAAGTGATCTAAAGTTATTTAAAATATGAACCCTACAGGTTGAATGTAAAGTTATGTTGTGAAATCAATTAATCAACTACGGACTAATCAGGACCGTCCCGTTTGATTTTGGAGCCCTGTTCTAATCTTGAAAACTAGGCCCTCAATGTGAAAATTTTACAATATTAGTAATTGAATTTTATTTCACAATAATCTACATATATATGCATTCATATTTTGAAAAATACATCCAATAATGTTATTGTTGATTGTTATACAACAACATAGAATTGTTAAAAATATAATTGAATAATTTTTTTCTCGTTTTAATATAATACTTCCTAGGAAAAACTAAAGCTTTTCAATGTTGATGTTGATTTAAAAAATGAACAAAACCTTTCTTCTAACCATTGTTTATGTGACTTATTAAGGTAATAGAAGAAAAAAAAAAGTTTTGGGTAGAATAAGAAAGTATAGTAGCGAGTACGTAGTAAATTGAAGTACAGAGTTTTAATATAATGAGAATTGAATCACTGAAAGAAATTATGTTTTTGGGGATATTAAATAGAGTTGGAAATTTATAACGGATGAAATGCATGGCCTAATAAATTGACTAGCCTAATTTGCACGCGATGCGTGCGGTGTTTTTTTTAAAACTTAATGCTCAATTTTAATTGGTAAAAATATGAATCTTGATGATAAATTTGCTCTATAAAAAAACATAATGAACATGTTGACATAATGATGAAAAATAAATAATAACCTATTAACCTCTACGAAAATGATAAGAAAATTACAAAAGTGAGCAAAATATAAACTAAAGTGAAATTTTCTAACGAATACATACATGCAAAATTGTAAAAACTGTAAACATAAAGTGAAAAATATAAAAGAAAATAGTTACAACACACTACAATTGTACATCATTAGAATTAGAGAAGAAAGAAGAGAAAAAGAATTGTTTGTTAGTAAATAAAAGAAACAATGAGATCGAGTATTTATAATCATCAAGGAGTGAAATTTATTTTAATTTTTTATGAGAATATTTTTTATCAATTATCATTGTAATTGGTGGATTAATGAATTAGAAAATTTAATGAAAATGGAATTAATCATGTTATTGATATATTGTATTAATGGACTTTTTTTGATTTATTGAAAATTTGTTTTTGAGAAATAATTTTAATTGGTAATCAATGAAAAGTTGATGAAAAGAGGGAATTAATCATGTATTGGCATAGTGTATTAAAGGAATTTATTGGTTGATTTGATAAATTAATTTGATGATTTAGAGAAATTTAAATTGAAAATCAATCAATGGATACAATTAAAGACTAATGGAAGAATGTGTGTTTTTTAGTTTGTTTTTATGTATCAATTAAATTTTGAATTTTTGATTGATAAGGTAATTTTTAATATATAATTAAATTAGGAGAAAATATATTTCAATTAAAAAAATTACAAAGGCTAAATTAGGGGTATTATAGTACTTTCATAGGGGGGACACCATAGCTCCCCCCTTGGCTTATATAATAGAGATAATGGTGTTGGAAAATGTTAGGAAGCAAGAGTCCACACGTGCATAATACAAGTAATTAATTGGGCTTTTTGTCAAATAGGACCCCTCGTGAAGTGAGGCCCTGTGCAGTTGGTCTTCTTGCATAGGGGATAGTCTGATGACTCTGATMTTTATAAATAATTAATGTAAGGGTGATTTGCGAATTTATGTTTGATTCATTTACCATTATACCAACTATGTATATATACTTTGTTAGTTGTATGTAGTACTTCGTATGAGCAATTGAGCTTAAGAGGTCCACGAAGAGAAATAAGTTTCACCAATCACCAACACAACTTGGTGTCTTGGTGGTTTGTAGGACAAGACATACCACATTTCTACCAAAAATCAGGGTCTAATTGTCGCAACCAAGTTGTTTTCTTTGCTGTTGCATTCCTAGTGCCAAAAAGTCTTCTATTTGATTTATTTTTGTTTTATTAGGTGGTACTTAGAACTTGGAGGGAAAATCGCCAACACAAAAAACTTATCAAAAGAAACTAATCTAGCAACTAGTTTATGCACGGTATTTATTAATTTAGTAAAAAATATATTTTAAAATTGGTTCACATTAGACTCAGTTGTGGCCCTATTTTTTGTAGGATTATGAGTTTACGACCAATTTTAAAATTGGTTCACATTAGACTCTGAATATATTTTAATATTGTTTCACATTAGACTCTGATCTTTTTGTAGGATTATGAGTTTACGACTAATTTTTTTGTAAACATCTTATTTTTCACTAATCTCATCTGCAAATTCTTCGGTGCACTCGGTAGTCGGTACTACCTTCTTAAATTTTGTCCCGAACAAATGTTTATATCTATAATGCAAATGTTCGTACAAAAGTATATTTCAAAATATAAATATTCATCACTGAAGTGCAAGTATTCGTGGATATCATATTGTTCATTGTGATCTCGAGTCCCAAGTAATCCAACTCGAAATGCCTGAATTGTAATTAAATTTGGCCCAAATAAGTAAATGGATTAATAATTGGGTTTTAGCAATCAATGCTAATCATGAAGGAGTTGGTGGGCTACATCACCAAAATGGAAAGGACATCAAGTTAGGTATTTTTATATGGGCCCCAATTAATCCATAAGTGTTATTTGTGGATGAAACCCAAAAAATGGGCCAATAAATATTTGGCCCACTTATTTTAAGCCTTCGTGTTGAATAAGTAAAACATTTGTGCTGGGCTTACTAGCATATCAACTAAATATGAAATACAAGTAATTCCTTCGTAACAAAACATGAATTGCAACCATGTTATTCTCATCTGCTGAATTTTACTGAATTTAACTTATTTCTACTGAATTGAATTTATCACTATTGAACTAAATGTTTGTTGCATTATTTTGAAAACGGGGAAAATAATGGTAAAAATCAATTGATTAACCCATGTACTAACAGTCTAACACTGAATATTTTAACCCGCGCAATTATGGTATGCCACAATATGGGCAATAACAACATTAATCCTTTGCTTCGAAAAGTGTACTTATTTTTAATTTACGAAGTAATAAGTATATTTTTTGAAAACAAATAGATTTTATAGACTTAAAAGGACAATTAAATCTTACCCGTACCCATGTGTTTGTGGTACGTATAAAACCCACATTCTCTTGTCAAAAATACCAATTAGAGTTGACTTGAGTGATTAAGGGTCTTAAGCTCATTGTCTAAGTTCTCGGGTTCGAATCTTCAGAATGAAAAAAAATCTAAATGAAAGACATACTGCCCATTAATTGATATATCCATGCAAACTCACGTTGGAGATTAGGTCATTCGCCAAAAGCAATGGAATCTCCTCATCCTTTAAAAAAAGGACAAATTAACGTCCTATATTTTTCCTATTATCGACAACATAGCAATCAATGACTTGATGTCAATTTATGAAGTACATGCATCATGCATGCGAATATGCGATAGATAGAAGCCTCATTGTATTATTGGTCGAAACAAGTAATAACACGACACATATATATATATTCCTCAACCACACAAAATGTTGCATTCTTTCATTATTCCGAACGAAGTGACACATATGTATGTCGTCAAGTAGTCAAGTGACTACTCGAGACTTATTGAATATATTGATAACTTTCATTATTCATATCATCCATCCACCTTAAAGGCAATAGATGACCAAAAGGTCCCCAAAAAAGAGCACAAGGGAAAAAAAAAGTCCTAACTCGACTAATTTAATAAACAGGTCCGTGTCGTGTCAACTTACTAAATTAAAACGATCGAGTTGGAGTCTTTGACCCTAATAAAAAACTCTTTAAATTCATATATAGTTCAAATTGGGTTGACGCATAAATGATTTTGCGTTGTGTCGAGTCGAGTCAACTAGCACACATGAACAGAGGCACGGGGTGAGCCATAATCCTTAACCCGCTTTGACTGACAAACATCTCTTGTTGATTTATGTACTTTTAGTAGTGAACCATGTCAACCAGAAATTTAAATTGATGATTGAAACTCAAGTCATTTCATGCAACTCAATAAGCCTATAATATATTGCAAATAACGAGTCGATTTCATATGGGGTTTACGGAACGTGTCAACCATGACCCCCCTCCAGTGAAAGATGAGAGAAACAATAGACGTTACGAAAGCTTGACATTGATGCACCGTAATCAACGATGAATTCCTCCCCTACCATGAACTAGCAATTGGCCCTTTTTCCATGCAAAATTAAAGACACTAGGACTTTCCAGCTGCACATAATGCCTTTGCAAGCTACAAGTAGATCACTTCGTATATACTTTCTCCCTCAATCTGTCTCGTTTTAGATGCATCACTCTTGATTTACGGACTTTATAATTTTTAGGGATGAAAAATATAGAGAGGGAAAAAAAATGGAGAAGCCACCATGATCATAAAGAGATAGAGAGAAATTATTTCCCCAAAAGAAAAGTAATACGTCTATTTTGAAATTTCTTAAAATAAAAACCGATACATTTAAAAAAAAAAAATCGAAGTAAGTATTTTTTTTTTTTTACATGCACACCTTTTATCTTCTGCAATGGTAATACCCCTTATGTCTTCTTTTAGTTGCTACATTGTGCTCTTCATAAAAACCAAAGAAATATGTAGCTTCTACAACATAGTACATAATAATTGACGAGATTAAAAATAAATAACGGATTACTTTACGAGGTTTATGAATTATGATAGGAAATAAACAAAAGGTGATGAGAGAATGGATTAGAATCCTCTAGAGTTCTTTTGGAAGTCTAGGGGTAGATTTTCCTAAATTATAGTATATATTTTTACACGATCTCACTTGTTGTGTTTATAACAATCATTAGATTTTTTTTCAAAGGTGTAAATTTAGAGAAATCTACCTCTAGAGTTCCAAGGAACTCTAAGAGATCCGATTCCTGATAAAATAGTAAAAAGAATGTACAAAATAATAAATATACTCCGTAACAAGTAATTATAGACACCTAAATAACGAAAATATATATAACGAGTAATAAAAGACGAAGGGAGTAAATAATAAGATGGAATGCAAAAGACACAAAGTATAATAATCATCGATGGTCCTACCCATGTGGTTGTGCTTCAGGCTTTGCACACTGATCTGAGACAATATGCTAATGTTTTTGTGGACTTTTACAGCAAGCTAAGGTAATAATAAGTTACTTTGGTCAAGCTTTGTTTCCTGAATCTTTGACTCTTTGTTCTTTAGTGCGTGGTAAGAATTATGGTCACACATTATTAATTACTACTATAATCATTCTTCATACATACTTAACACAAATAATTGTTGTAACTTGTAAGCCATGGAGGTATGTAGCTACGTACGTATAGGGTAGTGCGTGATGTACTAATGTGCAACGATGGCTTCTCCAAAACTTCTTCGATTTCATCATTTCAGTTTTAATCCTATGTTTGGATAACAAGAAATGGAAGAAAAGGAAGGGGAGAGAAAGGGAGGACAATTTCCTTTGTTTGGATAAAGATTCGAAGGAGGGATCCATTTTTCCTCCCTCTTTAATAAGCTTAATCCTTCCAAATTTGGAGAGATTTGAAGAGAAAATGGACCACACTTTCTCCTTTCCTTTCTCTTCCCTTCCCTTCCCTTCCCTTCCCTTCCTCCTTTCTCCCTCCTCTCACTTTCCCTCATCCATTGTTATACGTGCATGAATGCATAATATAAGGTCCTACTCTTTTTCTTGTGCTAAGAGAGCCACACAGATGATTTCTTTGCTGACATAATCGATCCCAGAATCTCTAGAATCGGGATTAAAATTTTAACCACTAAATTATCACTCATTCTATACGCTACGCTCGAAACATTGAGAAGAAAAAACTCGGCAAAAACAATTTACCAAACTACCCTCATAATATCTCATGGCCGGATAGATAGCCCCAAGCCCCCAATGTGTCTCTACACATATGTTAGATATTTGATTGTTCACTAAATAACTGGACTCATTAATTATAAATAGACTTTAACACTTTTCCAGCTAATATATTTTTGGTACAATCGATCATAGTTAAAACACATAATTTTTTTGCGTTCTACTTACATGTAGGATATATCGAATCAAAATCGAAAATCACATCAATATCATGCTTCCTCATAAGAAAAAAAAAAAGAAGAAGAAGATCGAGAAAAGCAAAGATCCATACAAAGATGATAGGTGTGGACCAGTGGTCGGGCTGATGAGGGCGAAATAAAGCGTTTGAGAGTGGCCTGGATAGTACTCCCTCCATTATGTTTTAAATGTAACACTTGGTATTTTTTTAAAGAAGCGTCTTTATATTTTAGCGGAGACAATAGGGCTCAGTGACAAATTGACAATGATTTCTTTGCTGACATAAATATTTAGTATCTCATTCGACAAGGCATGAAAACATGGCTACTATTAGATCATGAAGTACTAGAATTATATATACTCTTATATTCAGCCTTCTAATTTAAGCTTTTACCAATGATCTTCATTATATATTACACTGTGAAATGTAGTCATCACAACTGTTTTTTTACAACTGTCTAATTAATATTAAACTTCCATTATTTGTTTAGGTTAAGTATATCACACGAAAAGAAGCTGCATGCAATTCAATTAATTAATTAATTAAGTTGTTAGAACTTTGATGGCTTAAGTGCTTAACCCAACCAACATGCCATGCCATTTATCATGCATGTTGCAATATTTTCCAAATTGTTTCTTAAATTCGCATTGATTAAATTTCCGATTTCTCCAAAGTGTGTGTATATATCCCGATCATTGCTACATCTAATCACTGGATATACTACCCACTAGTGCCATCACTAACAGATCATTATATTAAAATATTAGTGTTTAAGCTAAGTTGCTTCTAGCATCATAACTATCATTATTTTCTACTGTATTAGGGGTGGGTGGTCTATCCGGTAGATTAACTAAGTTTTTTTTCCCTATATATCTAACTGACATTCAAGCCGGCCATGGAAATTAACATGTTTACACTCATTATAGTAATATACTATAGTTCAAATTAGCGAGTCACAAAGACATCAAATGATGTTATTAGCATGATTTGATCTAAAATCTTAGCTAGATATCATGCTTATTTCAAGACGTTAATTGTACGTATCACTTAATTTACTTGACAACTACGTACATTATGTAGGTACCAATACTAATAGGTTGATGTACTGACAATGCGCCTATTGGTAGGATCATTAGTCATTCACTTTCCATTTTTTTTATAAAGTTTATCACGTCTTGTGCTGTTAAATAACTTATATCCCCAAACTTGAGTTCAAGTTTGTTCGTTCACGACGGAAACTTTTCTTTAATTTGTTCTTACTCGATGTTAATAGTATTGATTATTCCAACTATTGTACTCCGTATATGTTAAATTGTACTAGTTAATAACTATACTTCATGTTGATTAAGCTCATGAGTGTCATTTGATCTTCTGATTAATTCATATCCATACAACTTAAATCGATTTTTAAGAAGTGAAAATTTACTTAAGTGATCATTGTAGTTTGCCGCCAATAATATAGCTAGAATGAGCGCCAAATCAAAGAATATTTAAAGTGGCATTGCATTTTGAGCTTTTTTTTTTTCTTTTCACTTTTTCCCATAAAATTTAAAATCTTAACTTAGAGCTAAAGAGTACTAGCTTTAATTTCCTCTTTAAATAAATTATTCCCAGAACAATTTTCTATATTATTTCATTTTCATACAGTGGTATTAGTAGATTATCTTCTTTGCCTCCCAAAGAATCATTAAGCATCTATTGGTCAACTTATTTACTTTGCAGATAAATTTTTATAAAATTAAAGTTTAGTTCAGTAAAAATAAGTTTAATTCTTAAGAAATTTATTGTTAAGGTTTCAGTAAATAAGTTCAGTTTAATACTAAAAAATTTGTTTCAGTAAATCACTTGACAAAAACAAGACCTGAGTATTAATATTGATGATTAGCTTTGTTTCATCTATAATCATAAACTAAGTTTATCAGATCAATACTGCTTTGATTTAGAGGACAACTTGTCCTTTTTAATTAGAAGTTGCTGAAATTCTTGCATTTTTTTTCTCTAGGTCATAAATTATTCTCTTGCATTTGATTGAATTGATTCAACAAGCTAACGGATCAAAACCTATCGATCGTTATAGATACGCCCACCAAGAATTGAGCCTCAAATCCAAATTAGTCCAAAGAATGAACCGGATAGATATACCCAGAAAAATAATATGATCAATCGTTATATTGAAGCTTAAGTTTTTTGTGAACAACCAGAATATCCACCGCGAACAACAGTGACTAATCCGCTCGCCCCAGGTGCTCCACTTAAGGRTAAAGGGCTGACCAAKGATCCTTTTTCATTCCCAAGGGCTAGGATTCGAACCYMTGACCTCTTAAGGTGAGCAACCACCATGCCAAKACCACTTGRTTSRTTSA
>SNQN01000022.1:81645-98874 GCA_008642245.1 Bassia scoparia | reverse complement strand
TWARTTAAGTTGAAGAATGTGGTTTTTTTTCATCTACTTCAATATCCATTAAGTCCTTTAGTTAGCATCCAATCTTTTAATAAGGAGGCTTAATTAGGGGTGTAAATTGTCACTTGGAAGCATGGAATTGCATTAGATTAGCCGTAATCATTACCACAACACTAAAGAGGTTGAAAGATTATTGATGATAAATGATAATTAATCTGACCAATATCACCTACCATATGTCCCTCCTCAACCCACGCAATCAATAAACAACATCAAAAAAGTCTTACTAAACTACTAATAATATCAAATTAATTTTGCCGTTACAACTAATGGGGCTAACTATTGCACCTTGCACCCCACTAAAAAGGAAAGTTAGGTCCGATAATATTAACCTCAATAAAATTAGTATATTGAGCTAGTTTTTCTTCAATACTATTACCAGAAGTTTCCACCGTATTTACGATCGAGACCAAAAGTTTTCACCATATTTACGATCGAGAGGATAATTTCTTGCGTGAGTTTGAATGAGTATCTTAAGTCCGACTTGTTTCTGTAAACTCAGTAAAATTCAGTTCAATTATTATTGCTAAGCTCAATTCATTTCAATTCATTCTAGTTTAACTTAGTGACATTTAGTTCAGTTCAAGTTCGATTCAGTCCAAAGAAATAGGCAACATTCCTCACAACTAAATTTTATATGTTTTCAAGGCTCGATCTCGAGACCTTGATTAAAAAGCTTGATATCATTAGTCACCCAAGCCGACTATAATTGGTATCACATTAATTATTTGTGTTAGTTCATTCTTCTTTTTAATTTCTTACATGCCATTTGTGCGGGTGTTCTTGACCTTTCTATTTGTGCTAGTTATATACTCCCTAATTTTATAGGAAATTATATTTTAATGCTAGTTACAAGTTATTCAAACTCCTTTTTATAGGATTCTCATCTTTGGTCATCACTCATCATGCTCATTTGGAATCCAATTAATTTTTGTTCTATGGAGTTGGACCTAACTCAAATTGAGTTCATACTACTTCACCTTAATTATATTTATCTTCTTTTGTAACATTTGTCAACTATATATAGAGATAGTTTTCTAGAGTACTTGCATGTTTGGTGGTTTAGCAAATATGGTTATGGTCACTTTATTGCCCGATTAAGTTAGAAAATTGGGACGTGGGACCTATGAATACACCCTTTTCCTTTTTTTAATTGTTAAATCTCGTGTATGTCATAATTCCTCTSATTTTTTTTCTACATTTTCGATGTACTCGTATAAAAGATTATAATTACTAACTACACTTYTATTTTTAACAATAAATCTATCTATTTCTYTATTCTCTRTTCTCACATGAATCCCTCTTCGTTTTCTTTAATTTATTTTATTCYACTTCCTCCRYCGCCAATGATTRTTTGCAAYAAATTAAAGGGGTATTATCTCATAAACAATTTATTTTAATYCAACTGCATTCAAATCAATTGAGTTCTRTTTCGATCCAAAKAAACAACGTCTAAATTATYAACATCGCAACATGCATGCAACYAAATAAACATTTTGTAAAAATTTAAGAGATAAATCGTGTAACATGCAAGTGTACGTGGGTATAGTACCACCAAATTTAGCTATTTTGGAAGAGATCGAAACAATAAAACCTAAATTATAGAAAACGTGAAAGTAAGGTAAAACATCAAATCGTGGAAGTTAATAAGATTGACAAATAGTAAGGAACATACATATACATGTGCAAGTATCATTGTCGTGATAAAAACTCTAAGCCAAATTAATATGGACCCCTTGCCTTGCTTACTACTAGTATAACTGGATAACCATATATTACAACAACATTCAATAAATTCTTATTCTTATTACGGAGTACTCCATCCGTTCCACGAAATTTCTACCATATACTATTTGGGTTTAAAATATGAAAATTAATATAATGTGAGAAGTTGGGTTGAAAAGTAGATTTAGATTGAAGAGAGAAACAAAAATAAAGCTACATTRCTTAATGCAAATGAGCGTATTGGAAGTGGTATGATGGGTTCTACACAGTGGACTACTACAATTAAAAAAAAAATAATAATACTCCATATAAAGTTTCTTAAAATGAAGTGAAGCGAGTGATAGAAATTTCATAAAATGTTTATATGAGAGAAGTGATAGGAATGTCGTGGAACGAAGGAAGTCAACACTACTGATACCTACATTGCATGTGATGGACGCTCGTGGATAGTGTATGTCGGGTAGTGAATAACGACTTCTGTTTTGTCATTCTTCCATGCACTGTACGTACTTTGTTACCTTTTATACCTCTAATTATTTCGATTTCGATCTCAAATTAGTTTAGTTGGTTCAAGTTTACGTTTTAATGTTTATGCACTTAAAAATTATTATTCACTACTTTTATATTAATCCCTCTGGATATATCTCTGGAGTTAAATTAATAGCGTTCTTCAATTTTAATGCTGATAACTTATTTAGCATATTAACTTCAATTCTTAATATTATTATATTTTTCAGAGACGTCATTATTAAACACAAAAGTGGTTTATAGTTGTACTAACCATGTTTCAAAAATAGATAGACAATAATACAAGATATATGATATGCTTTATGATTGACCAACTCAATAGTTGCAAATACTATATGAGTATAATTAGTTTAGGATATCCATTTTAAGGGCATGTCAATATGTCATATACTCACATTATTGCCAATAATTTAACACACATTGTTCACTTATTAACCAACTAAATTACTTGACATTCAAAAATAAAGCCGTTTGAAAATCAGACTCAAATAAAACATATCTCTTACAATTGGGAGAAGGTAACATCATATCTATTTTAAGGGCATGTCAATATGTCATATACTCACATTGCCAGTAATTTAACACACATTGTTCAATTCACATATTAACCAACTAAATTACTTGACATTCAARAGYCGTTTGAAAATCAGACTCAAATAAAATATATCTCTTACAATTGAAAGAAGGCAACATCACTCCAATTCAACCAACTGAACTATCCTCGCTCTACTTGAACTTTAAAGAGAGTTTATAAGAGTAGATAAGAGCGTGATGAACCACTTTCATATGTTGTACTAATTCATGTTTGAGATCCTTTTTCCAAACAGAAGAGAAAAAAAAAACAGCATATATGATCTTTATACAATAATACCTAATAGATAGACGGCGCAAGAAGTCTTCAAAGATGAATAATAGATAATCATATAAAATAATTAAGATTGGAAACTTTAACAAGGAATTGTCCAAATCCATGCTTTTTCCCATTTGCTAATCATCAACTATATATAATTAAGCTAAGTATTATGAATACAATATAATATTATAATAAAGTGAGTAATTGATTAATTAAGAATGCATTTTAATGTATTGAGTCCAAATCAATCAATCGTTGTCCTAAACTAAAGTCATAATCAAGTATGTATTAATGTGTATATTCTAAGATTATGATCACATACACAACACAATAATAAGGAACTAATTAATATCACTTAAACAGTAATTTCAATTGCGTTTGTTAGGAAACCATGTGATTGATAGAGGTGAGTATGTGACCCGTGACCAAAAAACTTAATTAATTAACATCTCTAATTGAAAGGGAATTATTTAGGTGAGCTTAACACTAATTTGTCCAAACTATCTAATTTATGACGGTGATAGAAATATTGATATCATAAATTAGCTAATTTAATTTGTACATTGAATTTTTCTATATCATTCTATATAAAGTCGCGTACGTATGTTCTTAATATTCACATACTAGTTCGATACTCTGAAAAGTTCTTTAGAATTTTAAATTTCCATCTCTACTCGTACTTGAGAAAATTATATATGTACGAGCAACAAATAGATAGAGTATATTATTTTATCTAATTTTTTTATTAAGATGTTCATGGTACTACCAATTCAATTGTGAGGTACATCTGCTCTTATTTTTACATAATTTATCTCCATACTTGGTGAACAATCTTAAAAAAATGAGTGTGATTGTACCGTACAACCAATTATATATACCATAAAATTTGCCACAAGAATGCTTAATATGTTAATTAATCCTCTTATATGTTTATTATTATGTTATCTTAATTCTCTTATGCAAAATTTTCTTTGTTAACTCTTCAATACTTGTATATAACTAATTAAAGAGCACACACATATATACTAGAACACCATCATCATATAATATAAAACTTTGTGCTCACTCCAGCTATATTATATACAAACAAATTAAATTATTAATAAAGAAATATTGTAATGATTACATGATGGATTAATATACATACATTATCTTATTACTAACCACACTTTATAATTTATAATTATGATAGTAGCTACTAAGCATTATATGGTACGTAGAAGCTTCATCTTTCACAAACAGGTCATTGCTTCTTGGTTAGATTTCACATAAATCCAAAGTTAGTTGCTTGTACTCTWGTAGTATCAGCTACATGATTAATACTACTACTCCCTAATTAATCATTTCTTTAGCAATTTGTTACAACTACACATTAATGATTTTTCAAGAAAAAAAGTTTGAAATTTGTTTTGCGGAGGGTGCCTAATCAATCCAGCGTGTGGTGGTCCTGGTGGATTGGATTGATTAGGGAAGAAAATCCATTAAATATGTGATGATGGTTAAACACATCACCCAAACCTTCATCGGAGATCATTCTACTCCTTCACTTAACCTAAATTACAAAAAATGTCCTGAATTTGCAAATCCAATTGATTAATTAGAAATTTATCGATCTTTGTGCACCGTTACCTTTTACCTATATTATTATTTCGTCCCTATTAATTTTAGGATAACTTATAGGTTGAACTTTATTACTTGTACGTTGAAACACAAGTATATATTAGAATTAGGTACATGCTTGACAATATCGTTTTCTTTGAAAATAAAACTAGGAAACTCTTTGGTCTTTATGACTTCTATTGCGTTTAATATGTGTTATATCGGTATGTATATTCTTTTAGAAGTTGTTTTCTTATCGTTGAGATGAAATCGTTCAACATTAGTCATTCATACTTATTACCATACACGGAGTCACGGAGTACTTCGTATCTATACTTTAACTAAGCTGACTTCCAAAATAAATAACATTTTCTTTCACAATCTTTTCTAAAATTGTTCACTACACCTCATGTAGCAATATACGTTCCTATAACACTAATAAGATCAATACGAAGAACTCATTGTAGCGATCGCTTCTTCGCTAATTTAGAGTGCAAATATTAACATGCAATGCGGAAATCAATTTCCATCCCAAAATCACCGAGATAAACTAGACAAGTGTCATCGACTCAAGCCACACCCCAACTCACACAACCATAACATCCCTAGTTAACAGCTGACGGCAGTCACGCTAGCTGTGCAGAGTGAGAGGGCACCATGGAATGGTCCCACACCAGCAGTGGTCGCGCGTGGAATAACAGCAGCCTTATTACTTTTCTGTTATTATTATAATAATAATTAATTAAAATTTCATTCTTCTATTTCTTTTCTTTGTTTTTTTCTCCCTAATCTTCCAACAATGAAATGAAAGCGAGAGAACAAAAAAACGTTATTTTCACAGTAGTTTAGTCGTTAGAGCAAACCACCATTTACAGACTTTTCTTCCTTTTCTTCCCCTCTTTTCCTTTTTTCCTCTTCCTCACTTTGCTTTCTGAAAAGCACAAACAACATTATAGTTAAATCCCTCTTCTTATTCTTCACTTTTTTTCTCTCTTAGCTTCTTTCATTCTTCTTCTCCTCCTCTGTTTTCATACTAATTCTTCATTTAATTAATCCAATCAATTTAGAAGCTTTTCATGTGTTTCTTCCTGCATTGTGGAATTAACTGTAAGTTATCTTTTCTCGGTTCTTCTTAATTTTCCATTTTCGTCCAAAGATTGAATCTTTAATCTAATTTGAGTGTTTCATCAAATGGTTTCTTCATTTTTGCTGCTTTTGATCTTATTTTTTAATGGGGTGATGTTTTTTTGGTGAATATCTTGAGAGTTTGGTTTGGAAGTATGCTAAGAATATTAGATATATGCTTTGCTTTAGCTGATTATTCCGATTGTTTGTTTTATTATGTGTATATTCGTGTATTTATGCATCATGCATGTATATAAATTTATTAATTTTGGACTATTATGGGGGATGAATTTGTCAAGTTGTAATTATGGAATAATCCAGCTTTAATGGACTCAAGTCTCAATTTTTGTACATGATCTTCATTTTCAGTAAAATTAACTTGCTAAAAAATAAAAAAAGGGGTTTAGTGAGCTACCAAGCTCTCCACTTGCAAGAAGTAAGATACCAACTTTAGTACTTTATGCTTCAAAGTGCTCAGTTTCATCATCAAAGTGGGTTTTGTTTATTTCTTAATTTTTTTGGTTGGAAAATATCTTGTGAGTTTGCATTTTGCAATTTCTGAGTATTGATTGTTGTACTTTTAAAGTTTTTGAGCACATTACATCACAGCATTTTGGGTCAATTAATTTCTTGTTTGTTTTTCTGGGATTTAAGTGCACTAAGATTTTTCCACTTTAATAGCTTGATGCTTTGATGTCATGTTTTAATTCTTCAATCTGAGCTCATTATTAGAAATTTATCAGTCTTGATTTATAATTATGAAATATAAAAAGCGCAAAAAACCCCTAAATTAGCATGCTTTTTTTTTTTGTTCATGCAAGTTTGGTGTGATGTTTATATTAATGTTTTTATGCTAAATTTGTGCTTAATTGATAATTTCTGATTTTGTGCAGAACCCTGATTTACAATGACAAGGGTGAGTCCTGAGCTTGAGTATGAGGAGGAGGACATTGATGTAGTTGTATCAGTATCAGCTGATGTTAGTTTTCCTGCTAACGGATTTCCAAAGTATAAAATTGGACCCAATAATGAGATTGTGGAAGAGCCTAAGCCAAATACTGATTCTCCACCCCTCAAGGAGGTTGTTACACAAGAGACTAAACAACTAGCCGAGCAACACCAACGCCTYTCCGTTCGAGATCTTGCCACTAAATTTGATAAGAATTTGGTTGCTGCTGCTAAGCTTTCTGATGAGGTTACATTATAGCTTAGCTGATTGTGGTTTTTGGTTGATTTTGTTGAATTGAAGGATGAAGGTTTAATTAGAATATGGCATTGTATGTTTACATTCTATTTGTTTGTGTTATAGGCCAAAATCAAGGAAACGGCTTCTTTGGAGGGACATGTTCTTTTGAAGAAACTTAGAGATGCTTTGGAGTCATTGAAAGGTTGCATGGATGGTAGGGATAAGGATGATGTAGAGAAAGCTATTTCCATGGTTAGTCTCCTAACCTTCTTTGYGATGTTTGTAGTTAAATTTCGACGAAAAATGTGGACCAAAAACTCAGAAGAAAGGAGTCTGAATCCAGACTTTTCCTCCCTTCTCCAAATGATCCTTTTGACGCGATCCATTTATAGTCCTTATTTGTCAAAAGAGGATAAGAATGCTACTTAGAGTTTGTCAATTTGAGATTTTGTGAAAATTTTCCTAAATGGCATTTAAGGATTTTCCTTCAGTCCTTTGTGYTTGCTTCTTCAATTCTGTTTTACGAGTTTTTATTTTGTTACTTATAGTTCATTTCTGTAGGTGGAATTATTGGCAGTTAAGTTGACACAAGAGGAAGGAGAGTTAATGCAAGAGAAGTTCGAGGTCAAGAAATTGGCGAACTTTCTTAAGCAGGTGATTGACTGTAAAACTGTATAATTACATGACTTATGATTGTAGAAGGTTGAGCCACTGTAATTGATTTTCTTCTGTTATTAGATCTTGGTTAATTACTACAATGACCATGTGATTCATGGTCTTGAGTTCTTAACCAATCTTATATTCTCAGAGAACATGCAAGATAATTCAGTTTCTGCTTAATYGCTTATCTTGTAGTGTAAATGAGCTTGCATTACTCATATAAGATTGACCGCATGCCACTAATTTTGCTCACTGAAAAGGGTTTGGTAGTCTTTTACTCTGACAGAATTTGCACTGATGTCACTCTTAACTTAAATAACAGGCTTCTGAAGATGCTAAAAGATTGGTGAACCAGGAAAGATCGTTCGCTTGTGCCGAAATTGAGAGTGCTAGAGCTGTAGTACAAAGATTTGGAGAGGCTCTTGAAGAAGAAGAAAAACTAGCTCAAACATCTGGAAAGCAGGTTTGTAAAGTTTTTTTTTTTTTAATTTTGGATTTATAAAAGTATCTACCACAAGATCGAACATTCATGCTGCTCAATCGGAACAATTCTGGTGCTAATACCTAATAAATAGACAGTTTAATACTTCAATCTATCCCTTTCTAAAGTGTTGTAATGTYTAAACTGAAGTGGMAAAAGTGCATTRGRCTGAGTTTCTACTTGTTTATACTATGGTAGATTTAGGMTGTCAAGGCTTTTTGTTATGTACCACTGTACCAGGATGGCTGCAATGGGAATTAATAATGTAATTGCAATTTTGTAAACATGATATGCTGATATAGTATAGTTTTTTCATTTGACAGCTAGTGCTATATGGTGAGATAAAAGTTATTAATCTTGTGCGTCACGACTTGGTTTTAATCAATGTTAGGATGTTGAGAAACTAGTTGAAGAGGTCCAGGAAGCTAGACGGATCAAACTACAGCATCAACCATGCAAGGTGTGCCGAATTGCAATTCTAATTATTTGCTTAGTAAATGAGTTATACTTCAAAGTATCCCATCATTCCCATGTTTGAAGCCTGACATGTTTGTTTGTGTTTTTGTCTTCTGTAGGTGATGGACATGGAGCATGAACTTCGAGCACTCAGGCTTCAACTTCGAGAGAAGTCGATATTCTCGGCTAAGCTTCAGAAAGAGGTTTGTTTCATAACCTTTCCTCTATTTGGTTCCATTTTGTAGTAACTGTGCTTGGGAAATCATGTCATTCATTGGCTGTGTGTGCGCGCGCGTGTGTGTTCAGAAACCATTCAGTCTTTTTGTTGGTTATTGCATAATGCAAGTGGCAACTGGTGATTGTTGAATATTTCCTGCACTTAAATGAACATTCAGGCTTTTACATTTTTCTTTGCTGATATACTTGATCCACGACGCACCTCTATGCTATACTTTGTTCATTCATTTTTTTTTTTGTTTATATAATTATTTTGCAAGTATTTTTTGGGTTGCAATTGCTTCCATCATTTGTGAGTAAGACTTCGATTGGATTATTGGAAGGCATGTCTAACCTGTCCATTTCATTGCTTCTTAGCTGGCAATGAACAAGAGAGCAGAGGACAGTAGATTGTGTGTGTATCAACTAGAAGGTGCTCAAACCTTAGGTTCATGTCTTCGGATCCGGCCCCGTGCCAATAATGCTCCTGATCTATCAAAATGCTCAATTCAGTGGTACCGTGTTGCGTCAGAGGGAGATCATAAGGAAATCATATCAGGTATCTATTTGCAATATGCGTCATTTGAAYGTGTTTAAATGYCTGTACCCATCTGTCTGGATTGGGATGTYTTTTTAGGTCTTTCCTCTTCAGCTCATCCTAAGCTCAACACGTCCTACTTTTATTCACTTGATTTTTCTGCAATGTTGTCTTGCTACTTCCTCTTGTAGTTGAGCAATATCAGATTTATCAGTGTCTTCAGACAATATTTTTAGTTTATGGCAATATCAGCATTTCATCTGAAGCTCTTTATCTTGTAGGTCATTAAGCTTAGTTATCTACTTCTCTCGTTTCTAGGTGCCAACAAACCATTTTATGCACCGGAGCCCTTAGATGTGGGCAAAGTTTTGCAAGCTGATGTGGTTTCTGATACTCAGACGATTTCAGTGACAACTGTTGCTGCCATTGACCCTGGTTTGTATTCCSTTTCACCCTTTCCACCTCCTTTTCTCTCTCGCCCTCACTCTTACAAAAACACATTATTCAATTGTTACTTTCTCTCATCCATAAAATTGCATCATTTTATGACAGCTCCTGGATTGTCAAGCTATGTGCAATCACTTCAGCGGCGGTCCAATACTGAATTCCACGTATGCCTTTTTCTCTCATGAATTTGGTTTTATGATTCGTATGCATATGCATACAAGTGCAGAGTTTACRAACCTCTATTAAATTWTAACAAGCTCTTGCTTGGCTTGTTGCTGAAGTCTGTCTAAAATTTGTGCAGGTTGTGATATCACAGATGAATGGACATGATTATCCATCACATTCCGTTCATGTATTTCATGTGGGAAAATCAAGAATGAAACTAAGTAGAGGCTGGATTAATAAGACTAGGGAGTCTTATTCTACATCAATGCAGGTACATGATTGCCCACTAGTTTTTTGCTGTCGTGCTTAAAGTGCCAAATTAGAACCATTTATAGTATTAGCATTAGAAGTGTTTTCATCTGTTCATATAGATTCCTCGAAGCCCTCCATTTTATGTAGCATGTTAATCGAATTAGGAGACGAAAATGGTCATGCGCTTATGTAGTTCTGTTTTGTTTCATGATCTAGCTATGCGGTGTAAGAGGAGGAGGTAACGCTGCTTCCAAATCATTGTTTTGGCAAGCAAGGAAGGCTCTTTCATATGTTTTGACATTTGAATCCGAAAGAGACAGAAATGCAGCCATTATGATCGCAAGAAAATATGCTTATGATTGTCATGTAAGTGTTTTAYCTCGCATCTCTCGTTTTTCTCCCTCTTGTGTTTCGCATTAGCAAATGATGACCTCTAAAACAGTTTATGAAAGAGTATGACGGGAGTGTGTTTATCTAGTATTTCATCTTCCCATTGACAAATTTTCATCTCGGCTGAATTTCATTATTGACAGGTTGTACTCGCYGGGCCTGCCGAGTGATGACTGAACCTAATATCAAGCCTAACCGAATTTTGAAGCCTTTATTGAATTGAGTGCGAATTTAACCTATTATTTTTCCTTGATTTTTTATCGGCTTTCTTGGTGTGATGATCTTTATTGTATATTTGTGTGTTTTTAGATGATAATATAGAAGAGTGGCTTGTATTGATCCCCACTAATTTGGTTGCAATCCTTGGTTAGGCATTGATTTTTTAGTTGCCTAAATTCGGGTTGTAACCTTGTTCTCATTCATATAGATATGATCAAGTGTCCTCATTTCATTTGATATGCTACTATCAATTCACATCGCAGTATACCGTAAACTAGACTCGCAATTTTTGTAAGAAATTGAAGAATAATGAGATGCTACTATCAAATGACTAAAGGAGTCATATAAGCTTGATTATAAGGGCACAAGATTTCATTTTCTACCTCTTCAATAACGAGGCCTCGGATGTCGAATTGGTTACCCAGGGCAGCAGTCTCTGTGTCCAACTGTCCATCGTCACACTATGGGGTTAACTAGACTGACAAAATGACCTTACGACTCGATTACTGGTCTGAAGAAATGTGGTTATGAACGCGTCGTGAAGGGGTAAAAGAAATGTGCATTATACTTATTTGCTTTATTTATTGCCTCTTGTGATTTTGTGAAGGCTTTCTAGCTTTGATGATGGTACTCATTCTTCACGATTACAAGTAATTCTTCGTTACAAATACTTATGTATTTAATCTAGAGTACTCGATCTGTAAAGGTAGAGCATCCTTATCAATGAAAAAAATAAAAAAAAAATTCATATGTTCTCTCTCTTCTTTTAGCATTGATCCCCACGTATAATAGTTATGGAGGCAAAAAATTTGGTTTATCCATGGGATAAATTACCCGTCCTTAAATGAGAGTGGTGGGAAGTAGTGATAGTGGTACTCCTATCAAACCTAATATTCAATATTTTATTTTTTCTATTAGTGGTGTGTAAATTATTCACCGGGTAGATGTAGTCATGTCCGTTACGGAGTATTTAATTCACTTTACTTTATTTTTTCTTTAACATAACACAATACATAAATGTTACAAATACGTATCTCATGTCATTTTTAATTAATTACAATATACTTTGTTAATCAACATTAATTACAATGAGTGTCCTTAATGTATTTATGAACGTGACTAATTAATTATTTATAGTTAATGAAATTGAGTGGGTTTTGTTGTGTTTTTCCCCCTTATTTTGCAAAAATAAAAATATTTGGATCCATAAATATAGTTTTTGTAGGTAACTTTGCAAAAAAAAAAAAAAAAAATCTATACACTATTTGTTAATGTTTATCCGTTGGAGACGTCCAAAAAAAAAAAAAAAACAAGGTGAGTCATGTAGGTTAGGTCTCGTGTGTCCGCAATGCTAGCATCACTTTTCTTAATTTATTTCAATAATTTTCGCCCAAAATCTCTCATTTTGTGTGTGTGTTGAGCTTCTCAATGGTCCATCAAAACATAATGTTAATTGTCCCAAAATTCACATACTTACACGCATTTGATTCAAACGAACAATTAAAAAAAAGTAAACAATTCACTCACGTCAAAACGTAACACTCTTTTTATTCCTCCTAACATTATTGTTCAACTTCACGAACCAATTTTTTGTCAAAGATTTCCATAAAAAAAAAAAATAAAATAAAATGATCCGTTTTTTTTTCCATAGTAAATTTGTAAGAGTGCTCTAGCCCTATTATTCTGCCCTGGTTCGGACATCTCAAAGAAGCCGCCTAACGGTCTGATTTTTCAAAAAAAATATGACCGTTGCAAACACACCATTTTCTCTTTCCATTTCCCATCTTACAAAATACGCACTCTCATTCTCATCTTTCCTCACTCTAATTAGAGCCAACAGTTGAAGAAAGAGCAGATTTCGAAACCCTAATTTCTTTTGATTCTTTTCGTTGGCTTTGATTTTTCTTCCGTGTTCAATCGAAATCAATGGCTTCAAGAGCAGTTCTTCCTCAGAATAATCGAGGTTTTTTTGCTTCTTAATCGTTCTTTCATTTATTGTGATTTCAATTTGAAGGAAAGATTGTGTATTTCGTGAATTTCAATCTTAATTGTTCTTGTTTTGTTGATGATTTAAGAACCCTTTTCCTGTTCTATAATGGGTGATTTTGTGATCACCGAATTGTTTTGTGTTGAAATTGTTATCTGGGTTTTAATTGCTCGTAAAACCTTCATTTTTAATTCTTCAGTTCGTTGGAAAGATTTTGTATTTCGTGAATTCAATCTTAATTGTTCTTGTTTTTTTTTTTTTGGATGATTTAAGAACCCTTTTTCCTGTTCTATAATGGGTCATATTGTGATTACCAAATCGTTTTGTGTTGAACTTATTATCTGGTTTTAATTTCTCTTAAAAACCTTTATTTTTAATTCTTCAATTTAATTTAATATCATTGATTCAAATGGTAAGATTTTTATACCCTGTTACATTGATATCCGATTTTATCGGAAATTTGTGTTTTGCTAGTTGTTTTCAAGTGGGTTGTAATAATTTCCCCCAATTTTTATTTTTTCAAATTTTTGATGCAATCTTATGTTAGGTTTTAAGCAACTTTAGTAATCTTCATCTTAATTGTTACTCTTTAAGTTCTATTCCTTGATGATTATTATTTATTATATAAGGAAAACTCGAGATTCTTTATTATGATTGATAAAWTTGGGTACTTTTTAAATCTTTATGTAATGTAAAAAATGGAACTTGTGATATGACAGTTGAAGGAATTAATGGTGGGATCAAACAAAAGAATGCAGTAGAAGGACAAGGAAAAAACAGAAGAGCTTTGAATGATATTGGTAATCTTGTTACAATTAAAGATGTCGAAGGCAAAGTTCAAAGACCCATTACAAGGTTTTTGCCTAAATCAATTGTTTCTTCGAGTTTTGATTGATTGATTGATTTCGTATGTTTAATTGAGTTTCTCAATTTTGCAACCCCTTTAATTATGTTATGCCTCTTTTATTACAGGAGTTTTGGTGCAAAATTACTTGCTAATGCACAGGCTGCAGGAGATAACAGGACTAAGAAGGTATTRGGATCATATTGACATTGGTGTAATAAGCTGGGGTTAATTCCTAATAGTTGGTTTTCTGGGTGATGAATTTTGATGTAATAATCTGTATTTACAGGCTGCAGTACCAGGAGTGGCAGGAAAGGCAGTGGCAGTTCCGAAGCCACCAGTGAAGAAGGCGGTTGCCACGAAACCGAAACAAGTGGAAGTGATTGAGATTAGCCCTGATTCACAAGAGGTGAAGCATGAGAAATTGGTGCCCCAAAATGAAAAATCAGCTTCTCATAAGAAGAAGAAGAAGGTTCCTACTATGACTGCTGTACTCACTGCAAGAAGCAAGGTTATTTTGCTGCACTTTTTATGTGATTGATTTCGAGGTTCATAGAATGTTAAATGATGTAAAATGTATGTCAGTATGACAGTATGTGCATAAATTTAACATATTGTTGTGACATGTAATTGGACCTGTGTTTGTATGTGATTCTGATTTATATAAGCTGTGTTCTTGCAATTCAGGCTGCTTGTGGTCTGGCTAACAAGCCAAAGGAAGCAGTAGTTGATATTGATGCTTCTGATGTTGATAATGAGTTGGCTGTGGTTGAATATATTGAAGATATCTACAAGTTCTATAAGCTAGCAGAGGTATCATTGAGTTAATTTCACTAGTACAATACTTTAGTTAATCATGAATCCTGAGATAAATATTAACAGTACTAATGAATATGCTCTTGTTCTTGTGGGTGGCAGAATGAGTGCAGGCCTCATGACTATATGAATTCGCAACCCGAAATCAATGAGAAAATGAGGGCAATTCTAGTTGATTGGTTGATTGAAGTACACAACAGATTTGATCTTATGCCTGAGACWCTTTACCTCACTATTAACTTGGTGGATCGATTTCTGTCGCTTAAAGCCGTCCCTCGGAGAGAACTGCAGTTGGTGGGTATAGGGGCTATGTTGATTGCCTGCAAGTATGAGGAAATCTGGGCTCCTGAGGTAGTCTCACTATGCAAAAAAAAAATGTGTATTTGTAATTTTGAAGTAATACTTTATAGCAATGCTTATGAAAACTTGTACAAATTTTCAGGTTAATGATTTTGTGACAATATCAGAGAATGCATACAGCAATGAACAGATTCTGAAGATGGAGAAGGCTATACTAGGGAAGCTAGAGTGGTACATAACTGTGCCAACGCCTTATGTATTCCTCTCGCGTTACATCAAGGCTTCGATCCCGGATCTCGAAGTGAGTGTCTCCTAGATCAAATGTTTGATATTTGTTATATGCTGTTACACAAGTCGATTCTGATTCAGTGGAATTATGTTGTATGTTCAAACATGACAGATGGAAAACTTGGTCTATTTCCTAGCTGAGCTTGCTCTAATGCATTATGGCTCAATCTCCTTCTGTCCTTCCATGGTTGCTGCCTCGGCAGTGTACGTGGCTCGGAAAACGTTGTTCAAGGCACCCGTTTGGACCGAGACTCTCGCGAATTACACCGGATTTCAAGAGTCACACCTTAGGTACTTTCCTTAACCAAAGGAATGTGTTCATGTGTACATAATAATAATGTACTCCTCGTACCCCGTCCCTCAWTGTTTGCCCGATTTGCTTATAAAGTCCTCATTACAATGTTACATACCCCCGTACCTCATTGTTTGCCCGATTTGCTTATAAAATCCTCATTGCAATGTTACATACTTACATACCCCCGTCCCTTATTGTTTGCCTGATTTGCTTATAAAAGAGTACGTTACGTACCCTAGTCCCTTATCATGTACATAATAATGTAGTCCACGTTACGTACCCTCATCCCTTATTGTTTGCTCGGTTTGCTTACAAAGTCGTGTGGATCGATTATTTCAGGGAATGTGCGAAGATGCTGGTAAACCTGCACTCGGTAGCAGCAGGACATAAGCTTCAGACAGTGTACAAGAAATACTCGAAGGCAGAGAGATGTGCAGTGGCTTCTTGTTCACCAGCAGAAAATTTCCTGTCTTTTTCATCATCATAGCTTGTTATGATTGTTGTTGGTTTTATGATTTCTTTTAGATTTTTTTACTTTTGTTTGTCATTGCTAATGACAGGCATAGAAAAACACCAATCTAGTCTAGTAGTTTTAGTATTCTGATATGAATTGACTTGATGTTGATCAATCATTATGTAATAACTGTAGTTCAGTTGTCTTGTTTGGTTCTAATAAGCTGTTGCTTGATCCTCCTGAAAAGTGCAATTTTGAACTTCCAAATTTCTCATTTTGAGCACTCACCCACACTTAACACAATTTCTGTCCCTTTAGCTTGTAATTTTGTAATATTAATGTTGCCCATCACATATGACCAACATGGTCGATGTTATGAATTTCTTTAGATCAACTCTTTCGATTAAAAACTTACAAAAAGTAGTTATTACTTGGTGATTCATTTGGTTTTAGCGTAACAAAATTTGTATTAATAATAGCCTCATTTCGATGATCCTTGCGACGATTCTACGATAAACTCTTCTATTTCCTCTCCTAACCATCCTACCTCAATTAACTGTATTCTTCTTCCCTAGAACTCTTTTAAATTGAACTTTGGTGGTTCTAAAGCTAGTATTGGTTGTTCAACATGTGGTTTCATCATTAGAGATAACAAAGGTCGTCAAGTAATGGCTGACCTGACGCTATACCCCTCCCTAGCAAATTCTGTGATGTAGGTTTGGWTATTAATGCTTTGGATTCGTGCTCAATCAATCATTGCTTTTGAGAGGCTAACAAAGCAACGGATTTCTTAATGAATTTGGGCCATCTTCAACAAAATATATGGTATGCTAATTCGCTTCTTTCTTTGGATCGTCCTCCTATCATCCATAAGGGTTTCCCCGTTTCCTCTACCAACAGAACAACTTAGTTTCCTTTCCTCTTATAAAAATAAAAAAAATTGATAGTCACTTGCCCTTCCTCTATTTAGCATAACATTCAAATTAAAATGAAGAAAGTATTCCATATCTAAAATCAAAACTTTCTAGTCGGGAGGGATGCTGTTTGTTCAAGTATTTCACTAAAATGTAAACTCCACCAGAAGATTAGTCCACTTGTCAAGTACAGTAAAATTCCTCGTAATAATACAAAAAAATAAAGATAAATTAATTGACGAGAATAAATTTAATTATTTTTTATGTATCCACCCGGTTTACTATTTGAACAAAGACGAATCGAGGGGCTCATTTCATGTTGGGCTTATTATTCATGATTTCCCAATACAAGGGTTTAACTCATAAAACCCCTCCATTCTCCATTACACACAATCAGTGAAGTTGATTTTGCGCCCAAAAATAACAATCAGTGAAGTTGAACA
>SNQN01000022.1:46463-57434 GCA_008642245.1 Bassia scoparia | reverse complement strand
TAGTTAAGGTAAAAAAATCCAAATTATATAAACATATAGAAACTTTGAAATACTATTGTATTAAAGCATTGCTGTTTTTGTGGCCAAATAACAATATACAATTGAATTAGCTAGATAATCTTTTGTCTTCTTACTTATTTTTATTTTTTAAAAACCTAAACCGGGTAAACGGGTTCCGGAAACCGGTTTCCCAGCGGTTCCGGTCCAAATTTGGAACCGGTACCAAACCGGTCCGGACCGGTTCCAATTATTAGGAACCGGGTCGGTGCCGGTGCGGTTCCGGTTCCACCCAAAATGACCGGGTACCGCGATACTTGCTCAACCCTAACTGGAACCGGTACCGATCCAACCGGTTCCGGTTCCGGAACCGCCGGTTCCGGACCGGTTCCTGGTACCGGGCCGGTTACCCACTGTTTTTGCTCATCCCTAATATGAGTAGAGGGCAAGTAAGCAGAATGGACAATCCCATTGGGACGCAGATTCAAGTAGTGTAATGGCAATGCAATGGAAAAAAAAACAATCCATAACAAAGAAGAATCCGGAAATATATATCAGTATATTGAAATCTATCTATCTATAACTATATCTATCTATCAGTACATATACAATTAAATTAGAAAAAACTTAGATTAAAAATATAAATACTATTTCAGTAAATTTAAATAAAAAACTAAATTTATACAAACTCTTTAATTTCAAAAACACTTAAATTAAAATTACAAAATTAAATTAAATTATAATAAACCCTTGAATTCAAAGCACAAAATTATCTACAATACTTCATTGTTAGATTTAAATACAAAATTAAATTTAAAATTCAGTTAAATTAAAATACAAACTAACAATTATATTTAGGAAAAATTCACAGAAATAATCCGACCTTTTAGTGGTCTTCTAAAAATAATCCGACCTTTGAATAATCCCAAAATAATCCCACCTTTGCCCCCCATCTTCCAAAAATGAACCATTACCTGTTAGTGAGTAATGGTGACTTGTTCACTAGGTTAATTGGACATGTGTCGTATTTTGATTGGTTGTAATTAAATTAAAACTAAATTAATTAAAACTTAATTATAATTATTATATACCTTAACTAATTACACCACCACACAACACCTACCACCACCACCACAACCATACACCACTTGTCGTCCACCCACCTGCCACAACCTGTCGCCTGCCGTCATCTCAAATCACCACCGTCCACCTCTCCTACCGTCCATAACACCCACCTGCCACGCACCCCTCACCACAATATAAAAACAAACAACACCCAATCCTCTCATCCTCCTCTCCATCAACACCATTAACAATGGCTTCCAACGCATCTTTCTCCTCCATATCAATGGCGTCCACCGTAATCCCCTCCACCACATTCCCCAAACCAACTCCTTCCGTCACCTTCCCCTTCCACACCACCCACCTCTCCTCCTCCTCCACCGCCTCCTCCCGCCTCACCTACCTCCGCCCAATCTCCACCACATTCCCTAAACCCACCCCTTCACTACACAGCTGGATTTCTACATCGAAACCCAATTTCAATATCAACCCATGATGCTTCTTGCAATGAATCAACGATCCAGAATTAGAATTCAACCATCCTTCCAAAAGCCACAAATAACTTTGATAATTGGGATGAAATTTGTCATCTTCTTTAATGATTTGAGAACTCCACAACACCGTACCAACACTATCCACCACCACARCACACGACCACCACCAACCCACACATCCACCACAGCTTCACCACCACCAACGCACCTTAGCTTCCCCACCACATGCGCCCCACCACCACGAAAAAACAACCACCACCACCACACACCACAAAAAACCGACCACCACCACGCACCTAGCCCACCGCAGTTTAGAAAACACCAACACATCCCTACGCAATTGAAGCAAACATATATTAAGAAAGAGGAGAGAAAGAGAAAGGGGAAGGGGAAGAGAGGGTGAGATGAGATTGAAAATTGAAACAGAGGAGAAGGGAAGAGAGGCAGAGAGAATGAAAGAGAGGAGAGAGAGAGAGAGCAGTACGTTGTTTATAAAAAAAATTAATCCAATTTTAACCGGTTCAGCAGGTTCCAAGTCGCCGGGTTCATTTTTGGAATACACCCCCTAAAGGTCGGATTATTTTGGAATAATCCAAAGTTCGGTTTAATTTTGAAAGACCCCTCAAAGACAGATTATTTTTGTGAATTTTTCCTTATATTTATTTTAAAATATTATTTTTATGCAAGCTTAAAAATATTGAAACTAAATTAAATGGTAGTAGGCACTACGCTTTGTATTTGAGACCAAAACTTTCGTAGGACCCATCATTCATCACCGTGAAGGTGTGACAGAAATTCTGAGCAAAATCGAGCTGGATCACCAAGACATCGTTTTTTTGAGTCCGCGAACGACAAACTGACAAAACAGTAAAACCTATAGTAGGAGGCACTACGCTTTGTATTCGGGGCCGAAACTTTTGTTTGACCCTTTATCATAACCGTGAAGGAGTGACAAAAATTATGGGCAAAATCGAACCGGGTCACCGAGACATCGTTTTTTGGCCGAAAAACGTGGATTATACATCACCGAAATGAGGTTTCCGGAAAATTTACTAAAAAATTACCAAAATTTTGACCATAGATTTATATGATAATATGATAAACCCAAGGTAGGTTTAGGGCACAAATGAGTCCATACGAGGGACTTTTGTGTCCGCAAACGACAAACCGATAAAATGTAAAAATTCATGGTAGGAGACACTACCCTTTGTATTTTAGGTCGAAAATTTCATAGGACCCATCCCTCGTCACTGTCAAGGAGTGGCAGAAATTCTGGGCAAAATCGAGCCGGGTCACCGAGACATCGTATTTTGGTCGAAAAACGTGGATTATACATTACAGAAATGAGGTCTCCGGACAATTTTAAGAAAAATTTCTGAAATTTTTGACACAGCTTCATATGATAGTATGATGAAACCAAGGAAGATTTAGGGCCCAAATGAGGCCATACGGAGGACTTTTGAGCCTGCAAACGACAAATCGATGAAACGTAAAACCCCATGGTAGGAGGCACTACGCTTTGTATATTAGGGGTTGAAATTTTCGTAGCATCCATCCCTCGTCACCGTGAAGGTGATAAAAATTTTAGGCAAAACCGAACTGAGTCAACAAGACATAGTTTTTTGACCGAAAAACGTGAAAGTTTCTTGTCTATACATCACCGAAATGAGGTCTCCGGACTATTTTCATAAAAATTACAGAAATTTTACCATAACTTCATATGATAATATGGTGAATCCTAGGTAGGTTTAGGGCCCAAATGAGTCCATACGAGAGACTTTTGAGTCCGCGAGCGACAAATCGACGAAAAGTAAAAACCCATGGTAGGAGACACTACAATTTGTATTTGGGGCCGAAACTTTCGTAGGATTTTGTAGGATCCATCCCTCATCACCGTGAAGGTGTGGCAAAAATTTAGGGTAAATCGAACCGGGTCAACGAGACACCGTTATTTGACTGAAAAATGTGGATTATACATCACCGAAATGCGATCTCCGGACAATTTTTCGAAAAATTGCTAAAATTTTTACCATAACTTCATATAATAATATGATAAATCAAATGAAGAGTTGGGACCCAAATGAGTCCATACGGGAGACTTTTGAGTACGCGAATGACAAACTGACAAAACGTCAAAATCAATGATAAGAGACACTACGCTCTATATTTGGGGCCGAAACTTTGGTAGGACCCATCCCTCGTCACCGTAAAAGTGTGGCATAAATTCTGGGCAAAACCTAGCCGGGTCAATGAGACATCATTTTTTAGCTAAAAACGTGGATTACACATCACTGAAATGAGGTTTCCGGACAATTTTTAGAAAATTTGTCGAAATTTTTATAATTGCTTCATATGATAATATGATGAACCCAATGAAGATTTAGGTCCAAAATGAGTCCATACGGGGGACTTTTAAGTTTCTAAACGACAAAGCGACGAAACGTCGAAACCCATAGTAGGAGACACTATGCTTTTATTTGGGGTCAAAACTTTCGTAAGAATCATCCCTCATAATCATGAAGTCGTGGCAGAAATTTTGAGAAAACTCGAGTCGGGTCACTGAGACATTGTTTTTTGGCTTAAAAACGTGGATTATACATCACTCAAATGAGGTCTCCGGATAATTTTTTGAAAAATTGCCGTAATTTTTAGCATAGCTTCATATGATAATATGATGAACTAAAGGAAGATTTGGGGCCAAAATTAGTCCATACGAGAGACTTTTGAGTTTGCAAACGATAAAGCAACGAAACGTCGAAACCCATAGTAAGAGGCACTACAAATTATATTTGGGGCAAAAACTTTCATATAACCTAATTCTCATCACCGTGAAGGTGTGGAAGAAATTATGGGCTAAACCGAGCCGAGTCACCGAGATTTCGTTTTTTTGGCCCTAAAACATGGATTATACATTACTGAAATAAAGTCTTCGGAAAATTTCCTGAAAAATTGCCGAAAGTTTTATCATAGCAACATATGATAAACAAGGAAGATTTGGGGCCAAAATGAGTCCATACGGGGACTTTTGAATCCGCGAACGACAAATCGACGAAACATCAAATCCTATAGTAGGAGCCACTACGCTTTGTAATTGGGGCCGAAACTTTTGTGTGACCCATCCTCATCACCGTGAAGGTGTGGCAAAAATTATGGGAAAAATGGAGTTGGGTCACCGTGACATCGTTTTTTGGCCGAAAAACGTGGATATATTATGCATCACCGAAATTAGATCTCCGGACACTTTTAAGAAAAATTGCCGAAATTTTTACCATAATTTCATATGATAATATGATGTACTGAAGGAAAATTTGGGGCCGAAATGAGTCTATACGGGGAACTTTTGAGTTCGCGAACGACAAACCTACGAGACATTAAAACCCATGGTAGGAGGCCCTACGCTTTGTATAGGCAAACTGATCCGAGTGACCGAGACATCTTTTTTTCGCTAAAAACATGGATTATACGTCACTGAAATGAGGTCTGCAAAAAAATTTTCTAAAAAATTTCTCAAATTTTTTCCATAGCATCATATGATATTTTGATGAACCCAAAGAAGATTTGGTGCCCAAATGAAACCATACGAGGAACTTTTGAATCCGCGAACAACAAATCGACGAAATGTCAAAACCCATGATATGAGGCACTACGCTCTGTATTTGGGGCTGAAACTTTCGTAGGACTCATACCTCGTAACCGTGAAGGTGTGGAAGAAATTATGGGCAAAATCGATCCGGGTCACCGAGACATCTTTTTTTCCCGAAAAACGTGGATTATACATCACTCAAAAATTAACGGTACTTTCATCATAGCTTCATATGATAATATGATGAACCCAATTTGGGCCCCAAACGAGTTCATACGGGGGACTTTTGTATCCGTGAACAACAAACCAACGAAACAGCAAAACCCATGGTAGGAGGCACTACACTTTATATTTGGGGCCGACACTTTCGTAAGAACCCTCCCTTGTCAACGTGAAGGTGTGACAGAAATTCTGTGCAAAACCGAGTAAGGTCACCGAGTCATCGATATTTGGACGAAAAACGTGTCTCACTGAAATGAGGTCTCCGGACAATTATCAGAAAAATTGTCGAAATTTTTATCATAGCTTTTTATGATAATATCATGAACCCACGCAAGCTTTGGGTCCTAAATGAGTCCATATGGAGGAATTTTGAGTATGCGAACGACAAAAAGACGAAACGTCAATACCCCCGTGATATTATCATATTATCACTGAAATGAGGTTTTCGGAAAATTATCGGAAAAATTGCCGAAATTTTTACCATGGGTTCATATGATAATACGGTGGGTCCAAGGAAAATTTGGGGGCTAAATGAATCCATACGGGGGACTTTTGAGTCCGTTAAAGAAAATACGAGAAAAACATCGAAACACTCGTAGGAGGCAGTATGCTTAGTATTTGGGTACAAAACTGTTGAAATAGTCATTTCACATGACCGCGAAGGTGAGTCAGAAATTCCGGACAAATTCAAACCGGGTCGCCGAGATGTCATTTTTTTGCTGAAAACGCGTATTATACATCATTAAAATGAGGTCTCCGGACAATTATTGGAAAAATTTCCGAAATTTTTGCCATGGGTTCATATGATAATATGATGGATCCAAGAAATATTTGGGGGCCAAATGAGTCAATACGGGGGACTTTTGAATCCGTTAAAGAAAAAAAAACGAGAAAACGTCGAAACACTCGTAGGAGGKAGTATGCTTAGTATTTGGTTACAAAACTGTTGAAATAGTAATTTCTCAAGACCGCGAAGGTGTGACAGAAATTCCGGACAAATTTGAGCTGGGTTGCTGAGATGTCATTTAATTTTAGCCGAAAAACGTGGATTATACATTACTTAAATGAGGTCGCCGGACAAAATTTTTCGGAAAAATTGCTGAAATTTTTACCATGGTTTAATATGATAATATGATGGGTCCAAGGAAGATTTGGCGGCCAAATGATTCCATACAGGAGACTTTTGAGTCCGTTAAGGAAAAAAACGAGAAAACGTCGAAAAAATCGTAGGAGGCAGTATGTTTAGTATTCTGTACAAAACTGTTGGAATAGTCATTTCTCATAAACGCGAAGGTGTGACTGAAATTCCGGTTAAATTCGAGCTGGGTCGCCAAGATGTCATCTTTTGGGCCGAAAAACGTGGATTATACTTCACTGAAATGTGGTCTCCGGGAAATTTTCGGAAAAATTGGCGAAATATTTACCAAGGGTTTATTTAATGATATAATGGGTCCAAGGAAGATTTGTGGTCCAAATGAGTCCATACGGGGGACTTTTGAGTCCGTTAAAATTAAAAACGAGAAAACGTCGAAACATTCGTAGAAGGCAGTATGCTTAGTATTTGGTTACAAAACTTTTGGAATAGTCATTTCTCATGACCGCGAAGGTGTGACAGAAATTCTGGACAAATTCAATTCGGGTCGCCAAGATGTCGTTTTTTGGCCGAAGAACATGGATTATACATCACTGAAATGAAGTCTCCGGACAATTTTTGAAAAATTGGCGAAATATTTACCATGGGTTCATATGATGATATGATGGGTCCAAGGAAGATTTGGGGGCCAAATGAGTCCATACGGGGGATTTTTTGTTTCCGTTATATAAAAAACGAAAAAACGTCGAAACACTCGTATGAGGCAATATGTTTAGTAATTGGTTACAAACCTGTTAGAACAAGGATTTCTCATGACCGCGAAAATGTGACAAAAATTCTGGACAAATTCGAGCCGGGTCGCCGAGATGTCATTTTTTGATTGAAAAACGTGGATACATCACTGAAATGAGGTCTACCGACAATTTTCGGAAAAATTATCGAATTTTTTTTCATGGGTTCATATGATAATATGATGGGTCACAGGAAGATTTTGGGGCCAAATGAGTCCTTACGTGGGACTTTTGTCTCCGTTAAATAAAAAACGAGAAAATGTCGAAACACTCGTAGGGGGCAGTATGCTTTTTAGTTTTTGGTTACAAAACTGTTGGAATAGTCATTTCTCATTACCTCGAAGGTGTCAAAGAAATTCCGGACAAATTCGAGTTGGGTCGCTGAGGTGTCATTTTTTGCCGGAAAACATGGATTATACATAGAGATGGCAATGGGTAGGGTCTGGGTCGGGTCCACCTAGACCCATACCCAGACCCGACCCATATACCTTGGGTCTGAAATTTTTGGACCCAAACCCACAGGGTCTGATGGGTCTATGGGTCCTTACAGAGTCTTAAATGGATCTTTCTTAAATTTTTTTTAAAATCGAACATTTTAATTCAATTAATTGTTTTACCCTATTTTATATGTTCGTACTAGTGACGACAATTACTTAAATATTAAAATAGCTCATAAAACCTTAACATATCAAACTCAAAGTCACAACGTACACGTTGTTTACACAACATCATCATCAAAATACATAAATTATCGCTAGTTCAACTCATTAGCTAGCTTCAAACACATACAAAATCATGTTAATTCATTCCACAAAGTTTAGGGTGTGTGTGTGTGTGGTGTGTGTGTGTGTGTTGTGTGTGTGTTGTGTGTTGTTTGTGTGTGTGTGTGTGTGTTGTGTGTGTGTGTGTGTGTGTGTGTGTGTTGTGTGTTGCTGGTGTGTGTGTGTGTTGTGTGTGTGTGTGTGTTTGTGCTGTGTGTGTGTGTGTTGTGTGTGTTGCGTTGTGTGTGTGTGTGTGTTGTTTGGTGTGTGTGTGTCCATGTGTAGGGTCTGGAGGCGGGTCGGGTCTAATGTTTTGGGAACCACGACACAACCTCTCCTCCCTCTTTGGACCCAAACCCGACCCAGATTTAATGGGTCTGAAATTTCTATACCCAGACCCTTATAAACGGGTCTGGGTCTAGCGGGTCTGGGTCTAGCGGGTCTGGGTTGGGTCCAGGACCCATTGCCATCTCTAATTATACATCCCTGAAATGAGGTCTCCGAACAATTTTCGGAAAAATTGTCGAAATTTTTGTCATGGGTTCATATGATAATGTTATGGGTCCGAAAAAAATTTGGCGGACAAATGATTTCATACGGGGGACTTTTGAGTTCGTGAAAGAAAAAACGAGAAAACGTCGAAATACTCGTAGGAGGCAGTATGCTTAGTATTTGGGTAAAAACTGTTGCAATAGTCATTTCTCACGACCGCAAAGGTGTGACAAAAATTCCAGACAAATTTGAGACGGGTCACCGAGATGTCCTTTTTTGCCGAAAACATGGATTATACTTCACTGATATGTGGTCTTCGGACAATTTTCGGAAAAAAATGCCGAAATTTTTTCCATGGGTTCATATGATTATTTGATGGGTCCAAGGAGGATTTAGGTGCCAAATGAACCCATACGGGGGATAAAAAAAACGAGAAAATATCGAAACACTCGTAGGAGACAGTATGCTTAGTATTTGTTTACCAAACTGTTGGAATAGTCATTTCTCATGACAGCGAAGGTGTGACAGAAATTCCTGACAAATTCGAGCCGGGTTGCCGAGATGTCATTTTTTGGTCGAAAAACGTGGATTATACTTCAGTGAAATGTGGTCTTCGGACTATTTTCGGAAAAATTTCCGAAATATTTATCATGGGTTCATATGATGATATGATGGGTCCAAGGAAGATTTGGGGGTCAAATGAGTCCATACGGGGGACTTTTGAGTCGGTTAATTTAAGAAAAAAGGGAAAACGTCAAAACACTCGTAGGTTTCAATATGCTTAGTATTCGGGTACAAAACTGTTGAAATAGTCGATTCTCATGACCGTGAAGGTGTGACAAAAATTTCGGACAAATTCGAGTCAGGTTGCCGAGATGACTTTTTTGGCTGAAAAACGTGGATTACATCACTGAAATGAGGTCTCTGGACAATTTTCGGAAAAATTGTCAAAATTTTTACCATGGGTTCATATGATAATGGGGGCCATATGAGTCCATACGGGGGATTTATGAATCCGTTAAAGAAAAAATGACAAAACGTTGAAACATTCGTAGAAGGCAGTATGCTTAGTATTTGGGTACAAAGCTATTGGAATAGTCATTTCTCATGACCGCGAAGGTGTGACTGAAATTTCGGATAAATTCAAGTCGAGTCGCCGAGATGTCATTTTTTGACCGAAAAACGTAGATTATACATCACTTAAATGAGGTCTCCAGACATTTTTCGAAAAAATTGCCGAAATTTTTGCCATGGGTTCATATGATGATATGATGGATCCAAGGAAGAGTTGGGGGCCAAATGAGTCCATACGGGGACTTTTTAGTCCGTTAAAAAAAAAACGAGAAAACGTCGAAACACTCGTAGGAAGCATTATGCTTAGTATTTGGGTACAAAATTGTTGGAATATTCATTTCTTATGACCGCGAAGGTGTGACAGAAATTTCGGACAAATTCAAACCGGGTCATCCAGATATCATTTTTTGGCCAAAAATTGTGGATTATACATCACTGAAATGAGGTTTCCAAAAAATTTCCTGAAAAATTGCCGAAATTTTTATCATAGCATCATATGTCAATTGTCAATTCCATCTCGTACCATGGTGTTTTTGTCAATTCCATTCAGTACCATCGTTTTATTTTATTCCAAGAATTACCATTGAGTTTATGTCTTTTCCGTTTAATATTATTAGTATTTTGGAGTTACCCACACTTTATTCTTCATTATTTATCGACTAGAAGCCTCTCAAACAAGTACCCATTGGTGAATTCTTTGAGTTGCAACTCCAAAATTCTCTACATTTTTCGAACATAATACACTTTAATGGTATCAACTGAAAATATCATAAACTCTGTCGTATTTCATGGAATACAAATAAAATAATGGTATGAAATGAAATAGTCAAAAACCCAACGGTACGAGATGGAATTTCTCATCTAAATTTAGCGTACCTCAACCACCTAATTTTACTCCCAATTGGTGTTTGATATCAAACCTGATATTACTCACCAATTGGGAGTAAAAAACCAATTTTCACCTCCAATTCCCACATATCAAACACCATGTTATTGGCTTGTTTTAATTTATTACTCCTCTAATTCAGTTTTTCCTGTTACGTTTGTTTTTTTACATATGTCGAAAGTCCAAAAAAAAAATCTTATATTTTAAGTTGTGTATCAAAAAAATATAAAAAATTATATATTTTTAAGATACTCATTGAGACAAATCAAATAAGCTCTCACATGCGTTATGCCGAATCAGAGCGAACTTACAGATTGTATTGCTTCGGATGAAGATTTTTATTAAGGCTATTTTAAATCGAATCTGAAATATCATAAACTCTGTCGTATTTCATGGAATACAAATAAAATAATGGTATGAAATGAAATAGTCAAAAACCCAACGGTACGAGATGGAATTTCTCATCTAAATTTAGCGTACTCAACCACTAATATTTTACTCCAATTGGTGTTGATT
>SNQN01000022.1:28975-46438 GCA_008642245.1 Bassia scoparia | reverse complement strand
CCGATGTACGCTAGTTCCATGTGTTTATATATTTGTTGATATTTTTTTGTTTTCTTCTATTGATTGTAATTGTCTTGGACTATTCATATTAATGAAATACTTTTTCTTCCATAAAAAAACAAAAGCTCTCACATGACTATGTTTTTACCCGTATATATAAAAATAAGTGCGGTCAAATTTCAAAGTGAACGTTGTTAGTTTATCGCATGTAGCAAGTGCAATGAATCATAGAGAGTAGTACAGGTGTGATAGTTTTATTTCTATGACTATTGTTGTGATTAATACAAATTTTTGTGCAAGTTTGTTTAGCTAGGAGGAATTTTGTTACTAACAAGTACAACCTAAACAAATGGTATTGTTTTAGTGCTTAGTATTAGGATAAAGGGTGTGACATGCTTCATTTCTTGCAAAAGGGTATTGTTTGAAGCTCTTGAAGATTGACCCACAATAGATACATTTTGCCGAAAATATTGATGTCCCAAAGCAACAACCCTCGTTTATGTTTTGTGGGTCCCAACAATAAAAACGTACCATTAAAGCATATATATGTGCATCATGTTTGTATTTCATGCCTTTAATAGAGTGAAGTGATTGAATGGACTAAGTTGGATCACATTTGTACATTTGGAGTTTAGAATCATTGTCCATCCTTGATAGGGTTGAGAGTTGAGACTCGAGACTAATCGCGATTTGACTTGTCACCGTGTCGTACTATAAACCCAATCCGTATCACTGTTAGTTTAATAAGCTTCGGTTCATGTACGAAATACTATCCAATTATAGTATGTAGCTCGAATAAATTGATTTAAACGTGTTCAAAATTACTAGAAACAAGGATCAAAGACGATCAGTACCTTCTATTCTATAATGTTATTTTAAATAGTCGATGTGAATTATTATTAACTATTCTTGGCTAGCGAAATGGAAAACAAGGTCTTATTCCGAAATCCGTACATAATTAAATGATAAGAAACTAAGAAGGATACTGTTGTTAAAATGACTGCAATAATAATGGAAAATGAAATAGACAGAAGTGTGGAAAGGAATTAAAATATAAGTGTTAGAGAAAGATTCGTGACAAGTAGTCCATAACAACCTTTGTAGTTTGTAGTAGTAGTGTGGTGTGAGTGTGTGTAGGCCATGATTTGCGATATTATGCTCTCTAAGTGGATTGTGCGAGAGTTGTTGCGACTTGTGAGTCTTTCAATCCTTCTCGACATTGAAGCTAAACTCGCTGTCATATGATCATATCGATGAGAGTGAGTGAAGTTCGGGTGGTTAAACTTTCTTTTCAGGTTCAGAAATTAGACGGAATCGATTCTCATCCCACCCTTATGACTCTGGCAAACTCTGTAGATGTATCAGATGCACATTGAATTTACTTGCATCAATTAAAGTGACTCTTATTATATATAGATTGATTGATCAAGTTTAGTGACCCTTTATTATTCATCATTATATAAGTAAAGTGAAAATGAGTCACATATTTGATATAAAGGGTTATTTATGCTTGATGCATGATGCACAATTAAATTTATTTTGCATCTGATGTCATACAATACTTCTGTATGGCTTTTAAACCTAAAAACAAAAATAATCATACCAATAGAATGACTAGTAGTGTTGACATACTTTAAAAAAATGTAAACGAAAATGGTGTCAACTGTTCTAGTAGAAAACATGACAATTATTACAGCGTGTAAAATGGACACTTTCAGAGTTACCTTGTAAATCTTTCATATCCTACAAAACTTGGTTATAACTATACACTCACTCAATTCAGTGTCTTTTCATTTACTAATATCTCGTATTTAAGATCTGATTTTGACTATCTATAATTCAAACTGTGTAATAAGAACAAATTCGATATTATAAGAAGCACACATGTGAATGATTAAAACAAAATTTCATTTGAGTAATATAGATTGCCAAAAAATAGCAAGGTCATTAATCTGACTCCAAAAAAAATCTTGTAAATAAACATAGAGTCTCATTATGATAATTAGTATGTGAAATAACACAAAAGTGTTTTTTCTAAAGGGAGAAAGGCTATTTAGCTTGATATAGAATAACTAATGCAATAGAATAAGAAATGAATCCACAATTAAAATGATATTATGGCCTTGACATGCTAATCGAGTAAACTTGCAAAATAATAATAATAAAATAATAAAATAATAATAATAATATAATAATAATAATAATAAAATAATAATAATAATAATAATATAATAAAAAATAATAAATAAAATAATAATAAAATAATAAAATTAATAAAAAAATAAGAAGGTAAAGATAGTTGGGTCCAACAAGAGAAAACATCCAAGTTGCTTCCAACCAAAGCAAGAACCAGCAATTAAGGCATGAACTCCCTTTTCTTTCTACTTTAATTTTTAATGATGTAAATATGCAACTTTTGACTAATAGTATGCCAAAATACATGTTGGCAAAAATTATATGATTTTTTTAAAGTTGACATATGTCCATTAAAGTCTAACAAATCTCCTATAAATAATATGCTAATAAAAAAAAATGCAAGTGACTTCATATATAATACCTTTTTTTTTACAAAGGCGAAAAACTAAGTCAGCCTGTGACTGAGTCTGCCATCTTAATTTATTCTCGTTAAAAGTGGGTTACAAACACAACTAGAAAAACTATTACAATCAGCAAACATTATATATAAACCGAACAGGGGTAAATACCTCTTACAAAGTCTCGACTCCTTATATCAATTGTGCATTTTTTTTATTTGGTGTTATTCGTACAGAAATGGAATTTCTTAAAAATAAAACAAAAATAAAAAATTGAGACTTTTTTCCACCCAAAAAATTGTTAAAACGAGTACGTTTATTGAGAAATTTTTTTGTTCATTTTCTAAATTACAATCGAGTACACAAAAATATAACTTAGTCACGTTATTTCCTAATAGAGATCTAACCTATTAGCATAACAAGCAATCTTGTTTCAATACCAAGTGGAAATGATATCTCAAAAAATAATTTGGTGGTGTAAATTGCAGTGGTGTAATTCTTTATGACCGGTTTTATCCAAATTTGAAATTTTTATGTCTTTATGAGAGTTTTCAACAGTTTTTGGTTTATTATTTCTCCTTTGAGAGTTTGAAGTGTACTTTTCTTGACTTCCATTAGGAAATCGGATTATCTAGAGTTCCATAAGTGTTCGTTGTCGGAGATGGAGATTAAGGTTCACAATCTCAAAAAAAATTCAGAATATCACAAAAAGTATGTTCACCCAAACACCTACGCATCGATCAATGGACGTTATGCTAAATAGAGCGAACTCATATTGTATTTGCTTGGATGAAGATTTTGTAAGGCTATTTTAAATCAAAATCGATGTAAACTAAATTCTGAATATATAACTTGCAATTTTTTGTTTTTCTTTAGTGATGTAAGTGTCTTTGATTTATTTCTTCTAATGAATACTATTTCTCGTTTAAAAAAATTGTTGTTGTTTATGGAACTGAAACTTTTCTCAAGATATAAAATTAATAATTACAATCAAAGTAACAATAAGGTACAACCTAACTACTTCAAACAAAACAAGTTTGTGCTAAAGTGTTGAAGAAGCATGCAGCGATGACAATGTGTATATCAAAGTAACATTCAATGTAAATCACTTCGTACCATTTACTTTTCTATACTCCGTATATGATAAGTAAAAAAAATAATATAAAATATGCTAGTTCGATCCATATAGGTGAGGACCCGCTCGAAGAACCCAACTTATCAAATAAACCCTTCCTCTCCTTTGTAATGGATATGTAAAGCACAAGTACACGTATGACTCCAGAAGTCACTAGCTAATCATTCGCAAACTCTACCAATACTGCTTGAATGAACACTTTGTTTGTCACGTAACGCGAAATACGTAAGAAAATATGTGTTGCTACACCATTTGCTCGAGTCATTAAATTGAAGTCATTCTTAACAAACAACAACAAACAACAAACTAATAATACTTTCTTTTGTTCCTTAAGTTCCAATTTGAAGTTCCTCAAATGAGCTCTTTTAGAAAGTCATAGAAGTTGGCCGGCAAGATAACCCATATGAGCTAGCAGGAATATTTGAAACCATGCATCAAATCCCTTGTGCAACTATCTTACTGTTAGGAGCCTTCATGCTTTCTCACCTATTATTTAACTAAATTATCCATTGCTACTGTTACAAAACAACTTGATCAATATAATGCCAACAATTTATTATACTTTTATTCAATTTAAAGCAAAAAGCTACGAGCGTCCCGGGACGGTTAATAAGAAAACTAAAATGGAAATAAGTGTATGAATAAAACATTAATTACAACGTTTGAATGTGTGATTGGCTAAATTCGAAAATTTATATCTATTTAGGAAATATATCAATTCTATCTAGCGTCTCTGGCGTTGCCGTTAGCAATATCGTTTTTTTTAAATGTAACAAATGTTAATGTCTATAATAATAATACAGGGGAAAATGTTTCACAAAACTCTAGGTTACACCTGGTTTTTGTGAGAAACTACCAGGTTAACGAAAAATGTGACAAAACACCTAACTTAGGGTTTTCAATGTTACCACTACTAAATTGATGTTTCCGGCATTGACTTCTAAGACTCGACGACTAAAACTCACGTCCGTCACGTGACATTTTTTTTATTAATTTAAAAAATCCATTTTTCATCATTTTCCCTTAATCTTACTCAATTCAATTACAAATAAAGCAAAAATTGATCAATTAAATAAACAAATAACCCAATAAATATGATAAATGATTATTGGAATTAAAAAAAAAAGGCACTGACGTCATGAGTTCTTAGTCGCAGGAAATTTAAGAGTCAATCACCGGAAAATCAATACAGGTAGTTGGTTCCCCTTTTCTCTGTCTCAACAAGAAAACTCTAAGTAAGTAGTGTGTGTCAGGATTTCTAATCTAGTAGTTCTCGCAAAAAAGCCGAACCTAGATAGTTATGGACATTTCCCTAAATAAAAGTACCATTATAGTTACAATAATAGAGCTGCAAAAATATTTTTTCGTAGCACCTAACCGATCTAAGTCGTTATATGTAATATCATTTTTTCATCATGAAATTGGCACATAGTAATCACTTTTACATATTTTTTAAGATTTCAGATGAACAACATTAATAATTTACGAGGAATTTTACAATCCGATTCAATTCAGTTGTTGTGCGTCAATACATAACCTAAAGTTTAATTTGAAAATTTGATAATATCTATGGCAAGTTAGGTTTAGGTTCTTAACAATATGGTGTGCATTAATTTAGATAGTTATCTACTATACTCATGTCCACACTGCCCGGCCAAATTAGATAAAATTATGTATCACTCTATCATATATGCATTTAAGTTTTGCAAATTTTGTTTATTTCTTTGTGGAACAAACACTAATCACTAATCACTACCATCACTTTGTTATCTTAATCATAATTAATTAGGTAACTAGACACCTAGCTAAAACAAAACCTTTTTATATTGTGAAATTGATTTTATGCACATGACAACAAATCGATCTAGAATGCTCTATTTAAACACAAATCAAGCTTAAAAAGTTGGAACAAGATTATAATTAGTCAAAGCACTAACAAAGGGGGCAAAAGACAAAAATGGCCCCCCAATCACCGAATAATCAAATCAACACCTTGAGCACACAAAATGATTTCCTTCTCAAGCAAAGTGGACTTAAACCCCAAGAAGAAATTAAATTGAAAAGTGAAAAAAAACAAACAAAATCAACTGGGAAAAAAACCCACTTACAATATTATGTTTTTAAATCTCTTAACATGATTGAACACTCCCTAAAGTTGACGATCCCCTCAGCACCAACTACAAAGAAAAGACACTCCTCAAAGTGACCTAACTTTTGCATTCTTTCTTTGATTGCTTCTTTTTTTCTCACCTTTTTTAATATAGGACCATGAAATAAATTTCTCTCCTATAAAAGTCCTTGTCCTAATCCCAAAACTCTTTATTTTTCTATACAAATAAGAACTCTTTTCATTACCATCGATACAATACAAAGTTGAGAGAGACTCATTGTCCTTGAATCTCTTCAATTTTGTGCTGAATACACGCGCCAAACTAGGGTAATGAGGCTCTAGAATGAGAAATGTAAATGTACGCAACGGGCATTTGTCATTTCGGTAGTCTCACTGACAGTGTTCTACAATTTTTTTCAATCACGTTAAATTTTTTTGTTTTGCAATCACAAGGAATGCTTAAATAAAATCGAGATATGACAAAACACACAAAATTGGTGAATAATAACCAAGGATGACAAATCACACTAAATTATTATTTTTTTTTTTGCAAATCAACAAGGTATGCTAAATGAATCAAGGATATGACAATACACACTAAATAGGTGAAAATGAACCAAGGACTAAGAAAAAGAAATCAAAGATATGACAAAATCACACTACTAATTTGTTTAAAAAAAAATTAAAAAAATATGACAAGCCATGCAACAGACAGTAGCAGTCTACTGGCATGTATCACGCACTCCGCTTGATGTGGATTAAAAGGAAGAATTGCCCTCAGAAATCCAAGAAACGAACAAAACACGTGTTGAAGTGTTGACCAAAAAAAACTTCAAATCTTGAAAAAAGACTCGAAGGATCTAAACTCACCAAGTGAACCGCCCTAAAAAGACAACCGACCTATACACTAATAAGGAATTTCCGGACCACACAAAACTCAAAGGTTTTTTTCTCTGAATTAACAAAGAAGAAATTTTTAAAGCACAATAATCTCTCCCTTTTTATTGAAGAAGCAAACCTATTATAAACAAATAATAATTACAAACTAATTAAGATATTAGAAAAGATAGGAATCTTATCCAAAAATATCCTAACTAACATATCACAAAATATCTAAATCTAGAATGGAAATATCCCTAACCGAATTCTAAATCTAAAAACACGAAATATCACACGTTATAACAACCGCTAATAACTCTAGATAATTATCCTATATCCTAACAATATTTAAATATCCTATACACCAAATCTAATCTATAATAAATCGAACTAAATAAATAAAATAAAATAAAAATACAACATAATTAATCCTTCCCAACCACGATCTTGTCCAGATATTTCAATGATGAAAATCAGATTTCCTAGCAGATTCCAATCTTTCCAATCTTCTTTCCAACAAGTAGGAAGCTTGAAATAATAAAGAATGATAACACGACCTTGGATAATCTTGAAACGCCTAGTGCATCCTGACACCTAGTCATCACGTTAGAAGTAGACATAATTAATACGAGTACACAATAATACTAAATTGTGACGAAAAAATGCGTAGGTGTCACTCCAAGTTTTTTTTTTGCAGTTTTATAAAATAAAAAAAATAAGTAGTAATTCTAATAATAATAAATAGATGATAAAGCATTTAAACTCGCAAAAAAAAAATGTCACCTAAATAATTCACAAAATCGTAAATTAAAATTTAATGAAGATTGTTATCCCCTTATCCAAATTAACTTAATCATGTAAATAAATAATCAACTAGCTTAAATTTAAATGGAGATAATTAACATCTACTCCAATTTTAAATCATGTAAAAAAATGTCATTTTTTCAATTAAAATTTTAATAAATTTATTTGCAACTAATGTATAATTCATCATCTAATATATTTACAAGATTGGAAAATTCAAGTAAATTCAATCACCAATTTTTGAGTGGGCTCAATAAACGCATAATTATAATATTCATTATAAATCGACAATTGACGGGATCAAACTAGCTTTAGAAATAATCTATGGATAAAGTTAAATACTGTATAATTGTTCAACACCTAATTTAACGTTGAAATTATTAAAACCAAATATAAATTAATAAGTTCAAAATTATACAATATTATTTGCTCTTCACACAAAATAAGTTAAAACGAGTAAATAACTAAAAATAAAGGTGAATAGAACAACCTAAGATAGTTATAGTCTACAACAAACAAAGATGTAAATCTGTTTGTGAAAACATCACAATTAAAACTTTGGATAGCAACTAATAAAATAGATTAAGTGGATCTGATAATTTTATGATCCTATGATCCATAGTTGTGTCCCTTAATAGTCGTGCGTTCAGCGACAGTTGCCCATAAGTCTACCATACCCGCCTAAGCTCATGGACTGGTCCTCATCTCGCCAAAATTAGCCCCCATACAAACAAACAACGTCTGTTGTGTCCTACGCACGGTTGACGACTGAAAATACGGAGGAAAAGTCTTTTCAGAACCTCATCAGATTATAGGTATGGGTCCGCTAATTGCATGGCATCAATAAAGATTATGAACCAAACACAAAACTTAAGCTCTTAAACAAAGATAAGTCGAAGACCTCATTTTAATGATGTAATATTCATTCTTTAATTGCCGTCTTGATTCGTCATCATTTTGGTGATCGAATGAGTTTGCCAAAAATTACCCACGCCTTTCACGTCATGCGAGGCCATCGCCAAGTTTCAATCTCCAAACATCAAGATGTAGGCTTCCAACGCCATTCGACGAACTGGATGAATCAAGTAAAAAGTCCTCGAAACCTCCTCGTCATTTCAAATTTTGTGCCAAATTTTTGTGTGGCGTCATTAAATAGCTTGGAACCAATCATTTGACTTCGCTATTTCAACAACAACCAAAATAAGATATACCAACTGTTCAAGGAAACAATAAAAAAATGGTCGATAAAAGCGGAAGCGGTAGGTAACATCCTTTACCAACGTGATGACGGTTCATCGGCGCATATAATTTTGATGCTAAAATATTGGTTTACGAGCGCTTACGGTGGTAAAAATACGCGATCGCAAACACCGGACCATTGTTGGAAACAAACTACATTACCTGATGGAACAAACGTGGATGCTCGTTACTTGGATAAATAACAAAGTAAATATAGATCTGACGTAGGCATTGCTAATTTTATTAAATTATTGAGAAAATAAAATTTAATCTTACCGACGCTAACGGTGCGGTAAATATGATGATGAAAATAAAAACAACAATCGCATGAAGAAAGTGTCAAACAATAATTCAAAAAACTCACAAACTTTAATTAATGACAATAAAACAAACTCATTCGTTATACAATAAAACTAAAATATAAAAATGAACAAAATTCAAATTGAATAATTTTAAATAACTATAGTATATAAGCCATCATAAGGAAAAAAAAAGAATATAACCTTACAAATACAAAATTCTATGAAATTTCACACGTAAAAAATTGAGAATTCTCATTTAATTGCCATATCTTACACCCTGAATCGAACCATACTTCACTTTAAAATTTCCGAACTTCACCTTCAAAGTGGCAAAAAAAAAAAAAACATCAAGAAAATAAAATCAACACGTGTTTCGACGATCGGATTTTCTGGAGTTTAGAGTAGAACCCATGAACCTCATCATACCGCAATATAATTGTCCCCAATTTGCATGCCAACATTATATAGCTGGAAGGAACCAACCACGGATTTTCGATCCTTAAAAAAAATCGTCCGTAAACCTGTTTTCCGTTATGAATCCATGTTTTGCTACGGAAATCGTTGTTGGCAACCGTATTTTTGCCCAAATTTCTCCAACACCTTAAAGGCATGAGAGATTCCCTGCCAATTTCAGCTCAAGACAAGAATATGTGCATTCTCAGCTCTTCAAAAGTATTGTAAGTTAGATGAAATAGTCCCTCAAAAGTCAAAACCTCATAATACTCATGTTTTGGCTCAAATTTTTCATGACATCTTATATATTTGGGGGAAACAAACAACAAATTTTAGTTCTCGACAAAAATTGTCGAGAAATCATCAATTTTCGAAGATTACAATCCAATAGTTTTACCGAGAAATCGCGTCGAATGACCGTCATGAATTTTGCCCAAATGTCTCTCATCATTAAGTCCATGGGGATAACCCCTCGTCAAGTTAGCCAAAAGGGTGTGCCTTCTACATGTGTTTCAACAGATGGAGTTTAGAAGAAAGTTTTTCGGAACTTAATTACTGTCTCATAATTTTGGCCCTAATTTTAGGTGGTATCATTAGTATTTGGGAACCAACCGCAATTTTTTGTCTTTAAGAAAATTAGTTCGAGACCTTAAGTTCTGCGATGTAATCACATTTTTCCCTTGGTAATGTTTGTTTTGGTACAACTAATCTTGTTTAAAATTCTCTCAACATCTAAGGGTCCATGGGGGACAACCCTTTCGCAGGTTTCACACCAAAACGGGGATGTTGTTGCCTCCACACCAAATTTTGTGGTTGAAAGGTCAACAAGAAAATCATTTGAAACCTCTCATCAATATCTTCATAATTTCGACCCAAAATATACGCGGCGTCATAATACGTGAAACATACCCAAATGCTTAATTTGCCTTCTTACACAATGGTTAGAAATTAACCTCATTTTCGTGGGTGTAATGCCCCTTTTCAGGCCGCAAAGACAAAGTGGCTCCCACGTGCAGCTTTACGGTAGAAAAAAAGTTTCCCCAAGGGAAAAAAAATACTTTTCATTCGGAACCTCATCAGATCCATAGGTTTCGGGCCCAAATTTGCATGTTCATTCATTATTACTAGTTGTTGGAATAACCATAAGACTTTTCTACTCTTTTAACAAAATGGTCTGGACCTCATTGTCAGATGTATGATCAACGTTTGTGTTAATGCAGAGCGTTGTTACTTGCTATTAGTATTAATTTTTATCTCCATATTTTAAATAAATTTATCAATACATGCAAAAATCTATATGTGATATAGAAAGTAGAAATAAGGTAAAAAGTAGAATAATAAACGATCCTTTAAATATGTTAAAATCATTGTAATTTCAAATACAGCCACACAAATTTTAATTCCAATCTGTCGTCCACGTTACTGCGGTTCAATGGAAAATTATGATTTTAATTTTCTCTAAATCATAGACAGAAATTTGCCATTTGAATTGATGATAAACCATAGAGATGTTGAATCCCTATGTTTTTGAATGATACAAACAGTCGCAAGAAAAGTGATAATTAGTTTGATGTATGCATTGCAAACAGCTGAAGAATTGTCTTGGCATTAAAAAAAAGTACATAATGTAACAAGTTTGATAGCAAAGGTATCTATGGGGCATACAAGAAATCAACTTGAAGCATGAAAGCTCCTCGAGAATGACTCGAAAAGACAAGATTGCCATGAAGAAATCAAGGATAGCTCGAGAAGCTGAAAAACAAGAAGAATTAGTCTAGGATTAGAAAATCTTTTGTTATAAGTGCAAATTTGATCATGAATGCTTGTAATATTGTTGGCAAAAGGTTTGGAGAGGGTAAAGACAAACTAGACAGTTTGACAGTTGGCTACCTACCAGTTGAGAAAACAGTTTTAGCTTTTCATGAACAACGATCACGCTGTCGGAAAGAAAAGATTTTGAGAAGTTTCTTAAAACGACTTGAAAACTTCAAAAATGATCTGTGAGGATTTAAGTCAGAATATTTGTAATACTTTATCGATAAGGTAACACATAGAGCGTTTTTATCAGTATGAAAAAATATCTGGTGAGACTTCCTAAAATAGTAAGATAATGTTTCGGTTACGATCAAATCAGTTGCACCTTCTAGCAAAAATTCAAACACAATATTCCTACTGCGGAGCAAGTCCAAAATCAAAAACCAATTCAAGTCCTCATGTCTAGGTTTCAACCTAAAAAATACCAGTCTGCGCAAAATATTACTGAACGTACATGCCAACATCACCACTTCCTCCACGGGTTTTCAAAGAGTATTTTAAGAGAAAAGCCTTAAGTCAAGATCAATCATTAGATCAAATACAGCGCGGCACTATATTGAGCGATCATATTAACCTTGTAACTCATTGGTAGATGGAGAATTTGCATTGTATGAAATCACAAAACGAAGATACAATGGTTTCTTTGAGAAGGTCATTAGGCAGTGCGTAAGTCAAGTGCGAAATTAATTAGCATACTTGGTTGAAATGTGAGGTCATTGTGTGTTGTGATAACTAACTTAAGAGAGAATGCTTTAATTACGGGAGGCAGATTAAAAAGTGACTAGGGTAGGAAGGACCGAGGCATATGTTGCCGACTCGTAAATTGGTGTGCCTTTACTGATTGTTTACATTGTGTAAATTGTCAACATTATTCAGCTGCCTAACCAGTCCTTACTGTTCACTCAACTAGAAAGGTTAACAAACGAAAAAAATTAGGAAGCATCCACCCCCCCCCCCCCCCTTTGAGTACTCTTGGGAACTTCAGAGGAAACCGTCATTCTAATGGGGATGTATGATAAACGACATTTAGCAATGATGTTTTCTTTCATTCTAATTTTACGTCATTGCAAAATTGGTCGAATATGTGAACTGAGGGGAAAAACAATGCCAATGCATTACAATAAGCAATAAGTCAATCTACACACTAGGTTGAGCAAAAACATCTAAAAGCAACTTGCATTATCCCATTACAATTAATAGACATATTTCAATAATCAAGTTCTAAACCAAATTAAATACATTAAATACTTTATTATAATAAAATTACGACAATTTTTGAATAACCTACCTAGATACTGTAATTGACTACGAGTTGGGGCGGTATGTGTGTTTGGCGACGAATTGAAGCAACAAATCGGTGCAATTGGTCGCGATCAGGCTAAGTGTCGTTGGCAATGAAAATCAGGTACGTACGTGTTGTTATCAGAGGGAAAGCAAGTTTAAGGAGTCTATACCATTTTGGGTTTCAAATCATCATGAGTTAGATTACTAACATAAAAACCGCTACTCTAAATCGGCGGTATGGTTTGCATGACATTAAAATCTGCTATTACTAAAGGCGGTTTATTCTGATAAAAAGCCAATTAAATAGCAATTTACTAAGTTAACCTGATGAAAAAAATACCAAAAAAACTGGTGAGTGACAATATTTGAGAAAAAAAAAATGGTGATGTGGACAGTAGTTTTGGAATAAAAAATTTGTGTTTTATTTGGAACAGATTTAACATCCCTTGCGATCAACGATTATTCATTATACTATTGTAAAACTGTTATAATGAAGATTTTTTAGTAGAAAAATTGTTAAACGTGAAAAAATGTTTATATGATAATAAAATAAGAGATAAAGGAGTATTATGACTAAATGAATTAAAAATTACCTTTTAGCACCAAGAATAAAAAAATGATGTTATTTACGACTGTTAGTTGAATAATTATACACAAATGTACAAATAAATCCTTTATAAATACTTTTGTATCACATAAAAATATGTAGTGTATAACACAATAGTTATGAAATAAATATATAGACGGTGATTCAATGCAATTGAGAGAAAATTAATATAATAAGAGTTGTAAGATAGTAGTTTAAATGTCAAATCCATATATAGTTTTTTAAAGGAAGGAAGCACATGAATAGTTAATGAAATGAATTTATTTTTTAATTTCTAATGCAACCATTAATAATAGGATTTGGGAGGGAAACGTGCAGGGAAAAATAGGAACGGGGATTTGTTTACCACTTTTACTAAAGTTACTACTTTAGCACTGCGATCATGCGAAATATTTCAAAATTTATTATTCTCATGACACCATGCATCCTTCCACATATATTATTATAAGATTGTGTGTTTGTGTTGTGTTGTTGTGTTATAAAAAGAAATATAATTTATTTAAAGTAGGGAAAAAATAATTTTGTGATATAATAGAATTAGGCATTGTAACATACAATGGTATAGTACAAAAAAAAACATAGTCCATAAGCACATATAGAACCGTAAGACAAAAAAAATGGATATACAAATTGAAAAAAATGGGCTTAATATCAATACAGGATGAAGTATAATAATAAGAAAAAATCATATGAAGTAACAAAAGTAATACGAGTAATAGGGAACAAATTCTTGTCAAAATATTATGATGTATTTCACATCGCAAATCTATTCGTTGCCTGACAATATCATATCCCACCTACGGATGTACTGAATAATAATTGATTTTAGATATATTCATTTAATTTTAACTTTTGCAACATGATAATCACAAATTAAACTATTTGGTGAGTTGAATCCAATGTTAATCCAAGTTTTCTTTTATCTATTAATTGTTTTTCTACATTAAAAGCAAATGGAACAGACCGACACATCAAACCTGATATTACTCACCAATTGGGAGTAAAAAACCAATTTTCACCTCCAATTCCCACATATCAAACACCATGTTATTGGCTTGTTTTAATTTATTACTCCTCTAATTCAGTTTTTCCTGTTACGTTTGTTTTTTTACATATGTCGAAAGTCCAAAAAAAAAATCTTATATTTTAAGTTGTGTATCAAAAAAATATAAAAAATTATATATTTTTAAGATACTCATTGAGACAAATCAAATAAGCTCTCACATGCGTTATGCCGAATCAGAGCGAACTTACAGATTGTATTGCTTCGGATGAAGATTTTTATTAAGGCTATTTTAAATCGAATCTGCGATGTAACTAGTTCTCATGTGTTTTATATTTTTGTTGATTTTTTTTGTTTTTTCTTCTATTGATTGTAATTGTCTTTGGACTATTTCATATTAATGAAATACTTTTTCTTCCCATAAAAAAACAAAAGCTCTCACATGACTATGTTTTTACCCGTATATATAAAAATAAGTGCGGTCAAATTTTCAAAGTGAACGTTGTTAGTTTATCGCATGTAGCAAGTGCAATGAATCATAGAGAGTAGTACAGTGTGATAGTTTTATTTCTATTGACTATTGTTGTGATTAATACAAACTTTTTGTGCAAGTTTGTTTAGCTAGGAGGGAATTTTGTTACTAACAAGTACAACCTAAACAAATGGGTATTGTTTTAGTGCTTAGTATTAGGATAAGGGTGTGACATGCTTCATTTCTTGCAAAAGGGTATTGTTTGAAGCTCTTGAAGATTGACCCACAATAGATACATTTTGCCGAAAATATTGATGTGCCAAAGCAACAACCCTCGTTTATGCTTTTGTGGGTCCCAACAAATAAAAACGTACCATTAAAGGCATATATATGTGCATCATGTTTGTATTTCATGTCCTTTAATAGAGTGAAGTGATTGAATGGACTAAGTTGGATCACATTTGTACCATTTGGAGTTTAGAATCATTGTCCATCCTTGATAGGGTTGAGAGTTGAGACTCGAGACTAATCGCGATTTGATCTTGTCACCGTGTCGTACTATAAACYCAATCCGTATCACTGTTAGTTTAATTAAGCTTCGGTTTCATGTACGAAATRCTATCCAATTATAGTATGTAGCTCGAATAWATTGATTTAAACGTGTTCAAAATTACTAGAAACAAGGATCAAAGACGATCARTACCTTMTATTCTATTAATGTTATTTTTTAAATAGTCGATGTGAATTATTATTTAACTATTTCTTRGCTAGCGAAATRGAAAAAMGAGGTCTTATTCCGAAATCCGTACATAATTAAATGATAAGAAACTAAGAAGGATACTGTTGTTGGTAAAATGACTGCAATAATTAATGGAAAATGAAATAGACAGAAGTGTGGAAAAGGAATTAAAATTATAAGGTGTTAGAGAAAGATTCGTGACAATGTARTCCATAACAACCTTTGTAGTTTGTAGTAGTAGTGTGGTGTGATAGTGTGTGTAGGCCATGAGTTTGCGATATTTTATGCTCTTCAAGTGGATTGTGCGAGAGTTTTGTTGGCACTTGGATTAAAATAGCCTTACAAAAACTTCATCAAAGCAATACAATATGTGAGTCGCTCTAATTTAGCATAACGTCCATTGATATCGATGCGTAGGTGTTTGGGTGACATACTTTTGTGATATTCTGAATTTTTTTTGAGATTGTGAAACCTTAAATCTCCATTCTCCGACAAACGAACAAAATTATGAAACTCTAGATAATCCGATCTTCCATAAGGGAAGTCAAGAAAAGTACACTTCAAACTCTCAAAAAAGGAGAAAATAAAAACCAAAACTGTGAAAAAACTCTCAATAAGACATAAAAATTCCAAAATTTGGATAAAACGCGTCATAAAGAGATTACACACTGCAATTTAACACAACAAAATTTTTTTTTGAGATATCATTTCCACTTGGTATTGAAAACAGATTGCCTGTTATGCTAATAGGTTAGATTCTATTAGGAAAAATACGACTAAGTTATATTTTTTGTGTACTTCGATTGTAATTTAGAAAATGAACAAATTTTCAATAAACGTACTCGTTTTAACAATTTTTGGGTGAAAAAAGTCTCAATTTATATATTTTGATTTTTAATTTTATAGAAAATTCCATTTCTAGTACAGAGTAACACCAAAAAAAAAAAAAATGCACAATTGATATAAGGAGTCGAGACTTTGTAAGAGTATTTACCCTGTATCGGTTATATATATGAATGTTTGCTGATTGTAATAGTTTTTCTAGTTGTGTTTGTAACCAACTTTTAACGAGAATAAAATAAGATGGCTAAGACATCAGTCACAGGCTGACCTTAGTTTTTCGCCTTTGTAAAAAAAAAGGTTATATATATGAAGTCACTTGCAATTTTTTTTATTAGCATATATTATAGGAGATTTGTTAGATTTAATGGGAACATATGTCAACTTTAAAAAAAAATCATAATAATTTTTGCCAACATGTAATTTTGGACATTAATATATGTCAAGAAGTTGCATTATACATCATTAAAAATTAATAGAAAGAAAAGGGAGTACATGCCTAATTGCTTGGTTTTGCTTGGTTGGAAGCAAAACATTGATGTTTTTCTCAAGTTGGACCCAACTAATCTTTACCTCTTCTTATTTATTATTAATTTTATTATTATTATTTTATATTTTATTATTATTATTATTATTATATATTATATATTATTATTATTATTATTATTATTATTATTATTATATTATTATTATATATTATTATTAATTATATTTTTGCAAGTTTACTCGATTAGCATGTCAAGGCCATAATATCATTTTAATTGTGATCTCATTTCTTATCTATTGCTAGTTAGTTATCTACTATCAAGCTAAAATAGCCTTTCTCTCTTAGAAAAAAAAAAACTTTGTGTTATATTCACATACTAATTATCAAATGAGACTATGTTTATTTACAAGATTTTTTTGGAGTCAGAATAAATAGACCTTGACTAATTGTTTTGGCAAATCTATATTACTCAAATGAAATTTTGTTAAATTCATCACAATGTGTAGCTTATTAATATCGAATTTGTTTCTTAATTACACAGTTTGAATTATAGATAGTCAAAATCAGATCTAAATACGAGAATATAGTAATGAAAGACAATGAATTGAAGTGAGTGTATAGTTATAACCAAGTTTTGTGGATATGAAAGATTTACAAGGAGTAACTCTGAAAAGTGTCCTTTTTTACACGCTGTAATAATTGTCATGTTTTCTACTAGTACAGTTGACACATTTTTTTCGTTTATTATTTTAAAGTATGT
>SNQN01000022.1:0-27569 GCA_008642245.1 Bassia scoparia | reverse complement strand
GGGCGTCCGTTAGCAATATCGTTTTTTAAATTTTAACAAATGTTATGTCTTATAATAATTAATACAGGGGAAATTTGTCCAAAACTACCTAGGTTACACCTGTTTTTGTGAGAAACTACCTAGGTTMGAAAAATTGTGACAAAACTACCTAACTTARGGTTTTTCWTGTTGACCACTACCTAAATTGATTTTCCGGCATTGACTCTAAGATTTCGACGACTAAAACTCACGTGCCGGTCACGTGACATTTTTTTTAATTTAAAAAATCATTTTTCATCATTTTCCTCCTTAATCTAACTCAATTCAATTACAAATAAAGCCAAAATTGATCAATTAATAAAAACAAATACCCATAAAATGATTGAAAATGATTTTATTGAATTAAAAAAAAAGGCACGTGACCGGCACGTGAGTTTTAGTCGCCGGAATCTAAGAGTCAACACCGGAAATCAATCAGGTAGTGGTCAACAAGAAAAACTCTAAGTTAAGTAGTGTTTTGTCACGGATTTCTAATCTAGGTAGTTTCTCGCAAAAATAAGCGTAACCTAGATAGTTATGGACAATTTTCCCTTAATATAAAGTACCATTATAGTTTAACTAATAATTACATCGAAAAATATTTATTTTCAGTAGCACCTAACTCGATCTAAGTCGTTATATAATATCATCTTTTTCATCATTTGAATTGGCACATATAATCACTTTTACATATTTTTTAGATTTCAGATGAACACATTATAAATTTACGAGGAATTTTACATCGATTTCAATTCATTGTTGTGCGTCACATACATAACCTAAAGTTTAATTTGAAAATTTTAAATACTATGGCAAGTTAGGTTTAGTTCTTAACTACATATGTGTGTGCTATTAATTAGATAGTTTAATCTAACTAGATCTATGTTCATCACTGCCGCCAAATTAGATAAAACATTAGTTCTACTCCTACTATATATGCATTTAAGTTTGCAAATTTTTGTTTATTTCTTTGGTTGGACAAACACTAATCACTAATCACTAATCACTTTGGTTATCTTAATCATAATTAATTAGGTAACTAGACTACTCTACTAAAAAAAAGCCTTTTTATATTTGTGAATTTGATGTTTATGCACATGACAACAAATCGAATCTAGAATGCTCTATTTAAACACAAATCAAGCTTAAAAAGTTTGGAATCAAGATTATCTTAGTCAAAGCACTAACAAAGGGGGCAAAAAGACAAAAATGGCCCCCCAATCACCATTAAATCTATATCACACCTTGAGCACACCAAAATGATTCCTTCTCAAGCAAAGTGGACTTAAACCCCAAAGAAGAAATTAAATTGAAAAGTGAAAAAAAAAATACAAAATCAATGGGAAAAAAAACCCACTTTACAATATTTATGTTTTTATCTTCTTTAACATTGGATTGGAACACTTCCTAGTGATTCCCTCATCACCAAACTACAAAGAAAAACACCCTCAAAGTGACCTAACTTTGCATTTTCTTTTTCTTTGATTGCTTTCTTTTTTTTTCTCAACCTTTTTTTAATATAGTCATTGAAATTGAATTTCTTCCTATAAAAGTCCTTTTCCTAATCCCAAAACTCTTTTTATTTTTCTAGTACAAATAATGAACTCTTTTCATTACCATGATACAAATACTAATAGTGTAAGAGATCTCATTGTCCTTTGATCTCTTCATTTTGGCTGATATACACGCGCCATACTAGTGGTATGAGGCTCTAGTAATGAGAAATGTTAAATGTAGCAGAGGGCATTTTGGTCATTTTCGGGTAGATCTCACGTGACAGTTTGCTATCAATTTTTTTTTCAAATCACGTTATATTTTTTTTTGTTTTTGCAAATCACAAGGATATGCTTAAATAAATCGAGGATATGACAAAATCACACTAAATTGGTGAAATGAACCAAGGATATGACAAAATCACACTATTATTATTTTTTTTTTTTTGCAAATCACAAGGATATGCTAAATGAATCAAGGATATGACAAAATCACACTAAATAGGTGAAAATGAACCAAGGAATGATAAAATGATCGAAGATATGACAAAATCACACTATGATTTGTTTTAAAAAAAATTTAAAAAATTATGAACAACCATGCAACAGACATGTAGCAGTCTACTGCATGTATCAGCACTCCTCTTGATGTGGATTTAAAGGAAGAATTCCTCAGAAATCCAAGAAACGAACAAAAACGTGTTTGATAGTGTTTGACCAATAAAATAACTTCAATCTTGAAAAAAGACTCGAAGGATCTTAACTACAAGTGGAACAGCCCTAAAAGAGACAACCGACCACCTATAGCTAATCAAGTGAATTTCCGGCCACCCAAAACTCACAAGGTTTTCTCTGAATTAACAAAGAAGAATTTTTAACACAATAATCTCTCCCTTTTTATTGAAGAATTCAACTATTTTATAATACAAATTAATATCTAAAACTAATTAAGATATTTATGAAAAGATAGGAATCTTATCCAAAATATCCTAACTAACATTATCCTAAAATATCTAATTAATACATGGAAATATCCTAACCGAATCTAATCTAAAACACGGAAATATCACACGGTTATAACAACCCTAATTAACTAGATATTTATCCTAATATCCTACTAAATTATTAAATATCCTAACAACTAAATCTAATCTATAATAATTCGAACTAAATAAATAAAATAAAATAAAATACAACATAATTAATCCTTCCAACCAGATCTTTCCAGATATCTTCACTTGATCGAAAATTCCAGATTTTCCTAGCGTATTCCAATCTTTCCATCTTTCTTTCCAACAAGTTAGGAGCTTGAAATTATAATTATGAATGATATAATCGACCTTTGGATAATCTTTTGAACGTCCTATTGCATCCTGATCACCTCTAGTCATCACGTTAGAAGTAGACATAATTAATACGGAGTATCATCTACTATATACTAAATTTGTGACGAAAAATGCTTAGGTGTCAGCTCCAAGTTTTTTTTTTGCAGTTTTTTAAAATAAAAAAAATAATGATAGTAATATCTAATAATAAAATAAATAGATTTGAGTAGAAGCATTTAGAATCTCGCAAAAAAAATGTCACCAAATAATGTCATCAATCGTAAATTAAAATTTAATTGAAGATGTTTGTTTATCACCCTTATCCAAATTACTTAATCATGTAAAAAATAATCAACTATCTTAAATTTAAATGGAGATAATTATTTATCATTCTTATCCAAATTTTTAAATCATGTAAAAAAATGTCATTTTTTTCATTAAAATTTTAATTAAATTTATTTGCAATCTAATGTATTAATTCATCATCTAATATTTTTACAAGATTTGTAAAATTCAAGTATATCAATCATACACAATTTTTTTGAGTTGGGCTCAATACGGCAAATTATAATATTATTATAAATCGTACATTTGCACGGGATCAAACTAGCTTTAGAAATAATTCTATTGGATAAAGTTAAATACGATATATGTTCTAATCACCTTATTTTAACTTTAATTATTTATAACCAAATATAAATTTAATAAGTTCAAAATTATACAATGATTATTTTGCTCTCACACAAAATAAGTTAAAACGAGTTAATATAACTAAAAATAAGGTGAATATAACAAACCTAAGATTAGTTATATCTACAACAAACAAAGTATTTGTAAATTCTTGTTTGTGACACACAATTAATAACTTTTGATAGCAACTAAATAAAAATAGATTAAGTGATCTGATAATTTTATGATCTATGATCCATGTTTTTTATCCCTGTAATAGTCGTAGTTTCAGCGACAGTTGCCCAGAATTTCTACCATACCGACCTTAAGCCTCATGGGGACTGGTCTCTCGCCAAAATTTAGCCCCAAACAAACTAACGAGTGTTGTGTTTCCTACGCACGTTTTGACGACTGAAAATACGAAGGAAAAGTCTTTCAGAACCTCATCATAGTTTATAGGTATGGTCGCTAATTTTCCATGGCATCATTATATATTTATGGGAACCAAACACAAAATTTTAAGCTCTTTCAACAAAGATAGGTCCGGAGACCTCATTTTAATGATGTATAATCCATTCTTTTAATTTGCCCCTTGATTCGTTCATCATTTTGGTGATCGAATGAGTTTTGCCAAAAAATTATCCCACGCCTTCACGGTCATGCGGATAGCCTATCGCCAAGTTTCAACTCTAAACATCGAATGTTAGGCCTTCCACGCTCATTTCGACGAATGGATGATCAGAGTAAAAGTCCTTCGAAACCTCGTCATTTCACATAATTTTGTGCCCAAATTTTGTGTGGCGTCATTATATAGCTGTGGGAACCAATCATTGACTTTCTGACTATTTCAACAAACACAACAAGAAAATAAGATATTACCAGACTGTTCAAAACGAATAAAAAATGGTCGATAAAAATGCGGAAGCGGTAGGTAAATCTTTTACCAACCGTTGATGATCGGTGTTCGACGGTCGTCAATAATTTGGATGCTAAATATTGGTTTACCGAGCGCTTACGGTTGGTAAAAAATCGCCGATCGCAAACACCGACCATTGTTGGAAACAAACTACATTTACCGATGGACAAACGTGGATGCTAGTTACTGGCATTAAATAACAATAGCTAAAATTAGATTCTTGACCGTTAGGATTGCTAATTTTATTAATATTTTATTGAGAAAAATAAAATTTTAATTTACCGACTGCTAACGGTCGGTAAAATGATGATGAAAATAAAAACAAAATCGAATGAAGAAAGTTGTCAAACAATAATTCAATAAACTTTCACAACTTTTAATTAATGAACAATAAAACAAAACTCATTCGTTATACAATAAACTAAATTATAAAATATGAACAAAATTCAAATTGAATTAATTTTTTAAATAACATAGAATAAGCTACATTCATAAGGAAAAAAAAAGAATTATACTTACAAATACAAAATTCCTATGAAATTTTTTCACACGTAAAAAATGGAGAATTMTTCATTTAATTTTCCATATCTTAACCCTGGAATCAACCATATCTTCACTTTTAAAATTTTCCGATCTTCACCTTCAAGTGGCAAAAAAAAAAAAAACAATTCAAGAAAATTAAAATCAAACCACGTGTTTCGACGATCGGATCTGGGAGTTTAGAGTAGAAGCCCATCGAAACCTCATCATACCTCATATTATTGTCCCCAATTTTGCATGCCATCATTATATAGCTGTAGGAACCAACCACGGATTTTTCGACTCTTTAAAAAAAATCGGTCCGTAAACCTTGTTTTCGTTATGAATCCATGTTTTTGCTCGTGAAATCGTTGTTTTGGCAACTGTTTGATTTTTGCCCAAAATTTCTCTCACACCTTAAAGGTCATGAGAGATTTCCCCTTGCCAAATTTCAGCTCCAGACAATGAATATTGTGCATCTCAYGCTTCTTTCAAAATGTATGTGTAAGTTTAGATGAATAGTCCTTCAAAAGTCAAAACCTCATAATATCTCATTGTTTTTGGCTCCAAATTTTTCATGACATCATTATATATTTGGGGGAAACAATCACAAATTTTTAGGTTCTTTCGACAAAAATTGGTCGGAGATCTCATTTTCAAGATGTACAATCCATGTTTTTAGCCGTAGAATCGTCGTTTCGATGACCGTATGAATTTTGCCCAAAATTTCTCTCATGCCTTAAGGGTCATTGGGGATAACCCCTCGTCAAGTTTTAGCCCCAAAAGGTTTTGTGCCTTCTACATGTGTTTCAACAGATGGAGTTTAGAAGAAAAGTTTTTCGGAACTTCAATATGTCTCATAATTTTGGCCCTAAATTTTAGGTGGTATCATTATGTAGTTGTGGGAACCAACCGCAATTTTTTTGTCTCTTTAAGAAAATTAGTTCGGAGACCTTAATTTTGCGATGTAATCCACATTTTTTCCCTTTGTAATTGTTGTTTTGGTGACACTTAAGTCTTGTTTAAAATTTCTCTCACATCTTAAGGGTCATGGGGGACAATCCCTCGCCAAGTTTCACACCAAAACGGGGAGTGTTGTGCCTCTCACACCCATTTTAGTGGTTGAAAGTTCACAAGAAAAGTCATTTGAAACCTCATCATATCTCATAATTTTGACCCCAAATTATACGCGGCGTCATTATATACTTGTGGGAACAACCCAAACGCGTTTTAATTTGCCTCTTTCAACATAGTTGGTTAGGAAATTAAACCTCATTTTCGTGGTGTGTAATCCTCCTTTTTCAGCCCCAAAGGACAAGAGTTGTGCCTCCCACGTGCATCTCTACGGTTAGAAGTTCATAGGAAAAATACTTCATTCGGAACCTCGTCATATCTCATAGGTTCGGGCCCAAATTTTGCATTTTATCATTATATAGTTGTTGGAATTAACCATAGACTTTTCTACTCTTTTAACAAAAATTGGTCTGGAATCTCATTGTCGTGATGTATGATCAACGTTATGTGTTAAATTGGAGGAGCGTTTTTGTTACTTGCATTATTAGTATTAGATKTTTTATCTCCATAGTTTTATAAATTTATCATACACAAAACATTCTAKATTGTGATATAAAAGTAGAAATAAAGGTAAAAGTAGAATAAAGTAGAACGGTATSCTTAAATTATGTTTAAAATCATTGTAATTTTCAAAATACAGCCACAAATTTTTTTAATTTCCAATCTGTCGTCCACGTTATCGGTTCAATGGAAAATTATTTTTAAGTTTTCTCTAATTCAGCAGAAATTTGCCATTTTGAATGATGATAAACATAGAGGATGTTGAATCCCTTATTGTTTTGAATGATGACAAACAGTCGCAAGAACAAGTATATTAGTTTGATGTATGCAGTTGGTCTGAACAGCTGAAGAAATTGTTCTTGGTCACTTAAAAAAAGTGATAGTATGTTAACAAGTTTGATATGCAAAGTGTTATCTATGTTTGGCATACAAGAATATCAACTCCTGAAGCATGAAAGCTCCTTCGAGGAAGACTAAAAAAGATCAAGATTGCAATGAAGAAATCAAGGATAGCTCCGAGAAGTTGAAAAACAAGAAGATTAGTTCTAGGATTAGAATAAGTCTTTTTGTTGTATAAGTGCATGAATGTGATTCATGAATGCTTGTATTATTGGTTTTGGCAAAAGGTTTTTGAGTAGGGTTAAAGACAACTAGACCAGTTGTCTGTGGCTTTAACTCTACCAGTTGAGAAAACAGTTTAGCTGTTTTCATAACACGGATCATCTTGTCGAGAAAGAAAAGATTTTTGAGAAGTTTTCTTAAAACGAACTTTGAAAACTTCAAAATGATCTGGTGAGGATTTATGTTCAGAATATTTGGTAATTACTTGTATTCGAATTAAGGTAACACAAGATCTTATTTTATCTAGTATGAAATAATATCTGGTGAGACTTTCCTAAAATATGTAAGAATAATTGTTTCGGTTATCGATCTATAATCAGTTGCACCTTCTAGCAAAGAAATTCAAACACAACTTATTCCTACTGCGGATGCAAGTCAAAATCAAAAACCAATTCAAGGTCTTCATGTTCTAGGGTTTCAACCTAAATAAATTACAAGTCTTGGCTATAAATATACTGAACGTACATGCTCACATCACCACTTCTCTCCACGGTTTTCAAAGAGTTATTTTTAAGAGAAAAGCCTTAAGTTCAAGATCAAYCAAGTTAGATTCAAATACACGAGTGCACTATATTGAGCGATCATATTACTCTTGTAACTCATTGTGTGAGTATTGAGAGATTTGCATTGTATTGAATCACAAACGAAGGAGTTGACAATTGGGTTGCTTTTGAGAGTTCATTAGCAAGTGCTTGTAAGTTCAAGTGCGAAATTAATTAGCATACTTGGGTTGAATGTGAGGTGTCATTGTGTGTGTGTGAGTTCACTTACTTTAAGAGTGAGAGATGCTTTAATTATTCGGAGCAGATTAATAAAAGTGACTAGGGTAGGAGGACGTAGGCATAGTTGCCGAACCTCGTTAAATTTGGTGTGCCTTTACTTTATTGTTTTACATTGTTTAAGTATTGTTCAACGATTATTCAGCTGCCTAACCAGTCCTACTGGTTCACTCAACTAGAATAGTTAACAAACGAAAAAAATTTAAGAGGCATTCACCCCCCCCCCCCCTCCTTTGAGTACCTTTGGGAACCTTCAGAGGAAACCGTCATTCTAAATGGGGATGTATGGTATAAAATCGACATTTAGAATGATGGTTTTCTTCAATTCTATGTTTATCGTCATTCTAAATGGTCGTAATATGTTGAACTGGAGGGGGAAAAACAATGCCAATGCATTACAATAGCAATAAGTCCAATGCTACAACTAGTGTTGATGGCAAARCATTCTAAATGTCAACTTGCATTATCCCATTACTAGGATTAATAGATCTATATTCAATAATTCAAGTTCTAACCAAATTAAATACATTTAAATCACTTTATTATAATAAAATTACGAAAATTTTAATAACCTAACCTAGATTACGTGTAGATTGACTACGATGGTTGGGGCGGTATGTGGTTTGTTTGGCGACGAATTGAAGCAACATCGGTGCATTTGGTCGGCGATCAGGCKAAGTGTCGGTTTGGCAGATGAAAATCAGGTACGTACGTGGGTTTGTTTATGCAGAGGGAAGCAAGTTTAGGAGTCTAACTATTTTGGGTTTCAAATCATCATGGATGTTAGATTTTACTAACTTATTAAAAACCGCTACTCTAAATGGCGGTATGGTTTGCATGAACATAAATCGCTATTCCTTAAATTGGCGGTTTATTTTGATAAAATGCCATTTAAATAGCAATTTACAAGTTAACCTGATGAATAAAATACCAAAAACTGGTGATGTGGAAATAGTTTGAGAATTAAAAAATCGGTGATGTGGACAGTAGTTTTGGAATTAAAATTTTGTGGTTGTATTATTTTGGGAACTAGATTAACACCGTCGCGATGCACGATTTTATTCATTAATTTATTTGTAAAACTTGTTATAATGAAGATTTTATTTAGGAAAATATTTGTTAAACGTGGAAATAAATTTTTTTTATTCATGATAATAAATAGATAAGAGATATGAAGGAGTTATGTTAATAATTAATTAAATTTTTTTAGCACCAATTGAATAAAAAAATGATGTTATTTATCACTTGTTATGTTGATAATTTATACACAATGTTACAAAATAATTTCTTTTATAAATATCTTGTTGTATCACATAAAATTGATGTAGTGTTATAACAATAGTTATGATAAATAATATATAAAGGTGTATTTTCAATGCAATTTGAGAGAAAAATTATAAGTTAATTAAGAGTTGTTGTTTTAAAGTAGTAGTTAAATGTCAAATCTCATTTATATAGTTTTTTTAAAGGAAGAAGCACATTTATTAGTTATATGTATTAATTAATTTATTTTTAATTTTCTATGCAATCATTAATTAATAGGATTTGGGAGGAAACGTGGCAGGGAAAATGAGGAGATGGGGATTGTTTTACACTTTTACTAAAGTTACTAGTCTTTTATGCACCGATGCATGCGAAATTATTCAAATTTTATTATTTCTTCATGACATGCACTTCACACTATATTATTATTAATATTGTTGTTGTTTTGTGTTGTTTGTGTTGTATTAAATAGTAAAATAATGTTATTTTAAAGTAGGGAAAAAATATATATTGTGAATATATGAATTAGCATTGTAATCATAAACATGTATATGTAAAAAAAACATATCCTAAGCACATGATGAACCGTAAGACAAAATAAAATGATATACAAAGTTTAAAAATGCTTAATATTCAAAACACGGATGAAGTATATAATATAGAAAAAATGCATATGAAGTAACAAAGTACGGAGTATAGGACAAATTTTTGTCAAAATATATGATTAATTTCATCGCAAAATCTATTGTTGCCAGATGATCATATCACCTATCGTATGTACGTGAATATAATTATGGATTTTAGATAAATTCAATTTTAATTTTAATCTTTTGCATTGATTAATCACAAAATTTTAAACTTTATTTTGTTGAGTTTGATCAAATTGTTAGACCAAGTTTCTTTTTTATGCTATTAACTTGTTTTTTTACATTAAAGTCAATTGAACAGACGACCATTTATCATCTTTTTTTTCTATCTGTACATTTCTCTACTTTTTTAGACTTTTTTTTAGTCAAGTGATTTAATATTTTCTATTGTAAGTAATTGAAAAACAACCATTTTTAGTCGCCATTCTACATTTTAGCCTTTTATTTTTACTCTAAATTGGTTTAGATGATTGATTTTTGTAGAAGAATATGTTCTACAATTTATCACTTTTTTGAATTTAAATATTAATTTAGCATTATGTATTGTTATTGTTAATTTTTTTCCAAATTGTTTTTCAATTCTACATAAGTTTTCTGTATTTTTTACGTCATTGTATGATTTTTAGTAGTTAATTTTTATAAAATCTCTAAATAAATTGAAATCAGCTTGAAATTAATTAAATGTACAACGTACTTGATGAATTTTGGAGAAAATTGAAAAAGCAATGAAAAGTTCTTTTTCCATTTTTTAGACTTTTTTGTAATTATATATTTGTAAAGTTCTAACGTTGTTGTAAATATTGCCATTTTATTCTTTTGTTACCTTTTAGTTTAGAGAACTTGTTTTTTTTTTTATTTGAGTTAATTAAGCATAATTTTCCTCAATTGATTATGTTTTTAATTTGTAAATATTTTGAATATACATTTATTGATTTATTAAGTTGATTTTTTGGCATTTTTAATTATATGATGAATGAGTTATATTGAATCATATTCTTTGCATGTAAATGAAGGGGTTTTTGGTAATTTCCAAGGGGGACACATTGCTCCCTTGTGTGCTTATATAATAGAGATTAGATTAAGATTATAAAGAGCCTAAGCATTATGTAGGAAACACTTTAAAAAATAACTCAAAATATATTGTGATATACTTACTTAGGCATGTTAGTTCTTTGTCATCTTATTTCAAATAATGCAGTAAAATAAATTAACTTTGGATAAAATATGTTCTTTAGTAGTAATGAGTCAGTTCAGTAAAAATAATAAGTTAATCTTTAAGAATTAATTAAGTTTTCAGTAAAAATAAGTCCACGTCATTAAAAATAACTTGGCTAAGTGAAATAAATTTAATTCGGATTCAGTTAACGAGAACAACTTAGAGCTAGAAATATGTCTAGAAGATAAGACATATAACGTTATACTATTAGGAGTATAAGCCAATGAATATTAGTTAACTATATAACTTAGATCGTAGTGTATGATATTGATGATTCAAATAACTTAGGTTAAGTTGAAATACATATCACACATTTTGCATAACATTTGTTGGGATTCTGAAGAATGATAAAGTTTATTTTACTTGATGATGCTATTCAAGTATATAATAGCGCAATTATATCTATATATTATTCTAATTACTGGTTTTGCTTAAATTTCGACATCTATGGCAATTCTTATTGGTTAAAATAGAAACCCAAAAAATCTCACAGTTTATTTTTTTAAAAAAAGTCTCACATAATTTACAAATAAAAAAATGTTTAAATAAAAAAAAACCAAAAAAGTAATCTATATCTATACTATACTTAATACTTGATTTTACATACACTTTGACATGTGTCACTTTCGTAATTTTTCTTTTTACTTTTTTAAAAATTTTTCTTTTTTCTCCCTTCTTGCTGCTATTAAAAGATTTTTGTTTTTCTTTTCATTCTTTTCTTTTCTTTTTCCCTTTTAGTTTTATAACTTCTTTAATTTAGTTTTAAATATTTTTTTAATTATATTTTCCGAACAAAAAAATAGAATTTTTTTTACTACGGAGTAGATAAAATATTCATCTAATTTTCATTCATTCGTACTGTTTTTCTCTTCGGAATATATACAAAAATATTATCGATTTTGTTTTTATTAATTTTTTAGAGAAGCATTACTTAGATATATTTCTTTATGTTTCATATTATTATATAATGTTATCAAATGCATGAAATCATGACTTGTATTGGTAATGTAAGTATACTTGAATTTCTTTAGATAACTTGAATGATTTTGTTGTTAGAAATAATTTGTAAGTTTTTTTATGAGAAAATAATTTGTAGTTTGATCATTAGAAATTAAATTTCATTGTTATTTATGTACTAAAATAAGTGTTAACCTGGAGTATTGTCCTGACCAAAATAGTAGTATGATTATTAATAACACTATTGTAATTAGTTAAAAAGGTTTTTTGGCAAGGCTCTTGAAATAATTTGGGAATTATGCTTTGAAATAAGGTTGGTCAATGATCTTATAAATGAGACATCACACTTTATATAATACAACCAATTGTGTACGTGTCTTTAAGTATGTGTACATGTCTTGTAGTATGAACACACTCATTTTTATTTTTATCTTTCATTTGCAAAATAATTTGTTAACTTTTACATTGTAATTCTATAAAGTAAAAGAGTTTCAAATTCATTCTGTACTATTTTATATTTATAGTTTTTGATGTGTACTTTCCTCATCTTCCTTATCAACTTTAATGCAAAAACGCGGTTTAGGTCTAATCATTAGTTTTGTGAAGTAACGTGAATAAGATTTCTCACAGCATATTGTATGTTGGATTATGCACACGTACACAATAACAATGTAGATAAAGATGAAATAACACTAAATTGTTTGTCATATATTAATGTCTGTGAAGAAATGAAGTGTTTACTCGTTGACATTTACTTTTGTAAGCATACATATTTAATAGGTATGTGTTAGTCATCACAAGGTTTGAAAATTTCGCAATGAAGATTAACTCCAAACATTTTCTTGAATCGCGCGCATTAAAACTTAGCTCAGGAATTATGGAATTGTAAGAAGTGGTAAAATACACCCATGAACTTTTTTTTCTTGTGTCCCACTCATTTATAATTGAATACATTTTTAATCATATTTCTTAAATATTAATATTAATATTATTTGTGAATATTGTATCTATGTATATAATGAGACATAAATTTGGATAAGAGATCATGGTTGTTAGACTTGCGCATTTCATGTTTTGCAAACGACAAACCTAACATGTCATTCCTCGGAGCAACTTTGTGATTTTTCATTGTTCTCGTCATATTTTGACGAGTTTGGTGACCAATTCACCATAGCTGGGCCTCACGCTTACACCCTCTCCTTTATATTTTTTTCGCTGCTTTTCTGTCAAAACGACGCGTTTTGTCTTGTAGAAGATCAAAACGACGTCGTTTTGTATTAAAGTAATGCAAAAAAAAATGAAGTGGCGCTGACAGACAGCAGACCACGCGGTCCAATGGCTGCCTGCCACGCGTGCGTTGCTGCTCTATTTTACCAATTATTCTCGAAGCTTTTTTTCACAATTTCACCATCATAAAAAAATTAAAAAAAACTAAAATTCATAACTTTTCAAGATCTATAAATAGACACCCATATTGCTATTTTTCTTCACAATCCAATTCAGTCTTCTTACATCCTTAGTTTAATTCTCCAAAAATTCATAAAATTTGTTTTAAATCCAAAAATATGAAAAAATCCCAAAAATTCTGAAAAAATTCTCAAAAAAACTCTAAAATATCCCTAATTATTTTGGAGTTGGAAAAAATCAAATTTACCATTTTGTTCCTTTTAAATTCATTTCTTGTTACTTACAAATCAAAAAGAAAATAATGAATAATTTTCCTTTCAACTCTGCAAATCCACAAAATTTTTCAAGTTTCACCTCATATGAAGAATACAAAGCATTCATGCAGTTCATGCAAAACAACCCACCTCCGTTCACCGTTAATCTTTCCGATCAATCGCCAAACACCCAACAATTCTCTACACCAAATGCTTGTTATTCCCAAATACCAAACACCCAACAGTACGACGCTCCGACGCCAAACCAAGGTAGCAGCAACAAAGATAATTGGGTTACCGCGGAGGATGACGAAGACGATGACGAAGAGGCGGACGCTGCGGAACCAATCCTCACACCGGCGGTGTTGTCCAACCCTTCGGAAGAAAACCCTGGCCTATAGAAAAGGCAACAAACGGTCTTGGTCTCACCGTGAAGAAGAGGCCTTGATAGCTTCTTACATGATGCACTATACAAATCAGACTATGAGAACAAACCAATCCAAGCCTGAGCTGTGGAGGAAGGTGTATGAGTCGTACCAGACGACTCGTGCTTCGAGGCCCAAGGAACTTCCCGAGAGGAATTTGAACATGATGCAACTCCACTGGGGACGTATGTGCACGAACATCATGAAGTGGGTTGGGTGCTACGAGGAATCTAAACGGGTGAATCGCAGCGGAGAGAAGGAAAAGAACGTTATTGAATACGCCATGACGATCTACCATCATCAAGAGGGTAAGAAGTTTTCCTACCAATATGCTTGGGGAACTTTATGTGAGTATGAGAAATGGAAAACAAAGGTGGAACGATGGACTAACTGCCATGGTAAGGGTAAAAACTTAGCCATGGACAGTGGTAGAAAGAGTGGTAGTAGTGGGAAAAGGGTTCGTGAGGAAGATGATGATGAAGATGATGAGGAACGTGTGTCCCAAAAAAGTGTCAGACCTGATGGGGTTAAGAAGGCGAAGGCGAAGGCTATGCAACAACGCAAGGGTAAGCATGTCTCCAATCGGCGTGGGTTCTTTTAATCTGGATGAGAAACTTAAATATATGTTGATTTGAAGGGAAGTGATTTAGCTCAGAGAGAGATATTAGAATATGGAGAAGGAATAAGAGAGAGGAGAAGGAAGATGAGATGAAGCATAGATGCTGAAACTCTCATGGTAAGACCAGCCATGACTAAAGAAGAGAAGATGAAAGACAAGTTATTGGTTTTGAGTTTGTAGGAGAATTTTTTAATCTAACTGATAGTTGAGTGTTTAGCATGGTGTTTGCACTTCGTTTAGTGATTTTGCTATAGGTAATTTAATTACCTTTCACTTGGACAGGGTTTTTCCTATTTAGGCTTTTAATTAAAGTTGAATGGTTAATTTGTTCAATTTTGTTGATGATGTTGATTCAATTTGTATATCTAATGCATGTGAAGTTTTTGCATGTTTTTGTCAAGTTTGTTTGTTTTTCTGCATGTGATATTTGCATGAATTTGTACCAATAGGTGAGAATGCACCTATCCCTTTTATAATGCATGCAGTCTTCTGAGGCTATCTAAGCATTATAAGCTCTCTGAACATGCATTTTACAGTTTTCTGATCACTGAATTATTAACTTCTTCTCACCATGATTATTAAGAGCACCTCTCTGAATAATATAAAGTTTCTTGATTTTGAATTAATACAGCTGGATCAATGAACAGTTTATCCGATGAGCGACAAAGCTAGCAGTTTTAGCATAGTTAGAAAGGTCCAGAAGCCATTTCGAACTCAAGTGGATATATCATGCTATTCTCACTTTAATGTTAGAATTGACAACAACGGACGCTGAGCGCAAATAAGGGTACTCTAACAGCTATTATGATACACGGTTTCAAACTCATTATAAAAGGATAAGAAAAGCAGGCATTCTAGAAATTACTGAACACACATTGTTATTGTATTAATTCATTGTCAGAAAAAAATGCTTATAGTCTTCATCATCCTCTTTCACACTCTGATGAATGATTGATTAGATGATGAATATGGGAGAAATTATTCGTCACTTCAATTAAGCAACACAGTGTCTGTCAACTCCTCGTGGACTGTAAGTGTAGGATTGGGTTGATTTGGAAAGTTTATGAATGAAAAGAGGTGAGTAAAGTGTTAGAGTTTTGTAGAGTGGATTGAATGAATATTCTTTGGTCATGTGTGGATGCTCTAATGATTTTTTTACTTTGGGAGGAGGAAAAGGGATTATACGACCACTAGAGGTTGTCCCTTTAATTAAAAAGGTTTGCACATTAACCTAAGAGGAGGGAGTGAGAGTTTTTTCATTTGTTTGCACATTTTTCTTAAACATTGGTTAGGCTATTTTTAGGGGCTGAAGTCGTGGGGACCAGTAAGAGAAAAGGGGGGGCTTGGTGCACCCTTGTCTCTTTTGGGAAAAAAGTGAGCTACTTCAACAAAAAACAATTAGCGAGCGCTTTATGGTCGTAAATATATTTATGCAAACTGGTCGGAGGCGGTCGCAATTGGTCATTTTGGGTGTTAAAGTTTGTTTGTCAATATAATCGTAGTTTCTTGTCGTCTTGTGCACGAAAATTAGTTAACATTATAATTGTTTTTATGATTTATCATTTGTCCTTAATAGTTAAATTATTGTGTTTTAATCTTAATCATATACATTATGTATAATAACAATATGCACTTGTTTTTAATTTATTACATTAGGGTAATTTTAGATCATCTTTGAGTAGTGTTGTAATTTTCTATGAATGATACTTGATAGTTTATATTCTATACATTGAGTTGTCTTTTTGTGTACTATGTAGTACTCTTGGTTATCGTTTACGCTTGTACTACATCAACACTTAATTGTGTATTCGATTTTGAAATCTTTAATTCAATAGGCTTAATAAATGGCTTTATTATGCACCCAAACACATTTTTAATATTACAATTATTCGCTAGTCAGGTTGCTTTGCAAAAAACCAACTAACACAAGATCTATTATTGGCTACGAAGAACTATAAGAAGTTCACAATTTACTTAATTATGTGACGCTTAAAAAAAGCCAAGTAATTATGCGATTATCCGAACGACATTTCAAACATATTTCGCACCCTCAGTTTGAAATTTCTAGGTCCGCCACTGGCTGAAGTTGGGTGAAGTTGACTGCCTTTTAATCACTCAACTACACTTCCATATATTTCACGAAGGTTACTTGTGATGCAGAATCCACTTTCTCCTTATCTTCATGTCAAGTTGCCCTTTGGAAATCATAGCAGGGAGATCCCTCTTCAGATTGGTTGCGGGCGGTCTCAATCTCGAATTTGGGCCAGGCCATGAACGGGAAGACTTATCGTTCGGTTCTTTAGTATCGATTGGGTGTTCCGTTGTTCTCTGTTTCGACACCGTGTTCTACTTGCTCTCGGGTTTTTGTTGGTGATATTTATGGGGATCATGATGTGTCTTGTGCCGGGATCGTTGGTATCAAACATCGACATAATGTTTTCCGCGATACACTTCTTGACGTTTGTTACCGCTCTGGGATTTCTGCTCGCAAGGAGGTAAATGTTGGGTTGACTAGCGCAGGCGATGGGGCTCTTCGACCTGCGGATGTCTTACTTTATTCTTGGGACGACGGCTTGGATGTGTGTTGACCTGACGAGGTCATCTCCTTTGACACAAACTGGGTTGTCTCATTTCGTTCCGGGTCGGGTGGTGGCGGCAGTAGCGCAACGGAAGCGAGAGAAGTATTTGGAGCGGTGTAGGGCTATTGGCTACGGTTTTCTTCCTTTCTCCTTCTCTTCCTTGGGAGAATTAGATAAGGGAGTTGTTGCGCTTCTGAAGCGGATCCAGACATTTTCCAGAGCTCAGGACATCAGGGCACGTGCAATTGCTCACATCTTCACTAGGATGGGATTCGCTATTGCTGGAGGAGTGAGGGCCCAGATTGTATCTCGGCTCCCCTCCAACTTCTTGTAGATCACTTGATCTTTTTGTTGGTTGTAACGTTTGCCACGTTTTATAATAATAATAATAATAATAATAATAATAATAATAATAATAATAATAATAATAATAATAATAATAATAATAACGGCCTTGATGTGTGCGTTGACCTGACGGGGTCTTCTCCTTTGACTCAATCTAGACTGGTTGACTTCGTGCCTGGTCGGGTGGTTGCGGCAGCAGCGCAGCGGAAGCGGGATAAGTATGCGGCGAGGTGTAGGGACTTTGGCTACGGTTTTCTTCCTTTCTCCTTCTCTTCCTTGGGAGAATTAGATCTGTCTCTTATACACATCTAGATGTGTTAGTTTATGGTGTTTTAGCAACTACATGAAATTCAAGGTGCTCGCACGCACCTACATGATAGTTTAGAGTGTTGAGGCCAATTTTGCCTTTAATTTTTAATTCTAATTCATTGATCTATTGTTATATTTAAGCATTAAGTACATTGCAAAAGAATATTTTTATTTTTTTTAAAGTCCATGATAAATTTTCCCAATGTATATCAATTAATGATTAGTTGATGCTAATTATATTTTATTTAAATTTTAATAACTATAACTATGACCCAGTTCTCATCAGCTTATTTCAATAAGTTTTACTAAAAATAAGCTTTGTTCAGTTTAGTAGTAATAAGTTCAATTCAGTAAAAATAAGTTCAATCCTTAAGAAATTTGTTAAGGTTTCAGTAAAAATAAGTTAAGTACAATTCATTACCAATAAATTCAGTTCAGCAAAAATAAATTCAGTTCGATAGAACTAAGTTCACTTTAAGAAAATTCAATTGACGATAACAAGGCCACATATTCATTTCAATATGACTATGGCCTTGTTTTAGTCAACTTGCGGGGCGTTTGGTATGAGAGATTATGAGGTGGGAATGAGGTTATTAATCCCAAGTTTCTATAATCCGATGTTTGGTAGGTGAGAATTAAGTTTGAAAATGGTAATGAGAATGAGAATATTTAGCTCTTATTCCCCATGTTTTATTACCTAGGGGGTAGGCAATAAAACGGTGGGAATGAGATTATTTTGATGAAAATACTAAAATATCCCTACCTWTTAATTGATATTATACCTTAACTCACTTATGAAAGGGTAAATTGAGAAATATTCTATTTAATCCCTACTTTAATATCACATATGGAGTACCAAACATGAGATTTCAAAATTTTTAATTTTATTCCCACTAACATATCAAACAAAGAATTGAGATTATTTTACRAATTTCCACCTTCTGATTCCCATTCTCACTCCCACTTTATATTATCCGAATTCTCATTTCCACGTGTCAAACACCCCATTGAATTACATGTTTAACAAATAAAGGAAATTACCAAGGAAATCCTAAAATCTCAAATTAGAGTGCAAAATCATGGTATTGTGTAGGATAGAGTGATAGACATATCCTTGGTCCTACACTCCTACAGTCCTACACTCCTACCCAAGTAGWGAAATGACAGATATAMCCCTGAAATCCAAAAATTTGTTGGAAAAACTTTCTGAAAAAGAATAGCCCACACTTATTCAGGTTATTTTTATAGGGGAGAGAGAATAACTGTAAGAGAGTTAAAAGGACCCTCAAATCCCGGAAAAATATAAACCCCATAAAAATCATTAGAAAAGTCTCCTCATTTTCTCTATTATTAATTTTTCCTTTTTTAAAAAAATTAAAAAAAAACAACAGTACCCCATAATAAAAAGCTGAAAAGAAGAACCAAACAAGATCCACCTCGAACACCCCTCCTCCTCCACCACACCCCCACCTAGACACCTTCTCTCTCCTCTTTCCTCTCTTCTCTCTCTAAACACATTCCTACAATTCGCTTTGTTTTTTAATGATTTTTTTTTTGGGTTTTGGTGTGTTAGAAGGTTTAATGAGATCTTGTGTTTTCATCTTTTGTTGCAATAAGAGTTCATTTGTTAGCATTTTCCACTCCAAAAATATTAAAATATTGGGCATACCCTCACAAGCAAAGTATCTACTGCAATTTTGTTGGGTATTCATTGAATTCTTAATGAGACTGAAAGTTTTAGGAGTACATGATTTTTTTTTTTTTTTTTATATGTACTTATATTATTATATATTCACACAAAGAGAAAGTGAAGAAGAAGAAGGAGGATGAGAAGGAAGAATCAAATTGGTTGGTTCTCGAAATGGGAGGATGAGTTGCCATCACGGGATGAGTTATCTCAATTTCTCACATACCCTACTAACCCTGATCTCGCCTCCGCGTTCGACATCCTCAAACGCCGCCGCGAGCACGGAGGGCAACCGACCATGCGATCGCCGGCATATGCTGGGAATTACCAGAGCAGCTCGGCCCGCAGCGGCTTAGATCCTCAGATGAACATCGTCGAATTCGACTCGTCGTCTGCAGAGATGGGAGAGGCGGCGGCGGGTGTGGGCAACCTCGTGGGGACGAGCTGTGTTAGGGGTTGGTGGGCCGAGGACCAAGCTACGGACCCTTGAAGCGGCCCGCCTTGTGTGTACCAACACAGGCTGCACAGAGGTTTGTGTGCTAGTGGCCCCTTGGAATCATGATATGCAGTGCCCGAAGACTATAATGCCACTCATGAAGCGTTGTGATGGTTGACCTGGGAGCAATGTCGCGGCCACTGCAGAACGTACCGGTTTTACCAAGGGAGCAGACGCTCAAACAATGGGGCCGGCCCGGAGCGGGGCCTCGGCGTGGGGCTGCCGGCCCCTAAATGGTGGGATGGTCGCGGGTTCGGGTAGACCCTGCACGGATCAGTTTGTTCCCAGCCAGTCGTCCCGGCCACGTTCTTGCACACATGGAGTGGCCGGGGCTCGTGCGGGCTGGCGGAGGCGGGGTCGACCATTTCATGCCGTAATGCCCGTCGCAGGTCGCTGATAACACCATCAGATGCGGCGGCTGTGTTGCGGCGGCACCGAGCAGTTCAGGCCTCAGATTCACGCAACAGTAGTAGCTGGGCCACTTCGCGGTCCCCCAGGCGTGCCGGCGTGAGAGGGGGCAGTTTGTGAGCACCCCTTCTGCAGAGGCAGGCCAGTTGGGGCCCGGCCCCGAACGGATTATGATGCAGAGTAATTTCATGGTTTTGTTTGAGGCTGTGAGTCCTGCAAGTGCCACCTCAATGGTAGCAGGAAAATCCTCTCTCTTCCTACTGGAGATATATTATAATTAAAATCACTCTAATAAAAAACATTACTACATTCAATCAAACTTCTAAGCAAGAGCAAAAAAAACCCAAAAATGGCATTATATTATTATATTATTATCGTTGTTTTTAGTCAGTCAGTGAGGTTAATTTTTAGATTGGGGCAGTGTTAATTCAGCTCTCTTATATTTGGAATAAATTAGCTTCTATGTTATTATTATTATTATTAATCATGGTGTAATTAAGGTGATTCTATTATAGAGGTGGTTATGATTTCACTCTCTCTTTAATTAGGCTATTCTAGTGACTGAGTAATTGATCATGATGTCACTTTTCGAAGCACCCCTGATGCAATCATGCTGTTGTTTTGATTGTGTGATCATTTGCTGTGTTTTCTTGAGGCCTATTGGGTTATGATTGAAGAGATTGAGGATGCATTATWGTATTTCGGGTTCTACATACATGATCATGGTTATTTCTCGATTGATCATTCGTAGTGGCCTCGCCGGTATAGTAAAGCTGTAAATCGGAGCAATTATAGAGGACAGCGACGACAACGGTCGGCCGGTCGGTCTTGCACTTGATTAGTGTGCAGGGTGTGCTTCAACAGCCCTCATTTAGTCCCATTGTAACAGTTCCAATTAAGTGTAGTTCTTTTTTTGCCAATGTAGTGTCATGTAGATTTGGTTCTAAACCTCCTCCTTTGTTGTAAATTTTGTGTCATTCCATATATTTAAAAACCTCTGATTTGATAACTTAATTTGAACTAGTTTGTTCCGAAATCGTACCGTTCTGTACTTCTTTCCTACTAGTTCTGTTCTCTTAGGAACATAAAACTTGTTTTCAGTTTATTAGACGTACTTTAATTTGGTGCTGTATGTCATACTCCACATTCGATTTTCTTACAAACATGTCCAAACAGAGTGTATCGTAATCGCATTAAAATAACTGCGATTTTCGAGCATTCGATATCGTAGTATACATGGGCATTACTGTAATCTAAAATTAGATCCATCGCATTCATATAGATCTCTTTCAGTTTCAGTTCACCATTTTTTTAATTGAAGGTTGGCTCATACAAAACAGCATTATTTAACAGCTGTGTTAGACAACTCCATGCTGTTAGGACCTGTCAAAATGTGTGTTTAAACTGAATTATAGGATTGTCCGTGCTCTGATCATGTGTTCGACAGTATCAGCTCCAGTTTCCTGCACTCGAAATCGGAAACCGAAAAAAAGAAAATCATTTGATCCTCTTGCTGGAATGTTTAATCTTTTGTGGGCAGTTATAACAATGAGTATATACTTTTGTTAAGTTTATGTACTTGCTGCTGTAAATTATGTTTGGTCGTGTTAATCATTAAGCCTTTTTTACACTACTAGCTAGTTTATGTGGCTCACATTTTTGGGGTACATCATCTTTGTTGATGTTTACTTTGGTTATAATCTTTACTTATTTCATGATTGAATAACTATTCTTTCTCATCAAGTTGAGTGGCATAACCAACCTTCTTTTTACCTGAAACTAGTTAACTTGATTTTGACCCCATCTGCCCAAAAGTAATCGCGATACCGGTTAAGGTGGAAATGAAAAGGTTAATCTTCAAATTGCGTAAAAACATTACTAAGACAATATCAATCATTAAATTAAACTTATGGGACCATCTATTAATTAAACAAAATCGRAACTTATCTTATTGTGTGCTACATCTGTCCAATTGAAATTGCAACATTTCTTTCTCACAATTCGCAAAACGTTGCAATTTCAATGGGACATACGTAACTTATCCACATTACACGAAGGGAAACTTCAATGTAGGTACAAGTTCAATTCTTTTAGACATGAAGAATCTTCAAACAACTAAAAGTAATGCTAATACAAAGGTGACATTTATTGTAAACTAATCTACTTATATCAGAAATAATAAAAAGAAGCAACACAAATTAGAACATTAACATAATGAGGAAAGATACTAGGAATCTCACAAAGAACATGCATATGTTAATGTTTCAGCAATTCCCGGAAAAAACAAGCAAAATGTGGGTTGTCTTTCTGAATAAAAACTATGCAATTTTATGTTGAGTCACTATTAATATTATTGCTGATATGATATGATATAGTGTCTAATGGTGCCAAATAGACTAATAGCTATAGCTTCTTGTTGCTCTGCTCCAATTTCTTTTTATTAGATTCTCAACTTATTTATCGTGAAACTAACTGTTTTACGAATTATTTGATTTATTTTGATCATTATACTCGAGTCCCTCAAGACATCGATCTTTCTTTGATGCTAAATTTTCTTCTTTTCTGTTGTTTAATAGACAAGATTACAACTTAGAGAAGATTGTTCTAATCACTTGTATCCTATTTATTTATTCAAAAATATACATAATAATAATAAATAAAACAAACAAACAAACTAGCTAGGCTAGTAGCTTAGGCCATGTTTGGCCCTAATTCTAAAAGAGATTTGGTGAATTAAATGAGCTTGAAATAGTAATTTGCTTTGGTGCCAAATGCTCTCACTTGTCACTGTTCATCAGATTTTTATTTTTTTATTTTTATTTTATTTTTGAGGGCATGTTTATTAGTAGTAGTAATGTGTTTACCTTATTAGTAATAATACTTATAGTAGGCTTATTTAGTCACTARATTTGTAAATTGTCACTGTCAATTTCAGCCACATAATTTGAATGTTGAGGATAAATGTTTGTTTTTGGTTGATTTCTTGATCTCTTTTGCCCCACTTATGCACAAGATTACAACAACTTTATCCTTTTTTATTCTAATGATGTTTTTCTCACTTAAAAAGTTGTGTGGAGGATAGTAATCGATAGCATTCCATATAATTGTTGTAGACGAGATTTGAATTTGATAAGCTAATTCATTTAAGGGCTTTCTAATGATATACGCTTTTTATTACTTGTTACAATAAACTTAAAAAAACTTTCACATTTATTAGTCAAATGCGGACATTTAAAGAGGGATGGTGTATATAAAGAGTAGTACTATGCTCAAATTAAATCTTTAACCTTGTTCTTGGAAAAAATTGATATCTTCTCTCTTTAAAAAAATAATATCGCGTCAAACTTACTATAGATCTTATCATCAATACTATGAAGTTGTCATGGTATAAAAGTATTGTAGTATTGATGATCGAGTTTTAGAATAGGTATGAGATATTAACGTTGATAAATAAGAAACTTTTTTATATTAATTATCATGCATTAAATCAAACTAGTTTCTAGTATTTTTTTTTTAAATGCAGCGAGTCAATGACAAAAGACTATTTAAATATCAAAACGAATGATTAAATTCTCTAAACTATTTTCAGACAAAAAAATCTGTTAAATACTGATCGAATTAAGAATCATCCATGCATTACACGTTTTTATTCATTTAAAGCATGTCAATCACTACGTTGCAACTGAACGACGTCCATTCATTGGCATTTGACTATCCACTCTAATATACGAACTCACAAATACCAACACACTATATTTTACAAATACAAACCATACAATGCAGTAACGATAATTGCACTCTATATGAATGATGTATTCATCTACTAGCTAGTTTAGGTGGAGAGTTGAGAAAAGTGATGTATGCTAACACTCCGACGTAGTGGATTACTAGAAACATGTAAGTCTGCAAAAGACTTAGCTGTAAAGGGGATTACATCTTACGGATGATCGCAAGCTCAGGTTCTCAAATCTCAAAGGGTAAGGTTAGGAAAGAATTAAGTTCACAATGCGTTTTTTAGTGAGGGGACAATGCGCAGATGAAACTGGTTAACACCTACTAATGAACTTAAAAGAATTAGATATCTTCCTTGTTAAAAATTTTCTTCAAAGTGTTAAGGATGTCGTGGGTCCACATAGCTTTATTAAAAAGAACTACGAAATCATGCCACTCCGCGTATTTCGAGTTTTCTCGTCGATGACTTTCTTAAATAAAGTACGTTAAGAAATTTTCTTTATTATGCTGCTATTCACTCTCAACGTATAACAGTTCTGTTTTTCTTTCTCTATAGGTTCTATCATTTAACTCTCAACTAAAATTATCTTTATAAAAGTCCGACACATTTTGATAGTGTACGATCAAGTATTGTTCCTGTATAAACGCCAGGAAAGTCCCATATCTCTATTAATAAGTATTATTATTTGTTTTTAAAAACAAACAACATGACGAGTTCGTTGTGACCAAACAGGCCACTAGGACATTTCGGTTATACTGTGATTTTATGTGGGTGGCATAGAATGATTGATCATTTAGTGTACAGCCACTACAATCATACCTTTCTCTCTTAGAATATATATTACCTAATCAATGGATAAATTATATTATTCTTATTCTTAAATACATTATTTGTATAAAAATTAAATTTTCTAATTTCTATCCTCATCCAGATACGCAACCAATGACATCAAATGATGTGATAGATAAAACTCTTGGTTGCACCCTAGTTGTTTGAAAGTGATCTGGATCCATCTTTTGATCTTTTTATGGTTATTGCTGATTTGATCTTGATGAAGACTGTAAATCCACTGGGCATATCTTCCAATATTTTCTCTACCAATTCGGTTGAATATAAGAAGTAATCATGCACATTATCAGTGTGATATGTCCTCGATTTCAATGTATTGTTATAACTTGACCTAAGTGGAAAAACTACATGCTATATATAAGAGCTTCGTGCGTATGTATGTATAAGGAATATTTAAAAAAACGATCTTCCATATTCAATTAAAATTAATATACACGTGTTAACTACTTTAATTTTATATCATAGGTAAATTAACTATTCATCATCCTCTCTCGTTTCTGTTAAAAATTACATATTTTTTATGTATTACCGATATTGCGAGACATCATGCAATGGTCGACAAAATTAGAACATTATTTCACTTCATAGTTTGATAAGTTAAGCAATCAACATGGTTGATAAAGTCTTTGGTATAACCAAACTTGAAAAAATGATATGAGATTCGATTGGCATAATTATCTAAAAGCATCCTCCAATAATATGATTAGGAGTAATATTAAACTATAATTAACAAACATATGTTAGTTAAGTCCAAAAAAAAGTTCAATTGTCGTGCTTTATTGGGCACCGATCTCATCACCATAAAATATTCTTCCAAGTGTTGTGCATTTCATTTTATTTTGATATTTTAATTAACACCATTAACTTTATCTTAAGCAACTAGTTTATGTCCCATCATCTTAATTAATTAATTAATATAATTAATATAATTAAAATAGTGGTACCATTTTATGGGCTACTCGAAAGGCCAATGCCAAAAGGAAGTTGAAACTTGAAATAAAGACATTGTTAGAATCATAATGATCAATCATTGTGTACTTGTGATAGATTAATAATTCAATTTATATGATTTYATTWTTAATTATCTAGATAAATATATTTCTAATGCATGTTAATTTTCATGGTAATTCAATGTAACCCATCTCAAACATTGATTTGCTACTTGGGGCCTATTTACTTTAGCTTAATTTCAGTTTCGTTCAATTTAGTTTAGTTCAGTACTTAATCCAATTTCTCTCTCTCATAAAATATTCAATTCAGTTCAGTCCAGTTCAGTTTCGTCCATTCAGTTCAGTTCAATTCAATTGTTTCAGTTAATGTAAACGAACACTTAAAATTTTAGCATGCATTGTATGGCCTCTACTCTAGTACAGCGTGGCAATGTATAATCATAAAAATGTCATTTTCTTCCATAGTTTTTATACAAATTAATCATTTGTATTATGTCATAATCGTGGCTATCGAATGAGCTACAATCGTGAAATTGTCATCATAATCATGCTCTAAATATGGAATAATTGGTTAGAATGATAACTTGATGTTCTTAATAGTTAGAAGCATCGTATTTGATACAGTATATATTATATTCCTGGATCTCAATCATTAGCTTAAGTTTTTTTTATTGAAATGGTCCGTTTAACATGGTATCAGAGCCAACTGGTTGTTCATTAAAACAAAAACTTTTTTGGGGCAACTATTGAAGTGCTAGCTTCATTAGAACTCTAGTTCCCATGGTATTAGCTGAAGTAGTTTGAGGCATCCGTCGATAGTTGGAGTGTGAGAGCTATGTGGGTTTGATTTCCATCTGTTGAAACAAAATGGAACATAACTAATTGGGGTCTGTTTATTTTATTTGAAAACAATTGAACTGCACTTAAAATGAATTGTCTATAAAAAAAAAGAAATTAGGTTAAGAGTTGAACAAAACTACATTGAATTGAACTGGAGTACTTGAAAATAAGCTGAAATAAACATTCCCTTACCCTTTCGATCAACTTATAATTCAGCTAATTACTAATGATTACTCATATTAGTAATCTTTACTATGCATTGACAATAACCCTAGAATCACATCAATGCATCTCACTTTTAACAAATCTATAGCATGTCTCTTAACAAAAGATTTGAATTGCTAATTGACACAAGAATATTGTACAAAGATGGCAATTTATTAGGGCAATTATTTCTACCATGAACACTTCATAAACAGATCACCTCTCATTAATCACACATGGGAGTATCATTATCTCAAATTAATCCTCCATTTATGAGAAGTTTGAATGTACTTATTGAAACTAATACATATTGAATTATGTACTTATCATTTTGAAGTCAAAGAAAATAATATGACCCAATCTTATGTACAAATGGCAACAAAAACGAAATGTCACATCTTGTACAAAATCAGAATTAATTAATAGTAATTATTTATATCCATAAACTTATTGGTGATTATGATAT
>SNQN01000021.1:267623-320928 GCA_008642245.1 Bassia scoparia | reverse complement strand
TTACTAGAGCTTGAATATGAAAGCAAACCCATGAAATTCCAAAGAAAACCAAAGTTACAAGCTTTAGAAGTACGTAGTGAGGAAGATGATGAATAGTTCAATTTAGAGTGTGAAAGCAAAAAAAACCATTGAACTACTTAAGAAAATGACTAAAATCTTAAATTAAGTACTCCGTACTAGATATGTTATTAGATCCTTTGCTACAAAAAAATATGGGAGCATTTATATCCATTAGATCATTAAACAAAAMCCTAAAGCAACCAGAAAACATGGGTTGATTACGTGCGTGCAGAGTAGCAGGGTGCTACTTTAGGAGTAGTGGGTGCGCGCTATTAGCCAAAACTGCACTATAACTGGTTTTCGAACGACAATAATTTCTTCGTTGTTTATAGAAATCAAGCATATGACCAGCCGTTTCAAAGCTATCAAGACAAACTTTCACCTCCAAGTAGAATCACATACAAATGACAAATATGCTGAAAGTTATGCTKGATTGAAGTTYTCTAACGCATCCAAAAGTGTCTAAAAAGCTCCAATACTTCACCAAAGGTGACATAAGACAAGTCTTAACTATGCTCATCATCAAGTGAGTACAAGCAAAACCAATTAAAACGGAAGAGAAACGACGTCAATAACGCTGAAAGCGACCGTTAAAGGGTTGGAGAAAGAAACGAGGACGACAAATTTAAACAGAGACAAAACGAACTCAAAACTACAAAAATAAACTTAAAAAAACTCTTAAAAAAAGAGTATAAAATCCTTAAATCATGCCACTATACCAAGATTGCCCGATCAAACCATCCTACAAGGCGGAAACGTCCACATTTATTTTGTTGTTTGGCTTGAGGAAGCCCCTTTAGATGTAATGGACATTGTTTTGTTAGACTTTGCTTAGATGTGTATAAGAGACAATACCAAGATTGCCCGATCAAACCATCCTACAAGGCGGAAACGTCCACATTTATTTTGTTGTTTGGCTTGAGGAAGCCCCTTTAGATGTAATGGACATTGTTTTGTTAGACTTTGCTTAGTAATCTTGTAACTATAAATGTCAACTATAATACCTTGTCAAAGCTGAATCTCATTTACATCACTGCCCCTTGACCCCTTGTGGCTTTTTATGCTTCATTTTTTTAAACTATATAATAATAAAATAATGACACGTTCTGTTCAACCTATTTTTCAGTGTTGTATGAGTATGACTAAAGCTTTAATCAGGTGTAGGCCATCGCTACATCGAATTCTCTAACTCAAGTAATCAATCGATCATGCCTTAAAATTATCTTAGGGAACGAGCGCCCATACGACCATACTTAAGTTTAACATTTAATATATTTTTCCAAAAGATTCAAATCTAAAAATTGAAATGTTATTCAAAGTCACAAACGACTCGAAATGAAGTCGCAATTTTATATGAACTTCCATTATTGTCCTTCCTCTTTTCCCCCTCCTTAACCAACCAACACTACCCTTCACCTGTCTCTTATACACATCTAGATGTGTATAAGAGACAGTGTGTGCACTGCTATTGTTCATTTCTCTTTTACACTTTAAAATGACTACTCTTTTGATAGAGCACATTTGTTCACCTGCAGAATTTTTATTACATTTTTCTTCTACTCTAATTGGAACTATATCTTTTGAGCAATGAACTTTATTTCTGCACCCATTACCAATYTTGTTGTTCTATACTTAATTTATATCCAAGGAAGACTATTGGCAAGAGGATAGTTTGGCCTGAGATGCTATACACACCACACATCTAAATCTAATGTAAAAATTATTTCAGTTGACTCTATTGTTCTGAATTATGACTTGTATCAATTATGTACTCCCCTTTCTCTGTTGTTTCTACTTTCTCCCTACCTTTTGTTTACTACTTGCTCACATTGRGAACCTTGTTTGTTCTGCACATTTTGAGATCATGTGGGTGTTTTTTAAAATTTATTTTAATTCATTTTTTAATTGTACACATGGTTAATTTGTTTGCTGTATTGCACAGGATTTGGTGAAGAAATATTCCGAATTCATTAATTTCCCCATATATCTTTGGTCGACCAAGGAGGTCGAAAAGGAGGTTCCAGCAGATGATGACGAATCAAGTGATGAGGAGGAAACCAGTATGTGGATTATCTATCTTTGAGACAATAGTATGTTATTTTTTCCTGATCTCCAGGTGTAGAGGAGACTAATGTTTTGTGACTGCTGTAAATCAGCGGAAAGCTCTTCTGAGGAAGAATCAGAAGAGAAAGAAGACGAGGAAACTGAGAAGAAACCAAAAACCAAGACAGTCAAAGAAACAAAACAGGAATGGGAGCTTTTGAATGATGTGAAGGCCATATGGCTGCGTAATCCTAAGGAGGTCACCGAAGAAGAATACACAAAATTCTACCAATCTTTGGCAAAGGTAYGAAGAATATTAAGCTGTAGGGTAGTGGCCTGTATTCAACTGAGTGTCAGTTGGTTAATTTTATCCATGTTTGTATCCTATAGGACTTTAGTGAAGAAAAGCCTATGACATGGAGCCACTTCAACGCTGAAGGTGATGTTGAGTTCAAGGCTGTTCTCTTTGTTCCTCCTAAAGCTCCTCATGATTTGTATGAGAGCTACTACAACAACAACAAAGCTAGTGTCAAATTATACGTTAGACGGGTCTTCATTTCGGATGAATTTGACGAGCTTTTYCCCAAGTATCTCAGCTTCTTGCAGGTAAAGAAATTTTGCTGCTGGTATAATGGCTGCTTGACTCCGAAATTGTTTCAAGCATGATTGATCCTGAATGTTTTTTTTTCCTTCTTTTGCCAGGGACTTGTTGATTCAGACACACTTCCACTCAATGTCTCACGAGAAATGCTTCAACAGCACAGTAGTTTGAAAACAATCAAGAAGAAACTAATCAGGAAGGCCCTTGACATGATCCGCAAGATTGCTGAGGAGGATCCCGATGAAAATGATGGAAAGGACAAGAAGGGAGGTAAAGTCAAAACACTTATCTGAGCACATATTTATACGCTGTWATGATTCTTATGAACTCACTTGGTCTTTTTAAGTGAGCTGAACACATATCTTTTGTTTTGTTCGTCTCACTCTTTATTTGACTTGATTTGAGTTTGGAGATTTAGCTCAAATTAACAGATTCTTGTAATCATTCCCAACTAATGTTCATCATCTATCTTTCATAGACTCTTGAGTTCATAATCTATAAGCAGCTTTTTCCCCCTCTTTCTTTTTATTACATTCATTATCCGAAGTTACTGTATAAACATCAAATAGAACACCTAGATGTCACTTGTTATTAATTTATAATTCTATTTCTTGGCTTTTTACACTTTCTAAACTAGTCTATTTTTTCTGTCTACTTGAATTTTGTTGCTGATTTCTATTACTCTCATATGTCACATATACAATGTTTGAAAATCTGCGGACAATGATGAGAAAGTCAATACACAAAGTTCTGGATGAATTTGGCAAGTCAGTTAAACTTGGAATTATAGAGGATGGCAAATCAAAACCGTTTGCCAAACTTTTAAGATTTGAAACGTAGTTTGAAAGAAAGGTTCATTGATTCATTCAAGTGTTTTGTTTTCATTCTTTCCTGTTTGAAGCAACCTTTTCTGATTTTGGTTCCCTTTTATGCAGCACAAAATCTGATGGTAAATTAACTTCCCTTATAAACATCTCAAGAATGAAATCTACAAAAGATATCTTCTATATAACAGTACCAAACAGGAGCAGTATGGAAAATCTCCATTCCTTGAAAGACTTTCAAAGAAAGGCTATGAGGTAATATTATTACTTTTGTTCTAAAATACATCATATTGTCACTTCTCTGTTGAGATTCAATTGCTATAATGTTTCCTTTTTTACTTCTAATGTTGTTTTGTAAATCAATTCTTTGTCCTCTAGGTTATTTTCTTCACTGATCCCGTGGATGAGTATCTGATGCAATACCTAATGGACTATGAAGACCATAAGTTCCAAAATGTTTCCAAAGAGTTTGAACCTGGCAAAGACTCAAAAGACAAGGAGATCAGAGAATTTCAAGAGCTGACTAAGTGTGGAAGAGTACTTTGCTAGTAGAAGGTAGATGATGTCAAGATAAGCAACCGTTTGCCGACACGCCTTGTGTTGTTGTGACATCAAAATTTTGGGAGTGCAAACATGAGAGGATCATGCAATCACCAACCTCATGTGATGCTAACAAGCAGGCTTATATCGCGAAGAGGCTTGAAATCAACCCAGACACCCCACATTAAGGAGCTCCGTGAGGGATGCAAGCGATCCTGAGGTATGGCCGTTCTGAAAATTGTAGTCTAACAGTTTATTAATACTGATTAAACATTAAAAACCCAAATTTTAGTTGATTTTATATAGAAACTCTTTTTTATTGCCATGAGCTTAATATAACAATCAATTTTATTCTATTTCAATCCAGGATGATGGTCAACAAACAGCGTCTCATGTACCAGACAGCTCTCTTTGAGAGTGCTTCTATTGACGACCCTAAGGATTATTGCTCTCTGGTGTATATTCTGTATCAATCCTCATCAATCAGCCATGCAGCTTTGAAAGAAGTCGATCAGAGAGGTCGAAACTGAAACAAAAGACGATATTTCATCCAACCGAAGCTCGATGATGTGAAGATAAATATAATTTCTCGAAAAACAACTGGATGGATTTTATTTTATCCGGGCATCTGAGAATGGCTTTCATATTGAGTCTATCCACCTGCCAATCTTCATCACTAGAAAAAGAAAATGTTCACTTTAGATTCTGTAAACATAAATATCAGAATTTTGTCTCAACCATCATGTTTTGTTAGAATAGATCAGAGTTTTATGGGAGTTCTATGATTTTTGAGTCAGAGTTTGTGCCTTTTCCGAAACTCGTACGGTGGATTGCTTTTGTATGAAATGAGCTTCAAGCTTTCACTAATTATTGCATTTCGTTTGCTCCGTATATCACAGATTCACAGTTCACTGGTTATTCAAATTTCATTTTGCTCCGTAATTGCTAACCCAAATAGCAAGAATTATCTTTTGATTGATAAAGATTGAATTCAACTGTTTCGATCAAAGGACTCTGATGCGAATAACAAGTCTGTCGCATTTCAAATCCAATTTCATGTCCCAGTTTTTTGATCTTATGCTGTTCTTTTTAATATAAATAAGTTACGGGTTTAAATTCAAGAGATTAGTTCAATAGATTCAAATTAAGGCAATTAGGTACCATGCTTCAAAATAAAACTTGAAGACATTTGCTTCTGCAAGTGTAGAAATTTCTTCTATCTGTTTCTTACGCAATCGACTCTAAAACCATTGTAACATTTGTTTGCTTGAAATTCTCCATGAATGTTTTGGGGGTAGCTGCTAGTGTTGTATACAGACTTTTCAACTACTTCTCCACATTGTAAGTTCAGTGCGCGACGGTATCTGATAAGCTTTCACCAGTGTGCAAGTGACATTTAAGTTGCGAGATATGCAGAAGTAATAAGATTTAAGTTGCGAGATATGCAGAAGTAATAAGGTTTATTCCAAATGGATATTCAGTTCCAGCTTTGAAACATGGATCATTGAATTTGTTTTGGGTATTTTAAATTGATGGTCAATAGCTTATTTTAAATTTTAAAGGATTTACCTATTTTAAGTTGGATATATGTCAGCACTTGACATTGATAATATTTCAAATATATGTCAGACAGATCCAAGTTTTGCCACATACATAGATAACATAATGATAATATTTCAAAGGTTGATGATTACAGATTTCTGTATTGTTCAATGTATATAAGCACTAACATTATTATTATTACTCCCTCCGTTACGATTTACTTGAAACAATTGAATATTTTACCACTAATACATAATGTCAATTGTTTCAAGTAAAACGTAACGGAGGGAGTACTATTGTTATTATTTCAGATCCAACAGTGCAACACAACCAAAGCATAGGGAACTAAATAAACAAGGATAATACTCAATTACTCAGTAAAACGATTTATTTATGTAATACATTCTTCAATCAGTCTTCCAATTTATTGATGTAGCCACAAAGCAGCAAGTAATGCATCACCCTAGACAACACCAGCAGAGTTTCACTGTCCCTGCATGCAAAATCGGAAGACATCAGAAACTAKTATTCAAAGTATTTATTGTCTAGTAGGTTTTAAAGCAGCCTTTACACAAATACACAAGCTAATGACTTACCAAAATGCGCTTCTTGAAGATTGCCAGAAGCTCATTTTTATCCCATTTAGTTTGTTTGTAGGCGTCAATTTTGTCAAGTTCCTGTACCATGTCACCATGCTTCAACAATAGAACTGAAGAAATTGGGCTTTTGCAAGCTCGTTGGACTTGCATTTGCTTGCTATCATTTCAACACAAGAATTAAAAGAAACTATACCTCAATCCATGCAGTTAATTTCGGCCTTCCGGATGTGATATCATAGCTCTTTATGTCTAGCAAAGCTGCCTGATACCTTTCAACAAAGGGAGCGTAGGCAATGTCCACCTGCAATGAAATAATAATACTTGACTTCAGATTTCAAATGAGCACTTTTCAACCATTAGAACACTTAAGTTGTCTGCTCATCATGTGATGACCAAATGTAGACAAAAACATTTTAGTCAACTTGAAATTGAAAGGTTAGTTGTATGTTCTTTTATTGTTTTGATGAGTTAAGGGTGTAAAAGGAGTGATAAAGATCACACAATKAAAAACTACTGTTATTCTGAGTAAAAGAACTGCAAGAACATTGTTCAGTAAATATTATGGAGCTTCACATTCTATCTGTCCAAGTATTTTCAATTAAATTTAAAGGAACTCGGGTCACATACGCAAAGTAGTTATCCTGATTTAAAAGGACTTCATTTTTGTMATAACAAAATCTCTGGCTTCCTCACGATGAACTTTTTCAACATTCACAACTAGGTAAAAGATGCAAACTTGTTGAACCAACTTACGGGTTTGAAATCTTGCTACCATGAATAGAATTTAACAATATACAGCATTCAGAATGCAAACATGTCATTTACAGACAAGATCGCAAATTGAAACACCTGTACTACCAGTTACCTCAGACCATTCCCAAATCTTTTGGCTGGCTCTAATGCTCTATTTATTACTTCTAAAAACAAGTGCAAGATAAATTAGTAAGGATGGTACTTACCGCACTGAATTGGCCAAGGAGAAAGGTCCATCGTCAAATTTGGAAAGAGCTTCTTTAACTTGTCAAAGGCAGCAACTAAAGAAGGAACAAAACATTTGAGATCTTTGCATCAATAAAAGATTAACATGTAAAAGAATAACGTAAAATAGGAAAGGTCCTACATACTCATACTCTTTTCACTGTCAGGGCTCCTAACTTAATAGAATAGCTCCACTAAATGCATCAGTAAATCAAACATCTCTTCTGCATTTTCTTCTTTAGCAGGATCCTACAATTTTTATAACAAATTGCAAATAGGCGTGAGCTAAGTTGAGATAGAGAAGATTTACAATCCATCATCTGCATCGAGAATCAACTTACATCAGGAAAATGTTTGGCCCATCAAAGTGGGTATCTAGTACTTCAGCAAATCAGGCTCTCTCCCTTGACTTCGTTATTGTGCTCCAAAGCAGGCACCTTTTAATAAAAAAAAATAAAAATAGGAAATACATCTTGTCAGGAAAGATTCATATATGTGAATAATATCATTGCTGTCTGAAAAACTAAGGTTGTGTTTGGTTAGCGAAAATCGTATTCCAAGAAATAGCATGCCCTTTCCTTTAATCATTTTGTAAATGTGGAAAAAAACAAAGTTCTCTTAGGTGAAAAAGTCTTCTCTAGGGTGCAAGATTTAATATTAATAAAGAATGATTGTTTATGCTCATTTGTTCTCCAAATCCCTTACCCTCCACTCCCTCCATATCTATTTTAATTATTTTTCCCATTCATTTATTTGGATGACATTTCTAGCAAAAAATCAACACATAAAACCTAAAGTTCGTAGTAAAAAAATCCACGTCAAATTATGCAAAGCTTTGAACTTAGACTAGCGCAAGATACACATAACAAGTAGAATTCTGCCAGCAAGCAGACAGGTCTACTATGACTTTGAAAGATTTTAATCATCATACTGTATTTGCTTTACTTGAAAAATAATACTTGTCAAAGTAAATTATTCAGTTTGTTTCCTAAGAGAGCACGGACAATTTTTTTATACCATAATACTGGATATCTCCATGAGTCCATGACAATGTGACATCCTCATTTGAAGGGCTTTTTGTCAAATCCATAAACAGCATTTACACAATAGGAACCAAAAGCAAGGAGAGTAAAAGATGAGCTCAGGCAGAAAAGAGATGTTATACATTAATTCACTAGATTCCCTTTCAAAGTAAGGACCTACCAAGTAAAACCGCAATACTGACAAGCAGTGTACAGCAACGGTAGTCCATCAAAGAGCTAAATAGCTAATTTGAGTATGTTCAAGAAAATAAACAACATACCTTAGCAGTGCGTAAACATCCTTGTACCATGTTGGCTTATCGCCTAAATCAATGGGGACTAGTGGATTTTATCCTGCAGGCCCTGAAACAATATGCAATGCCAACATTCCGAAGATGCTCTACTCCAAAGGCACTTCTAAGAGCAGGCTACTAAACAAAGCTGAATAAACCTCAAATTTTCACCTGAAATCAAATGCTATAAATTTATACTGAGAGATGACAAACATACCTTGTAATTTCGAGCAATCAAGTACGCTGCGCATAAGGGCATATAATAGGCTGTAATAACCTGATAAATTGAGTAAAAAAAGATTATAGATTATACACATTAAACCAACTGGTAACAAAACTCCGATCTTTACTTTGAACATAATACTTCCACTGATAATTAGAAGGACAATAATACACAATGATTCCATTCTTTTCAACTACATTTTTTTTGAGACATAAGAAATAATTATAGTTCTCAAGAAACAACCAGTACAAGGACAAGTCCAAATACAAGCGACTGGTATGATTTTCAACTACATTGCTTATATGAACTAATATATACTTCGTATTATTTAAGTACTAGTTTTTATGTGCACGCGAATGCGTGCTTAGACGTATAAAATTTAATATTTCATTAAAATGATTATATAAATGTATAAATTAATTTTTAAACTAATTAGCAATTACAATTTAATCTAAATTGTAATTAGTTTGTAATAAATGAACATGAATTCAATATTATACCATATGTTTTTCAATTCAATTTGTGACTAATGTTCATTGATGTTAAGCTTTGTACTAATAGTCACATATAAATAAATTTTGATTTTAATATTCATAATAAGTAAAAGGGTAGTTTAGGCCTTCAATTCAAAAATTTAAATTCATTAGTTATAAGGTCATTTAAGAGGAGGGAACACCATCTTCCTCCCCCTTCCCTTATATAATAGAGATTCTTGGTTCGGAAGCGGGGAATTCCTCGTTAATCTCGTAGATTTGTGAACAATTCAAACTAATTTATTAGACCTTGCTAGTCCTATAAGACCTTGTTTGCTTCTTAAGGTTTTACAATAGATAAATCAATCAATAAATAAAAGAACAAACAAAAWCTACAATTAAAGGTCAACTTCAATTCAAATAACAAGGGAACAAGCTGAAAGCATAAAACTTTAAATCCCCTCTTTCTCACAAATAAAGAATTCCTCATTTGGCCTCTTAAATTATTTAATTATAAAATCCTTGTTTGGGAGCAAAGTCTGATTGGCCATTATTATTCTCAAATAAACAAAGAAAATGCCACTAAATAAATATAAATAAATAAAAACGAAAATAGAATTGACAAATTGGGGTTTAAGAATTCTTAATCTCACATGTGATATAATTAATCAATCATTACAAAAATCCATAAAACTAGAAAGAAAAAAACAGAATTTCAATCAAACCTTAAAACGAGTGATTAATTTATGAAAAGGGGAAGAAGAAACACCTGGTGGTTCCGTCGAAACGAGGAGGAGGTTGTGATGTCGAATTCAGGGTTGGTGGGAGCGCCTCCTTCGTTTCCCTGAAAATKATCAATCATCAACTCATCATCAAATTATGATTATGCAAAATACCAGAAAACAAAGAAGAAAATTGAGAAAGAGAAGGTTTGCTTACTCTACTGCAGCCATGGAAGATTGCTTACGACAGAGATGACGTTTCTGATCTGAGATAAAATGATGACAAATTGAGGAAAGAGAATACGATTCGAAATTTGTGTTTGATGAATTTAATCTGCCACTTCACTGGCCCTGCTTTTCAACACCCCAACTCTCCCGTTGCTAACTGCTCCATGCTAAAGTCAAGTCAAAGTCAAAGTCAAAGCCAATTTTTCCCACATCATTATGGTTGTGGTATACACTATACAAAGCTATGGGTATACCGTATACAAATGGACCAGCGGTTGTATTAGTCTCAAAATGGAAACCACTTTATACGTTGAGCAAACCAGATGTTTCTTCTCAGAAATTTTCTCTCTACCACTTTCAACATCCTAGTACTCTTTTCACCTAGTGCTTTCTTTTCACTTTCCATCCCCCTCTCTTCTTCTTACTCCTCCTTCCCCCCCCCCCCCCCCCCCCTTGTTATATCATGCCATGGTGGTTACGGACACAGTTACAACCACTCTGATGGTCAAGTAGAGTGCAGTCATGCTTGAATGAACCTACAGCAATGACGAGCATGGTAACTGCTACTTACCTCCTGCAACAATGACTGATGAGCTGCGTGGCTATAGCTACAAAGCGTAACCACTAAGTCATTTCGCTCCGTGGTGCAGAATCCTCACAATGGTTTGATGAGCCGAAGAATTATGCCAGACTCAATGGAATGGACGAGCAATGTGTGATACCTTGCTCCCCTCAATGAGATAAGGCGTATCCTTTTCCAAAGAATTCTCACAAGATTGCGGTCACCATGGAACTCACACTCATGGGGAAATGCTTGGGCTATCAATTCGGTCTAGTGTAATTCCAAGGTGTAAGGATCAGTGGAACCCTACCTGCTCACTGAAGTCATTGATATTGGCCACAATGTTATCTGTTCCGTTTCTTTGCCACAATGATTATGCCAAAGCTCTGTTTGTGGCCATGTTTGGTATTTGTCATTACCTAATATCTCAAAAGTGAAGCCAAACTTTCGTTCATCGCCAAGACACTTCTCACCAAATCTCGGTTTGGATCGCTTCCGCGGTTACCGGTGTGTAGTTATGACAAAGATGCGCTTTCGAAATAGCCACCACGCGGACGTCCTTTGCGATATGAGCTACGACAAGCTAACGGGCGATATGCATCGTGTCTCGTTCGAGATTCCATTGATCAACCTTTGCGACCAAGTTTGGTTGGAGGGTTATCAAAATATTATCTATGGAATATCCACAATCTTGTTTACCTGTGGTATCAGTTGGGCATGCGAGCTCAGCATGCAAAGACAAGAAGAAGTAACTTTATCTTCTCACAGCAAAACACATCTCAGGCCCATCTCAGCCGTGCCTAATTCACATCAAGGTGGTTGATCCACTTGTGAACCCAAAACAACAAATGGCCTATTTTTCCTGATGGCCTGGTCAGTTTACACATCTCACAAATACCCAACTTCCTCATGGCATGGACCACGTATCAATAAAAAAAAGCTCACGAATGGTGGCCCCAGGCAAATGCAGCACACCAAAATGGTATAACAATCTACTGTCACTCCTCCAAGCTCTACCCAAAAAAACAAGTCCACACACAAAGAAACACAGCAGAGATTTTCGAGTACAAAGGGTTTCGTAACCCCGCTGACATTCAATCTTCCAAGCCAGTTTCTCAAAGTATTCTCACTTTAACATATTTTAACATGATTCCTACTTTCTAATTCCTTTGCTATTTTATCCGAGAATATTTTGCCACAAAGGGAAGCAAGCCAACACATGTCCTCACCCCAAAATGTATCTGAATACCCAGAGGAAACCAAGGACCCCACTAGTTCCTTTATGCATATTGATGATCCCACTTCCTCACAAGCTATTAACTTCTCTCTCCTCGATATTACTCCCCCAGTTATTACTCTCTCCAACCAAGACACACTTCCCAATGAACAGCTCAAACCAGAAGCAGCCGACCAACCCACGGCGGGGCAGAAACGCGGTTTGGACCCTCCGAACCAGAACTACACCGCCATCACCACCGATGGAGCTTCATCCAAGTCTCCTCCAAGATATCCACCTGCTACCAGACCTACAAGAAGCAACACCCCACAACCCCCAAACCCTAACAAACATCTTTGCCATCCCACCTCAGCAACCACCATCCCCATCACCACCACAACAACCACCACAACTCCACAACTTCTTCCCCACCTCACCAGACCACCAGACCACAGACTTGGAGACAACCAACATTGCATGTCTCCAAGAACCACAGGAACAAATATCCACTACACCACTACTATCCCTGACACCACCACCTCCTCCACCAACCCGCAAAACTCTAAGCCACTTTTTCTCACAGCTACATTCTCCAATTCCACCACCACCTCTAATGAGCCAAACCCCAGCTCGAATGAGCATCTTCAGTCAGAATCTACCCATGGTAACCACGGAGCCACCTCATCCTTCCTCCATGTGGTATCAGATGTTCAAACCGGAGCTCCCCAGTTACCCGGCAATGCTAGATCTGGTCCCCGTACCAGACATTCCGGTGGTCCCTCTGGTGTTGGGAAGCAACGGTCAGGAAGTCGCCCTCACAAAAAACCATACGACGATCTACCAGACACAAAGAGAGGTTGTGGGTATCCAAGTAGAAGTTCAGTACAGCCAAATTCCGGGGAAAGGGCTGAGCATAATAACTCTCATGACACCGCTGCGACTACAGGAGGTGCTGACAACAGACCTGCGACCTCATTGGAGGGAATGGGAAGACCTGATTCAAAGGACTCAGCCGGACCACTCGAAACAACAAATGCCTGATATCAGTATGAAGATTGTCAACTGGAACGTCAGAGGTTGCTGTAGCAACGAATTCATTGATCATGCTTGGGACATCATTAAAACCCACCACCCGAATATCTTCATCTTTCTTGAGACTAAGAGTGACGATTTTCGGGCTCGCCAAGTCCAGCAGAGGTTAGGGTTCCACCACTTCAAAACGGTGCGACCAGTTGGGAAGAAAGGGGGGATTTGGTTGTTCTGGCAACATGGGGTGGAGTTAGCTCTGTTCTCTGAAGCCTCGCCCAACCACTTCAATGCCCTCTTCCGTTTTAGCCCCAACCAACCAGAGGTGCTAATCACAGGGGTGCATGCTCCTAGTACACCAACGGCTAACAAAGCCTTCTGGAGCTGCATGCAAGAGGATCTCCCTCCTCAGGACATCCCTCAATTGGTGGTTGGAGATTTTAATGTGGTGACCAACCAGAGTGAGAAATCGGGGGGGCGTCTCTTCCGCCAATCTCAGGCCCAGACCTTCAATGCGTACATGGATGCGGCAGGCCTCATTGATTTGGGCTTCAATGGCAACCTTTACACCTGGTCTAACCACCAGACTGGGATAAACACTATTCGCGAGAGGCTGGATCGTGCTCTTTCCAACGCTCCATTTCTTGATCTGCACCCACATACAAAGGTAATTCACTTGCCCAAGACTCACTCTGATCATGCCCCTATTTTGATCTGTCTCACTGATGCTGACCTTACTTCGAAAAACTATCCATTTCGTTGTAAGGAAGCCTGGTTAGAKCATCCTGATTTTAGTGAWTTCTTCAAGYATTGTTGGAATAAGGGGGAAGGGGACTTCATTAGTTCTCGCATGTCTTTTCTTACCAACATACATTCTTGGTCTAAGGACATTTTTGGTCATTTTAACCAACAAAAAAAGAGAATCATAGCTCGTCTAGATGGCATCCAAAAAAGCTTATCTAGAGCTCATTCTGATTTCCTCTCTCATTTGGAAATAAATCTTCTAGACGAACTAAAATACATACACCACATTGAAAGGGTTATTTGGGCTCAAAAAGCAGGGCTGAATTGGCGGAAATARAGTGATCACAATACCAAATACTTCCATATAATTGCCAGGGTGAAAAAGTCAAGGGGGAAAATAGTAACCTTACAAGATCAGGAGGGGAATTGGATAAATGATCTTAACCAACTGAAAACACATGCCAGAGACCACTTTCATTGTCTTTTCACCACCTCTCATTACTCCCATAATAGGACTGTWGAATTGGCACATGAACATATCATCAAAGAGTCTGATGTCTCACAGCTCATTAGGCCCATTTCTATAGAGGAAGTCAAATCAAATTTGTTTAGCATGGATCCCATGAAGTGTCCTGGACCAGATGGTATCCAGCCAAAATTCTACCAACATTTTTGGAAGGATGTTTCTGCCTCCCTCTTCAACCTTATCTCCACTTCGTTCAATGAAGAAAACCTCCCTCCCTCTATAAATGAGTCCTTCCTGTGCCTGATCCCAAAAATTGAATCCCCTCAAAATATGAATCATTTCAGACCTATTGGGTTGTGTAACACTATCTACAAGCTGCTCACTAAGATCCTGGTTACTAGAATCAAACCTTTACTAAATGATATCATCAATCCTTTGCAGACTAGTTTCATCAAAGGTAGGGGTATTGAAGAAAATGTCATCATCATTAAAGAGGTTGCCCACTATTTCAAAAAGGCAAAGAAAGGGCGTAACATAATGGCACTAAAAATTGATCTTACAAAGGCTTTTGACACTCTAGAATGGGGGTTTATTCATGAAACCCTCCATATGTTCAATTTCCCAAAAAAAATCATTAGCCTCATTATGCATTGTGTTTCCTCCTCTTCAATCTCTCTCCTCTGGAATGGGGAGATAACAAATTCCTTCCTTCCTACTAGGGGCATTAGGCAAGGGGACCCTCTATCCCCCTATCTCTTTGTTCTCTGTATGGAAAGACTCTCTCGAATGATTGAACATCAGGTAAACCTAGGCAATTGGAAACCTCTTAAAATAACAAAAGATATTGGCATCTCTCATCTGTTCTATGCTGATGATGTGTTTCTCTTTGGAAATGCTTCAACAACAAACATTGCCACTATCAATCACACTCTCCAATCCTTTGGTGTCCAATCTGGTCTTCATGTAAGCCTTGCTAAATCAAGCATTATCTTTCCTCCAAAAATGTGTCATCAAATTAGACAATCCATAAGGCTTCAGGGCTCAATTAAAGATACTTGCTCCTTTGGTAAGTACCTAGGGGTTGAGATCAGTCCTAACAAGCTGAGGAAAAGTGACTACTTTGATCTGCTAGAGAAGACTTTCAAACACATCAGTGGTTGGCAATCTAAACTATTAAACATGGCTGGAAGATGCACCTTGATCAAGTCAGTCCTAAATTCCTACCCTCTGTACACAATGCAAACTTCCATCTTGCCTGTTACAGTGCTTAAAGATCTAGACAAACAATGCAAAAAGTTCCTCTGGAACAAAGTTAACAGCTCTAGATTTATCCCTAGGACCTCTTGGAGTAATATATGTCAACCTCTGAATAAAGGAGGGTTGGGAATCAGAAACTTGTCACACTGGAACCTCACCTTCATGGCAAAACTWGGTTGGAAAATTATGACWGCWCCCTCCCTCCTGTGGGTCAAAATCCTAACTCAAAAATACCTCAAATTCTCCAACTTCATGGATGCWATTCCTAACAGTAATAACTCCCCAATTTGGAGGGATATTCTTAAAGGGAGACCTATTCTGAAATGTGGAATGAAGGTTTGTATTGGGACAGGTGATGATACCTCTCTTTGGTTTGACCACTGGGTGGGTGATGAGCCCCTATACAAAAGCATTCCAAGGATACCAGACCAGATAGGGCATTGGAGAGTTTCAAATATCATCAGAAATGGAACTTGGTACCTAGACAGAATCACTCATCTTCTAAGCCCTAATACTATTCATGACATTTTGTCAACACAACTTCAATCCTCTCCTCTCACTTCTGACTTCATCCATTGGCATCTAAATTCCCAAGGGACTTTCACCATAAAATCTGCCTACTTTGCCACCATTCCTTCAACTCCTACCTCTATTACCAACAACTGCACAAATTGGAGATACCTRTGGAAGATCAAGGTTCCCTTTAAATACAAAATGCTGCTCTGGAACATTGTTCATGCCATTCTTCCAGTGGGGGATAAGCTAGCTCAAAAAATAAACAGTTTTGATGCAACTTGTACTAGATGCAACATAAACATAGAAACTCACATGCATCTATTCAGGGACTGTCCCTCCTCTGCTGTCCTATGGGGGATGGTTTTTGAAAATCACTGTCCAGTACCTACTTTCAATCACTACAAATTTCACATCACAAACTGGTTTGATTGGTTGGATTACAACATTAATCTTGAGGAGTCTTGGAGTGTAACATTTGTGGTAACCTTATGGCACATTTGGAGAATGAGGAACAACTGTGTTTTTAATGGGGTCATGAAACATACAAAGGCCATTTACAATGCTTTTAAATATGATCTCACTGGTATTTTTGATTGTRTACAGAATATAATGCAAAACAAGGCCATCCAAGACTACTTCATGTATTGGAGACCTCCAAACCCTGGGTTCACTAAGCTGAATGTGGATGCAAGTTGGCGTTCTGCTCATACTCCCAACTCAGGTGCTGGTGCAGTTATTAGAATGGAGGATGGGACGTGGAGAGGTGGCTTCTCCATCAAATTCAACTCCCATAATACTTTGGCTGCGGAGCTGGTTGCCCTAAAAGAAGGACTGCTGCTAGTCAAAGCCATCAAAAGCACTCATGTTGAAGTTGAGACAGATGCAGCTGTTCTGCTGAGGCTTTTGGAGGATGCTGAAGTAAACAAGACCCATGCCTTAACTCCGATCCTGGTAGAGGTGGCTGCCCTTCTACGTGAAAAACACTGGATCATAAACTTGGTCCACATCAAGAGAGAGGCCAATGGGGTTGCCCACGAGCTGGCTGGGTATGCTGTGCACATGACCCCGGAGAGAATGATCTACCATCAAGTCCCTTGGTTTGCAAAACAAGCTTACATCCATGACCTCAAAAATATGTCAAGAACCTTGGACCCTACCATGCTTGCTTCCTCCTCCGGAACAAAGGAGCACTGAAGATGTTTTCATGATGCCTGTTCCACCACTGAACAATCTATTAGCTAGCCTTTATCGGCTGTCTGTATCTTATATTTGTATAACTTTGCCTACTGCTACTTGTTTTCTAGCTTTTACTATGTCGCTACTCTATGAACTTACAATTGGGATTTGGTGCATACCTGGTTTAAGGCCCTTTTTGGCCAGGTATGCTAGGGTTTCAACCCATTAATTAATATATAAGAATCCCTTTTTGTGTTAAAAAAAAAAGTACTCAAAACTGATAACTATCATTAAATCATGGGATTTTCCCCCATATACCCCTGACTTTTAGCCTAATAACCCATATACCCCGTGTTTTTAAAAACAACTCATATACCCCCCACTTCAGAGAAAATAGCCCAAATACCCTTACTATGGATGGAAAAGCTAACGGCGTTAACTCTAAGTACAATTTAACATTAATTAAACAATTTAAACTAACCTATTAACCATTAATCTACCAGACACCCATCTTCCTCCTCACCTTGTTTCTCTCTCCACCGCACCACCTCCCACACCACCACCAKTGAGCCCACCCCTGCCAAACCAGCCAACCACACCCCACCCCCACCCCCATGCCCAGCCAGCCACACCACACCACCACCGAAACAGACCCACCGCCCTTACCCTTACCCACATAACCCAAACCCACAACCATCACTCCTGGCTGCACCACAACACCGAACAACCACAACACCGAACCAGCAGAAGGAGGGTGAGTAGTAGTGAGTTGTTCTCCAGTGAGCTGGTGAAATGCGATTTGAGCAGCCAAATTCTTGGCCTCTTTAGTTGATTTGGAAAAATCGGGTGTTGTAAAAGACAAGCCATTGACAATCACAGAAGCTTTAAACAAAGGACAGTGATCGAGCCCTTCTTTTGTAGTTAAATACTCCGGCAAATTCAGCTTTTGAGCTTGACAATACTCTTGCAATCTTGGCTTGATTGTGTTAGGGTTAGGTAATGGGTAGAGTTGGAAGAATTCGAAATCAACTTGGGTGAGTTTTGGAGAGGTGAGTTGGCTGAATATGTGTTCGAGAATGGTGGTGGCAGTCGAGCTTGGAAGCCAGAATTCGAGGCGGTGAACGGTGGTCCAGAGGTAGCGCCAACGGCGGGATAAGATGGAGGTTGCGGCGGCGGAGTTGATGGAGAGGCGTGAGAGGATGTTGGTGATGATTTCATCGGGAAGTGAGCTTAATCGGTCTTGTTCATCTTCTTTCTGCCTCGATTTCTTCTTTTCGCCATTTTTGTTCATCTTCTTTCTGCCTCGATGTTGGTGATGACATAGAAGTTGATGATGTTTCTTCTTTCCGTCATTTTTGTCGATCTCACTCTCAAAAATTTATGAAATTGGAAATTTGAACACTAAGGAACGATGAAGGGTGAGGTTCTTGACTTCTTTCTCTTACTTCAAAGAGTTAAGATTACGAAGACGAAGAAGAGGATGAAGATGAAGAAGAGTATTTTGTATGAATGAAGAGAGAAAAGATGAAGCTGACTATTTTTTTTTTTTTTTTACTAATATGAGCTAACTAAGGGTTAATCAAGAAAATATTAACGGTGTTAACTTTTCCGTTAGAGTAAGGGTATTTGGGCTATGTTTTCTAATGTGGGGGGTATATGAGGCGTTTCTAAAAACACGGGGGTATATGGGTTATTAGGCTTAAAGTTAGGGGTATATGGGGAAAAATCCCTTAAATCATTAATCACGGTAGATAATTAATAAATGTGGAAACGTGGCAAGTGTGTCTCATCTATCGTTATCGGGGAGGAAATAAAGCAGCGCATAAAGTCACTAACTAATCTTAACGTTAGTCTCTATAGACCAAAACATTGCACTCACGCTTAATATGGAAAAATAATCTATAGGCCAAAGCATCGTCATGTCTATTTTAGCTTCCAAATATTGACCATGGGGTTGCAAAAAAGTCATCGATCAAACTCAAAATATGACATAATTTGTATTATTTTAATTTATCAAAATCTATGTATAATTATTTTACTCTAACTCAAGGTTATGAACAGTCGAAGGAGGGGGAATCCAACATAACGCCAAGGATAAGAATTGAACACAGATCATCACCCTGAGATCCTTGCTCTCACCACTTGAGTCAAGGACCATCCTTGTGTTTGGTGGGTGTATGAATTGCCCGCCACCCATCTTATTATGGTAATATGAGTTATAAATTATATATGAATCGAACCCGATGAAAGTCACATTCCTCAATTAGTTTACCTTCTCATTTGACGTTAATGTATAAAACACGTGTAATGACTAATATGCCCCCTGTTCCTGTTCAAGGAACTTACAAAGAATACAATGAAAATTAGGGTGAGTAAAAACTGGGGATGACAGCTGGCACGCACGTGCTTCCGTCAACGTCCTGAGAATGGACACTTGGTCTCTTCCGGCTAACCTGCAAAACAAGCAAAGGTGACTAACCCGGGGGATTTCCGGGAAAAGCCCCTCCGATGCTTAAGTCAGCAAAGAGACCTAACTGAAGGTCGAACAAGCTAGATGTAAGTGCTAGACTATACTCGGTGGGTTCAGAATTAGATACCTGGAGTGGGCTCACCAACTCCCTTTTTATAGGGTTTGGTGAGGTTGACTGTTGGTGTTTTTCCAATGTGGGACAAATTTTTAGTTTTTAACAATGTGGACAGAGTCTGGTTCTTGTCAGACTTTGTCTCAGTACCCTATTGAGGTGCTTATCCTGTAAGTATTGGGCCACATGTCTCCTTCTTTGGGTTAAGTGGACCTACTAAGTGCCTTGTGGCGCTGGCCATGGCAGGGACAATTAGCCCCACATTGCTTATACTATCGAGGACCGAGGGAGGTTAGGTTCAGCGGAAGTGCGGACCATGCTCAACCCTCCCGGTCTGGTTATGCGCCTCTCGGCCTACAAGGCTGAAGGTACCCGGTCAGGGTTCGTAAGGAGCCGGTCAGGCTGCTTGTTCGAAGGTCACAGACCACGATCGTGCCGAGCCGTGTTTCCTGGATAGAAGAAGTCACCTAGGCAGTAGTTTGTTAGTTAAGTGTAGCCCTCAGTGAGGGGGGCCATAAGCCTGAGTTACCCGGCCCGGAAAGGGCTGAATTGAGCCTCGATAAGCTAGCTCCTAGAGGGCGATAATACCCCAAATAGCCGAGCCTGCGAGGCTAATGACGCTTGCAGTTGAAATTCCCGGGGTAATGCCCAAGACAAGCGAGCCCCGAGAGGATAATTGAGCCTTTTGATGATTTAGATCCGAGGGGAATAGCCCAGGATGCCGAGACCACGAGGGGCTATGAGCCTTGGCGTTGAAGATTCCCGAGGGGCTAATAAGCCCCAAGACAACCGAGCCCCGAGAGGCTAATGAGCCTTGATGATTTAAGACTCCCGAGGGGCTAATAAACCCCAAGATAGCCGAGCCCCGAGAGGCTGGTGAGCCTTGGTTCCAAAATGTCAAAAATTGGTCCAAGTAACGTCTCTCGGGAATACTGCAGCCCTCTCCTTAGACTCTCGAGGGTGGTGACCTCGGGAGAAGGTAGTCGCATCCTTAGATTCTCGAGGGGTGCGACCTCGGGAAAAGGAAAACGCATCCTTAGACTCCCGAGGGTGCTGACCTCGGGAGAAGAAAGACACATCCTTAGACTCCCGAGGGTGATGACCTCGGGAGAAGGAAAACACATTCTTAGACTCCCGACGGTGATGACCTCGGGAGAAGGAAAACATGTCCTTGGACTCCCGAGGGTGGTGACCTCGGGAGAGGGCAACCTTGTACTTCATGTCCCGAGGGTGATGACCTCGGGTTATTGGAACCCTATCCTTGGATTCTCGAGGGTGGTGACTTCGGGAGAAGGAAACCTCAAACTTTTAATCCCGAGGGTGATGTCATCGGGATATGGGTACTCTATCCTTGGACTCCCGAGGGTGGTGACCTCGGGAGAAGGAAATCTTGAACTGGGTATCCCGAGGGTGACAGCCTCGGGATATTGGCACTTTACCCTTGGACTCCCGAGGGTGGTGACCTCGGGAGAAGGAGGCTGCATCTTTGGACTCCCGAGGGTGGTGATCTCGGGAGGAGGCACTTTGATTCTTGGGTTTCCCGAGGATGATCTTTAATCTTGAATTTTGACAAGTGTAGTTGCTTAGTCTTGCTCCGAAGGAGGATTTGACAAGGTGAAAATGAACGGTTTTACTACCTTTAATATTTTATATTAAAGGTTGTACTTGTGGTAACTGTTCATTTCTCACTTGCCTATATAATAGTGGTTTTGGTGAAAAGTCATTTTCACTTTCTTCACTTTCCATTTTTAACTTTCTCTCTCTAAAAGCTCTCTCCTCTCTCTAGAATCTTATAGGAAAATTCTCTCTTCTCTCTCTAAGTATTTGTTAGAGGTTTTCCTTCTCTCTCTAGAGCTCTTTCTTCTTTGAGGATTTCTGTTCTACGCTTGGGATCGGGGCTTTCACCGAGGGAGTTTCAAGTTCTCCTTTTAGGTTTTCTTCGATTGAGGTACGTTGCATTCCTGACCCCCTTGACTTAGTATTTTTGTTGTTATATTGCATGATGTCTGACATAGGTAGTGACCCTGTATATTCCCCGACTCAGGGGCTTGTGTTTTCTGACTTGAACTGTAGTATTAGTGTAGCATCGGGGGATTCCCCGACTCCCGACCTTGTAGAAAATCCTGTTGTAGAAAATCCTCCCTTACAGGAATACGTATATGAGTAGGGGTGTTCATAAACCGGTCCAGACCGAAATCTGGACCGGTTTGGACCGGACCGAGACCGGAACCGGACCGGCCCTGTACCACCGGTCCGGTCTCCGGTCCTTAAAAATCAAGCATTCCGGGTCGCCGGTCCGGTCCGGGTAAAAACCGGCGGTCTGCCGGTCTGGACCGGTGACCCGGAATTTTTAAAAAAATTGATTTTTTTTTTTGTGAAACTAAACTTCTAAATGAAGGCTGGACTGTTGAAGACTTGAAGCCCATTTGACATTTCGACAAACCCTAATTTTTCGCTCTCCCTCTCACTCTCCAGAAACGGCTGAAACGCTACTGCCTCAGCCTGCCTCTGCCCACTCGGCGCTGCTGCCTGCCTCTGCCCACTCGGCGCTGCTGCGGCGCTGCCACTCCTGCTCGGCGGTGACACTCCGGCGACCTGCTCCAYGCCTCCAGCCACTCCGGCGACCTGCTCCACTCCTCATCTCCTYTAAGTTTTGTTTTTTTTTCGTTTAATTTTGTTTTTTTTACTGATTTGTTTAATTCTTTACTGATTTGTTTGTTACTAATTATATTTCTGATTTGTTTAATTTTCATTTTGTATTTGTTTGATTTTCGTTTTGTATGTCTATTATCAATTTATCACTGATTTTCGTTTTCTTTTTTTTTTTTAATTTTAGTTTTGTATTAGTTTAGATGATTTTTAATGATTAAAGTTAGCTTACTGCCTTACTCACTTCAAATCTTTGATTATGACATGTTTTAGTCAAATATTATGAACCATCAATTTTTTAAAATAATTTATTTATATTATATCGAACTCTTTTGACTATTCTAGAAATTTCTTGCTGCTTTTTGTTTAATACTTGCGAGAAGTATCCTCATGGACCTTATGTACTATTAAAGTAACAATTATGCACTAGATAATTCCAATTCAGATTCATTTCATTAATTATGAGTTTATAATATTGATGTTATATATGATTCTGATGTGTTTATATGTATTGTTAGTAACAATTATGATTCTTATTATGATGTTATATATGATATATGAATATGATATATGTTTATATGTAGAAATTGAGAAAGGTATTATCTTTAATTAAAATACAAGATTGACATTAAAATATATTTTGCTAACTAATTTTTAATTTATTGTTGAATAGATGTGCAAGGAATCGATTTGGACAAGAATGAAGAAGTAGTTTTCGTAGATGCGGCGATGTTTTGATTTAGTGAAGTAAAACTTGGACTTGTCAACTTTGTAATGAAGACTTTATTTATAATGAATTTATGTATTAATTTATTATTGTTTAATATGGACTTTATGTATGTATTAATTTACTATTGTTAAATTTGGAGTTTTTAATGTATTAATTTAAAATTGTTAGAGACTTGGACTTAATGTATTATTAGTTTATGACTCAATGTATTGAGTTTATATTTGCTTACAAATCTCAAAAAAATCAGCCTAAATAAAGGCTTGAAGGAGGAAGAAAGTTGTATAAATATAGCATTATAGCATATGTAGGAAAGTTACTAAACTTAAAAAAAAAACAAGGAATATTGTAACCGGTCCAAACCGGTCTAAAACCGGACCGGACCGGAACCTGCAGGTCCGGTCCAGGTCCAAAAAACCTCCCTTCCGGTCCGGTCCAGGTCCTTGAGATTTCAAAAAACCGGTCCACCGGTCCAGCCGGGTCCGGTCCGGTCCGATTCTGGACCGGTGTACAGTCCTATATATGAGTGTATAGATGACATTCCGTTCTTATATGGGGTGCTGATGCCCGAGGGGGCTACCATACCTAGTGTAGTGCATGGGGATGTGTTGGATGCACTACCCATTAACTCCCCTCCCATGACCCTTGAGCCCGAGGGTGAGGAGTTAACAACTGAACTATTTCCCTGGCAAGTAGGCGTRTGTAGGACCAAGGGGAATGACTGTGCCCAGTTTAGACGTCACTTTGTAGATAACACGGTGACTTATCGTGTTGACAGAATGTCCGAGGCCGAGGCTACAACATCCGGTCAGGATATCCCTGTACCGGCTCCAGGTCCGGGCTAATTCTTCCTCGAGAGGCACTTTCAGCAGGGAGTTCAAATTCTTGCATCATTGGGAGACGACCAAGTTTTATCTGGATTCCCRCTATCGGTACATAGCCCCGACGTGTGACCAGTCGGTGCTGACACCTCCCCCGGGGACGGTGGCTGTATATAAGGGTCATTTAGAGATGGGCCTTCGATTTCCCCTCGATCCTTTCATTCCTTTTCTTTTATCCACCTACAACCTTGCCTTACACAATCTGATGCCCAATTCTATAGCCAACATCATGGGCTTTCTTTCTATTTGTCATTGGATGGGCCGACCTCCAACACTTACTTTATTTCGCAATATTTTCAAGCTGACTGCCTGCAGTGGAGAGAACTATGGGCCCGACTAGTGGATCTTTCAGGCCCGACCCCAGTACAAGATATTGGGTCGGTCCTAATCTAGTTGGAAGGGCTTCCGTCYGGAGTTTGTGTTCGTGTAGCGACCTACTGCTTGGGATTTCCCCCGGGTGACGACCCTCAACCGTCCGAACCTGGTACTGAACTACAATGTTCCCCCTATGAACAAGTCCGAGGGGGTGGTCGCCTTCTTTTTCTTGAGGGAGAAGAAGTGGGTGAATGGTGATGACTATGTGCTCCCGGACCTGATCAAGAACTGGTTGCCCGATTGTGACATTCTCTTGAATGAGCACTACTTGGCCATGTGTCATCTGAGCAAGAAGATGTCACCTGGTAAGGGGCTCATTCATGTTGCCCGAGTCTTTATACTTGCATTTTTCCTTAATTTGACTGTATTTTTGACGTTTGTATTTGCCTTTTGCAGAGGCTGGTCGATTTGGCAATCTGAACATGGCAAGCATCATCTCCGCCGAGGACTTCTTGTTCGGCTCGATTGCTGATGACATGGAGCAGGGGAATCTGAACATCCCCGATGTTTCTGAGGTATGTGATCGATTTTATGCTTCCCGAGTGCCCATACTTTACATATTTGTTTCTATGCTTACACATCTTTTCTTTGTAGAACCCGAAGCGCAGATTGATCGGGGACATGGAGCCTGTGGTCGAGGTTCAACCTGATCTGGGTCACCCGAGTGATCCTCATGCCAACCCCCCTCTGATAGAGAACTTGAGGGCCTTCGAGATCGGGTCCGGTGCTGGTGGGACCTCTCAGGCTGAAACACCCTTCCGCCGTAAGAGGGCTAGGCGAGATGGGGAGTCAGGCCCGAGGGCTCCTCTCACCAAGCTGGCTGAGGGGGAAAAGCAGCAGAGGGCCCAGGAGGCTCTCGAGGAGGTTGTCCTTCAAGAGGACGTCTCCGAGCTGATGAAGGAGGAACATCGGGTCCGGGAGACGGAGGACCTGTAGACTTCTTGGCTCGAGGTATCCGTCCAACCTTCCCGTGTGACTTTACTTCTCTTTTTGATCTTTTATAAACTAATGCATTGCTTTTTTGTAGCTGACTGTGCGCATGTAGGCCTTGGCACTCCATCATCAAGCCGATAAGAAGGCTTTGGCGAGGAAGGCCAAGGTAATCCAGGACAAGGACCTTGAGCTGAAGACCCTCCAGGAGGAGAAGGAGGAGCTCCAAAAGTGGAAGGAGGATCGCACCACCCTCAACCAGGACTTGGTGAAGTATAAGAATCTGGCTGAGAGGAGGAGTAAGACGATCGCCAAGAGGGACAGAAAGATTGAGGCCCTCAAGAAGGAGCTCAAAGTAGAGCAACTGAAGTTGGAGGAGTCTGGTCTGCCGATGGTGGAGTCTTGGTTCACCACAGCCGAGGGGCGCAAGTATAGGATCAAGCTCGGGCAAGAGTCCTTTCAGACCGGCATCGGCTACGCCCTGAAGAAGATGGAAGCAGTTGCAGAGGCTCAATTCCTTGGCCAATGGTCTCTCTTGAAAGCAAAATATGAAGAAGTGGTGGCCTAGGAGATGGCGGCCATCAGGCAAGAGAGGAGGTCCAAGATGGCGGCTCAGGTTCAGTCCGAAGCTGCGGCTAAGGCTTCCGAGGGTGCAGCTAGGGGATCGCAGGCTAAGGCTTCCACTGAGGTCCTTTCTARCGATGTCAGGTCCTCGGGGGCACAGATTCAAACCGAGCCTGCTATTGGAGCTTCCTCCCAGCCTGCTGAGGATGAGTCTGCCAGCTCCCCCGAATGATCTGTCCTTTGGTTTTCTGCTTTCCTTTGTCTTTCTTTCATTCCACTRTGTTGGTCATGTTCTGACCAAAATTTGTAATAACTTTGAATTATTTCTTAACTGTTGCTGGTCGGTGTAGATTCCCGACTCTTGTAATTAGATATTTGCCAGTTGAGTCTGGCTTTAATTTATGAATATTTATCTTGCCAGCTGAGTCTGGCCTTTATGAAATTTCAGTTTTCTTTGCATATGCTGACTGCTGAGTGTTCATACTTGTCTTTATTTCTATCTTTCGCTTGCTTGCTTTTTATTTGCCTTTTTCTCGAGGGTTGGCATGTGCAGCTTTGCTTCAATGGGGTGCCTCTGAGGCTAGTTTGCCCCGAAGGTGAGCATGCCAGTTCCCGAGGGTAAACACTTGCATGAAAAAGATATATAATTTGCGCAAAAGGAAGACTTTTATTAATGCTTTCATTACAACGAGTGCTAGTCATAGCAAGGCTGACTGAGCATTGCTCGATCAGGGATCCGGTGAGGAAGACCTGACCAAGTGCTTTGTCGTGTTACAGCATTTATTTAAAACGGAAATAAAAAATTAACAAGTCTTAACCTTCAGATGTAGTATTTGCGCAAGTTGTCTGCATTCCATGGCCGAGGGAGGGCCTTACCATCGGTATCCTCGAGTCTGTAAGTGCCGGGTCTTACCATCTCTGTAACCCGATAAGGACCTTCTCAGTTAGGGTTGATCTTGCCCAGCATGTTCTCTCGACATGTCGCTTCGAATCGACGTAGAACCCAATCTCCTACCTGGATCTCCCGAGTCTTAACTCGCTGGTTYAAGTATCTTGTGATTTTCTGCTTATAGGAGATGGACTTCAGCAAGGCATTGCCCCGAGTCTCAGGCAGCAGGTCGAGGTTGATCTTCTTATACTCTTCGTTTTGGTCATGATCGTAGAATGTGACTCGAGGGGAAGGTATCCCGACTTCCACAGGCAGGACTGCTTCACTTCTATACACTAGGGAGAAGGGTGTACACTGTTGCTTCCTTGGTCGTAGTACGAGCCGACCACAGGACCCCGGGAAGTTCATCGACCCAAGTACCCTTGGAGCCTTCTAGKTTAGTTTTAATTCCCCGAAGGATGACCTTATTAGCAGCCTCTGCTTGTCCATTAGTCTGAGGTCTGTCCACCGAGGTTGCTCGAATGTTGATGCCGAATCGAGCARAGTATTCCTTAGTGGCCGCACTGACAAACTGTCTCCCGTTGTCTGTCACAAGGACCCGAGGTATTCCAAACCGAGTAATGATGTTCCTCCAGATGAACTGCTGYACCTGCTTTTCAGTGATAGTRYCCAAAGGCTCGGCTTCTATCCACTTGGTAAAGTAGTCCACTGCAACGATGAGGAACTTACGCTGCCCCGAGGCTTGGGGAAAAGGTCCCAACAGATCCATGCCCCACTTYTCGAATGGCAYGGTGGGTAGGATGGCTGAGAGTTGATTGGCAGGACGGTGAGGCACCGAGTCATTCTTCTGGTATCTTTCACATTTCTGAATCAAGTTTTGAGCTTCTTGTTTGAGGGTAGGCCAGTAGTACCCTGCTCGAAGGACTTTACCTGCCATAGTTCTTGCCCCTTGATGACTGCCACAAGCCCCTTCATGAATTTCCCGAAGGATGTAATCCCCTTCGTCCGGTGTCACGCACCGAAGCAAAGGATGGGTATAGGATTTCTTGTACAACCTTCCTTCGTACCATTCGAACCATCGGGCCTGAGTCCTGACCCTGTCAGCTTGTTTTGGATCGTRAGGAAGCTGCTCGTCCCGAAGGTATCGAATTATCTGGTCCATCCATGTACTTCCCCGATCTAGGGGCATGGTGGACTGTTCATTGATGCTGGGTTCCTTCGGTACTTCCCAAGTGATGGTCCGAGGTTCGAGAGACTCGGCTGAGCTAGCTAACCGAGACAGCGCATCTGCTTGATTGTTTTCAGACCGAGGAATGTGACTTATGGAGAAGTGTTTAAATTTCTGGGAGAGCTCGCGTACCTTGTTTAAATACATTTTCATTCCGTCTTCTTTGGCCTCGAATTCTCCGTTGATTTGCCCCACAATCAGTTGCGAGTCTGACTTGATTTTCAAAGAACTAGCCCCTGCAGCTAGGCACATCTGCATTCCGAGGATAACAGCTTCGTATTCGGTTTCATTGTTCGAGGCTGAGAACCCGAATTTGACTGCGTACTCAAGCTTGTCCCCGTTATCTGCTTTTATTAGAATGCCTGCTCCATTCCCATCTTTGGTAGCCGAGCCATCCACATACACCTCCCAACCTTCAGCCTCAGTTGCCGAGGTGGGCCTGTTTGTGCATTCGAAGATGAAGTCTGCCAATGCCTAGGCTTTGATTGCTCGTCTGGGCTCATACTCCAGCCCATAGTCTACCAGCTGATCTGACCATTCTGTCATTCGTGTTGAATGATTTCTTCCTTCGAGAACCTTTCTGATTGGCTGTCCGGTTAGGACCTTGATGGGATGGGCATGGAAATAAGGTTTGAGCTTCCGACTGGCTACAACTAGAGCATACACCATTTTTTCGATCTTTGAATACCGAGACTCAACTCCTCTGTAGGCATGACTTACAAAGTAGACCGGATGTTGAGTCTTGTCCCTTTCGACGAGAACTGCACTCAACGCATAGTCCAGATTGCCAAGTATAGGAAGAGTGYTTCCCTCGGRAAGGGGGAGACCAACTTCGGCAGACTGGACAGATGTTGCTTAAGTTGCTGAAAGGCTGCCTCCGCTTCTTCATCCTAGCTGAATGAGGACCTTTTCAATGTTTTGAAAAAGGCCAAACTTTTGTCCGCTGACCTGGATAAGAACCGACCTAAGGCTGCCATGCATCCTGTGAGTCTTTGGACTTCCTTGACCGACCTTTGGGACTCCATATTGATGATTGCCTGGATCTTATCGGGGTTTGCCTCGATGCCCCTTTCGTCGACCAGTAGAAACCCGAGGCACTTACCTCCTCGAACCCCGAACACGCACTTCTTGGGGTTGAGCTTCATGTTGTACTTCCTGAGGGATGAGAATGCTTCCCTGAGGTCCGAGACATGATCTTCTATCTTTCGGCTTTTGACTATCATGTCATCGACATATATTTCCACATTCCTCCCGATTTGTCCTTCGAAGATCTTGTCAACCAGCCTTTGATAAGCGGCTCCTGCATTTTTGAGGCCGAATGGCATTACCTTATAGCAATAGACCCCTTGCTGAGTGATGAAGGTAGTATGGGGTTGATCTTCTTCTGCCATTGGGATCTGATGGTAACCTGCATTGGCGTCCATAAAGCTGAATAGAGCATGTCCCGCAGTAGAATCGACCAAGGCGTCGATCTTTGGCAACYGGTAGTCATCCTTCGGGCATGCCTTGTTGAGATCAGTGAAATCTACACACATGCGCCATGTCCCGTTCGGCTTCTTGACCAGCACTACATTGGCCAACCAATCTGAGTATTGACATTCCCGAATGAAGCCTGCTTCAAGCAACTTCTTAATCTCTGAGGCTGCTGCCTCACTCCTCTCTTGCCCCTGATGTTTGAGCTTTTGTTTTACACTCCGATGCCCCTCCTTGATGCTGAGTTTGTGTACCATGACTGAAGGATCAATCTCTGGCATCTCTGTAGCATCAAATGCAAAGACATCACGAAATTCCTTAAGGGTCGAGACTATTAGCTCCCGAGTCTCTGGGGCGAGTGACTTCCCGACCCGGACGGTGTGTGTCGGGTCATCATCAATCTGTACTTCTTCGTTGGCCTCCGCAGGCTGAGGCCGATTATACTTTTTGACGTTTTCACTGAGATATACATCTAGCCCGGTGAGGGCTTCTTTCTTTGGGTGGTCCTTCCGCTTTTGCCCGATTGAAGGCTCAAGGTCGGCATTGCGGTGGCTGTTGACATAACACTCCCTAGCGGAGCGTTGGTTGCCATATAGCCGACCAACAGTTCCCYAATCTGTTTCATACTGCAATAATAACTGATACGTGGATATAGAAGCTTTTATCCGATTGAGAGTAGGTCTGCCGAGGATGATGTTGTAGGGGAGGTCCATATCTACGACAGTGAAGTACACCTGAGCCGAGCGGGCCAGGTCCTTCTCCCCGAGTCTGACTGGCAGTTTGATGACTCCTTCTGGGTACGTCCTCTTTCCACCGAAGTCGACCAAGGGATGATCTGAAGCGCTGAGGTCAGACTTAGAATACTTCAACTTCTGCAGACAGTCATAGGTAATGATGTCTGATGAACTGCCGCTATAAACAAGCACTCGCTTCACCCGAGCATTGGACACCTTGATTTCGACAACTAGAGGATCATRATGAGGGAGGGCGATAGGCTTGGCAGAATGCTCGTCGAAGACCATCGCTGGGCAGCTGGGAGGCACCTCGCCACCGACCTTCAACACTTGGTGAGTGAGTTCCTCCAAATGACGCTTCCTGCCCCGATTGCTGGGCCCTCCTGAGGCATTGCCTCCGGATATCACATTCACAATATTCATAGTTTCATTGCTGGCAGTGGGTTGATCCTCCTTTCGCCGAGGTTGTCTGTTCTTTGGTATCCTTCTTGCGGAGGTACCGATTGAGCTTACCCTCATTCGCTAGGTGATCAATGACTTGTTTCAATTCCCGACAGTCTCGGGTGYTGTGTCCACATTCCCGATGGTACTCACACTAGAGGTTCCTGTTCCGCCGGTTAGGCGTAGTTCGAATGGGAACAGGCTTTGGCAGAATATCCAGGGGCTTGATGTCTAGGAAGATGTCTCTCCTGTTTGTATTGTAACGTGGGTCATCCCCTCCATCCCTGAGCTTGGGCTTCTTGCCCTGACTGGGGTCACTCCTACTGTCACCTGTCTTTCTTTTGCCCTCAGATGAGGGCTGATCATCATGCATATTATTGATCTCGGAGGCCTGAATGTATTTCTGGGCCAAAGCCAGAGCCTCCGAGTACTTCGTGATGCCCTCAATGACCAGGTCCTGCTTGAACCGGATAGGTCTTAGTCCTGACATGAGGGCAGAGAAAGCAACATTGTCTTCCAGATTCGAAATGCCCAGAGATTCGGCATTGAATCGCTTTATATAGCTAGACAGTCCTTCAGTATTGCCTTGTTTCAAACTCATTAAATGCAAGCTAGTTTTCTTATGTCTTTTACCAGCAATAAATTGTTGTTTGAACAAAGCTTCTAAAACAGTGAAATTCGTAATACAGCCAGTTTGCAATTCACTAAACCAAGTGAGAGCAATACCTTTAAGCGTAGTGGGGAAGAAACGACACCATGAAGCCTCGCATCCTGTCTGGACGGCCATTTGAGTTTTGTAGGCTGCCATATGATCCTCGGGATCCGTGGTCCCGTCGAAGGTCTCGATCGTTGGCACCTTCACTTTCTTTGGATCTTCGGTGTCCATTATCTCCCTGCTGAACGAGGTTCTATGGACGAGGGTRTGCATCGGCTGTCGAGCCCGAGTGCCCTCCGCTGTCTGCATGACTGACTGAGAGCGAGAACTGTCTGCATGGCCGCGTGACTTGGATGACTAATGCCGAGGTGACCGACTTGTGGCCTCATGCTGGGACCGGCTAGGTCGAGCAGAGGGTCGGTCCGAGTCTCCTCGGCGAGGGGAGACCCGAGGCTGGGCTGCAGCGGCTTCGCCTTGGCTTCAGCGATTGTTGATGATTGTACGGGCATCCATGCTATCTCGTCGCCTCTCTTCAATGATGACCCGTGCATCCAGAGAGGGCCTATGTGAGCGACTGACCTGAGGGACGATTTCTGCCCTTCTGGACGGAACGGGCACAACTTCGCTGGGGGCGTTGCGTTGAGAACGTCCCCGCGAAGGAGAATCGAACCTGAAAGGACCCGAACGTAGCCTGGACGGTGAGGCAGGCCTAGCACGAAGTTGAGGTCGTGGCCCGGAGCTGCGCGCTGGCTGACTGCGCGTGGGCTGAGTCTCCCCTTCTGCCCGTGGGGCCTTCTCCAATTGCTTGGTGAGGAGAGTGACCTTCTCTAGCAGGGCGTCTAGTTCCTGCCTTGTGACCGGGTCTGTCGGCTGAGGGAAGCGAATAGGTGAGGGCCGATTGGTCCTCTCTCCCCCTGCCGCGTTGCCCGAATCACGCGCGACGGAAGTGGRAGTATCCCCTTCTGGGGGTTGCCCTCCCGCGTACCTGTTTGATTGATGACGGGTTGAACATCACGAGCACCGTAACGCGTACTGACCATGGCTTTGCTTGTCGTCCCCACAGACGGCGCCAATCTGTTCCTGTTCAAAGAACTTACAAAGAATACAATGGAAATTAGGGTGAGTAATAAAAACTGGGGATGACAGCTGGCACGCACGTGCTTCCGTCAACGTCCTGAGAATGGACACTTCGTCTCTTCCGACTAACCTGCAAAACAAGCAAAGGTGACTAACCCGGGGGATTTCCGGGAAAAGCCCCTCCGATGCTTAAGTCAGCAAAMAGACCTAACTGAAGGTCGAGCAAGCTAGATGTAAGTGCTAGTCTATACTCGGTGGGTTCAGAATTAGATACCTGGAGTGGGCTCACCAACTCCCTTTTTATAGGGTTTGGTGAGGTTGACTGTTGGTGTTTTTCCCAATGTGGGACAAACTTTTAGTATTTAAACAARGTGGGACAGAAGTCTGGTTCTTGTCAGACTTTGTCTCGTACCCTATTGAGGGTGCCCTTATCCTGTAAGTATGTGGGGCCCACATGTCTCCCTTCTTGGATTAAAGTGGGACCTACTAAATGCCACGTGGCGCCTGACCATTGGGCAGGGACACCCCCTTACTATCTACCATTCTCGTTTAAACAAACCAAGATTACTACGTTCATCAGATCCATTTGTGTAATTTCATGAAATTTAAAAAAGAGCATATCCCGACTAGCAATGTCTATAGCAAAAACTACGAAACCGTCAAGCTAATGCAACTCCGAATAATTCGAAACATCAAACTTAGCAATAGGTCTATTATGGTCCCGGGACCATGTGGTCTCAGACAAATGTTCATTTTCGATACTAGAAATGTTCATTTCCGAAAATAGAAATGTTCATTTCCGAAAATACAAGTGTTCATTTTTCAGATATGAACATTTACACTTGAAAATGAACATTTTACATGTTGAGATGAACATTTGCCCAACACCATGATGAGAACTATGATGCCGGGACCATAATAMAATTTGCGCAAACTTAGCATTTTCATGGGCCAAAATATTACCCTTTCTTTAGACACGAATCCACATGATTAAAAGAACAGAGATTAAAAAAACAAAGATGGAACCTGGAATTTGATTACGCTTACTATATGAAGTTACTAAAGTGGAGTGCGGTGTAATTCAATCATAATTACAGAGCAACAAACATAAWGCATGCAAACCAGGATTGAACAATAGAATTATCAATTATCCGACAATCTCAGCAATTTTCGATTTCGATTCAAGGTTAGGGTTTCTACGATTCAGCCTATCCAACTCCAATTTTACTTTGTTTATTTATTTATTTAATAACTAGTTCATGATTTAGACCCCTAATAAATATTTGCATGAATATTCAAATTTGTTTGATTTACCGATCATATATTCAAATTAGTTTAGTTTATTGATGTTGCATTTGTGTTGATATTCATGTATTAATTCAAACAAACAGGATGGATTTTGAAGGAAATTTTCAAAATGAGGAAGATAAGAGGAAAAAAATTAGGATATCAGGGTTTGAGGATTTTGAAGGGGCGTGGGAAGGTAAGATTGAGCCATTGTTGAGTTATATGCGTGGGATGGAATGTTTGCATAGAAGGAATGGTGAAATTGTGTCGGGTTCCGATGCAATCAATGATAAACTCGTGTTTGTTTGTTTCCACTTACCTTCCACATTTGACGCCTCTATGAATGAAGAATCCTTGCCTCCCAGAGATTTCATTTCTACATGTCTCGATCTTTATACTTACTTTGATGATTTCGAGGTTATTTTGGTTTGTAAGATGGTTGTTGATGATTGCATAATCTTCGACGACATTACTTCTCTCTTTCCTCAATGCTCTCTCCTTGTACCATTGAAGGATGCTAATAGTCGCAATTTTATTTGTCAACTCCTCTTTGATCGTGAGCCTGAGCCAATTGGTTTTGATTATAAGTGCGTGTTTGTTAATGTTGCTGATCATACTCTGTTTGTCGGAAACCCGGGTTCGATGCCTGTTTTCGTTGCTTGTCTCCAGGACCTTTTGCGCAGCAGCTCATTTGATGCACTGCGGTCTTATAACAGGCTTGTCAAAGCTGTGTGGCCCGTCGACCCGTCTTGTATTTCCTTAGGATCACCCTATTCCCCTATAGCTAGAATTTTTGAAGATGTCAAGCCTGAGTATTCTGATGATATCAATGCATTGGTTTCTGAGTTACCTGCCCTTCAGATTGGCCAGACATTAGATGTGAAGTTCCTCTTGTCTGCTGGTGGTGCCTCAAATGAGCTTGGTTACCTTGTTCGAAAAAATGGTGAGCTAGTCGAACTTGGCAAGGCAATTCATGGCAAGTACACCATGATTTGTTGTTTTCACGCACCTGTCTTACGTGTAGTACGGTGTCGAAATGATTCATGTATTTCTCAGTCTCTACTAAATACATGTTCTGAATTGTATACCATGGGTGTGAATTTTGAGATGGTTGTGGTTGTAAAGATGAAGAAACTAGCTGAATACAAACAAGTTTTCAGTCACTTCTTATCGGGTTTCCCCTCTTGGTGTTTTGTAATACCATTTGAGGACTCAAAGCGTCGAGATTTTATATGCAAGTACCTTGAACTCAATAGTGTTCAATGCCTGCTTTTGGATGATAAGGGTACGGATATGAAGAAGAACATTCTACTTCATGGATATCCTGAATTTGCGAAGAGATATGGAGCCGACACCTTTCCCTTTACTGATGAGAAGCTGCAGACACTTAAAGCAGATGAAGAACCGAAATGGAAAACTTCTTCCACTAACAACCTTGTGGAACTTTTGAGGTGCAAGCCGTCTGTTGTCCTAAAAAAGACCAATGCAGAAGATGGTTGTGACTCGTTGACTATCTCAGACCTCAACAAGAATGATGTTGTTGGGTTGTACTTGTGTACCACAAGAGGTCTTATTCCCAAGCTCAAGATGGTATATGAACAATGTAAAGCTCAGCAGAAGCCATTTGAAGTTTTGCTGGTCTACATACCCTTCTATGACTGTCTTGACCCGCAAAATTACAAGCTGTGTGTTGATAACTTGTTGCAGAAACACAATTTTTCATTGTGGTACCTGCCATTTGATAATTCTGTAAGCCACAAGCTCCACCGACTTGCTCGTAATATGGCAGATGATCAGCTTATCATCTTTAGAGACCAGGGTGCATCTATTGACAGTTTTGGCGGAGAGATGATTAGTGCTTGTGGAATTGATGCTTATCCTTTCACTAGGAAGGAATTTGTCAGATGGGAATTGAACAGGTTAAAGGAACTCACCTTGGAGACATTGTTGGTATATAAGACACGGACTTACATTCTTAAGAATAATCAGCAGATTCCTGTGGCTGATCTCAAGGGCAAGAATGTACTTCTTTATATGAGTTCTCTTCCTAAAGAAGAATTGTTTACTTTACAACGACTATTCCATTGGTATATATACCATCAGGCAAGGATTCCTGATTTTGAAGTGGTCTTTGTTCTCACTAATAAGGTCAATGTTCCGGAAGATGATTCTGTAGTGTCTGCAAATATGCCATGGTCGGTATGCCCTTATGACGCTGATCACTCAGCTTTTGTCATGGAGAAATTATTCTTTAATAGTCCAGTGCATCAAGCCCTTGTTGAATTTGGAACAGATGGCCGGGTTTGTTCATTGAATGCGTTCAACCTTCTGGATATTGATGTTGATGAATCCAGAAAAACTCCATTTGGTAGTTTTGATCTGCTCCGCGATGTCATTGAGGAGCTTTGTGACCGTTATAGGGGCCTTCCTGAGTCCGCGCTTAATGAAATAATTTGAATGTGTTAAATGTGTGGCTCTATGGTTCGAATTTCTCTAGGATTTGCTTTCGTTGTTGGGTGTGGTCAACTCTACCCTATGGCTTCTGTTCAAATTAAGTTTGTACTCTGTCTAATCAATAATGCGGTTTTTTGAGTTCTAACTAGTATTCAGGCCCAGGCGTTGTCTCGGGTCATACATTTTAATTTTACTTTTGTAAATATATTTATTTTACCTATTAATAAATTTTACTTTTGTAAATATATTTTGTGTTATTATTGTGTATAAATTATTAACAAATCATATGATAAATTACATAATTTTTTGTGTTATACAACTGGATTTTTCAAAGATATTATCCAATTGGTCACAAAAAAATATTATCTATCTATCATACTCCGTATTTTTTTAAATTGATTATAAACAAGCTTATAAATAATTTTAATTAAATCGGATATCGCACGGGAATTAATCTAGTTATTTATAATATAAAACTATTCATATCTAAATTAAATCTAATAAAGGGAAAAAAAACCCAACTGTGAAATCTCATAATGCATGTTAACAATAACACACAAAGGTAACAAAGATCAACTTATCACAACAGTAAGATTAAAAATTGGACGACATGGATGGTCCTTCACTGCAAGCACATAGATCGAATTCTATAGCCGCACGTAGGGACGTCAAAAGCTGACCTGATCTGCTAACACGACCTGAACCTAACCTGAAATTAGTGGGTTTGGGTTGAGATTTTCAACCTGAATGTTTAAATGGGTCGACCTGAACCTAATTTGCTGTTAAATGGGTGAGGTTCGAGTTAAAAAGTCCAATCTAAAAAAAATCACTTCTATGATAAAATGAAAAAACATAATTTGTAAGATTAATTTTTCTTTTTTTTATGCAAAAGGAGAGAAGAACTCATACAAAAATAAAGAAAGAAAAACAAAACAAACTAACAAAGGCCTACAAAGGAATAATACGTGGCAGAGCCACTCCTAAGATATCGTTGCTGAGAATTCGAGATAGCTCTCCTGGAATAGGATGAACAACTTTAAAGGCTTCCAGTTGCGCAACTCCAAAGTTAGCAAGCCAATCCGCGGCCATGTTGGCTTCTCGATAGCAATGATCGAACAATGCGCACACTCCATGACGGACTAGCAATAAGCTCCTTGCACTGCTTGAGTATTTGACGATGAGGTCCACGGTTAAGGTCCTCTTTTAATATGAGTTGAACACACGTACAATTATCCATTCAGATATCAAGCATTGGAATCTGTCGATCCCATTCCATTTTAATACCTTGAAGGAGAGCCAATAATTCCGCTCTAATGGCCGTGCATTGCCCATAATTAGCCGCGTAACACACCAAAGGATGTCCATTCACATCGCGTATTAAACCACCACCTCCAGCTGCTCCGGGGGATTCTTTGGCAGCCCCATCCGTGTTGAGAACCACCCACCCTTTAGGGGGAGGGAACCATTTGATCAAGACTTCTCTCTTTGCTGGGCTATATATGGAAGGCTAACTTGTCCCCTTGTAAAGCAGCTTGAGTCTCATGAAACTTAGCTTGTAGAAAGCTAATTCTATCCAAGGGTATTGCTTACGCCACTTCCAGAGCCAATTAGTGATTACAGCAAATAAAAGAGGCCATGAATTACTTGCCTTCAGATTTTGTACCACCCATTTATGAGTATCAGTTTCAGAAAAGAACCATGGCAACATGTGAAGGGGACAWAAGCTTTGCCAAACTTTCCGGCTCGTTGTGCAATCACGTAGCACATGCAAAATAGATTCCCACCCATGGGGACACGTAGGACAAGACATGTCAGTGGACAAGTGCCTATGCACTCGAGATTCATTAGTTAGAAGTCTCTGATGCATGACTAGCCACATAAAGAATTTCAGTCTATTTGGGATGGGGGCTTTCCATAAATCATTCCACAATCTCGAGCCGTATTATTTTCATGGCCGACTTGACAGTAAATGTGCCAGTAGAAGAACCATTCCAGTAAAATTGATCGTCCAAATCCTCACGATGCTCCAGAATATGTGATTGTATGCTCATGAGAATAGATGGAGGGAGGTATTCAGCAAATAGTTCTCACTTCACCCAGTAGTATCATCCCACATTTCTTGGACTGTAGCACCAAGTATATGGGGAGGAACCGCCTTGATAGAATAAGCCAAGAGTGGCTTATCGAGTACCCATTGGTGGTCCCAAAACAAAGTTCGAGCACCATTACCAATTGCAACTTGCGCACCTTGAATCACCACACGTGCAGTTTCTACCACTCCTTTCCACAGATTGGAGCAATTTCTTTTAGCCTGAAACATGTTAACATCGCACCGATCATTGCAATAGTTGGATCGAACCACTCGAGCCCAAAGAGAAGTGGGTTCGGACAGTAGCCTCCAACCAATTTTACCTAGAAAGGTTGCGTTGACTTGGCGCATGCTTTTAATGCCTAGTCCCCACTGCAACCGTATCCCAAGAAATTAAATGGCCCTTGCGTTGGTCATTTGTACCTCCCCACAAGAATCTACGGGTTTTTTATTCAATGTCATCACACACACCCTTGGGCAACTTAGCCGTTTGCATGGAGTACGTAGCTATGGAAGAGAGAGTTGAATGTATCAAAGTAGTGCGAGCAGCCAAGGACAAGAATTTGGATTTCCATCCTAGCAGGCGACGGTCCACCTTTTCTGTGAGATGCGCAAACGTTTCTTTGGTGACTCGACTATGAATAGCAGGCATGCCCAAGTAAAATCCTAAGTCTTCAGTGCTTGTCATATCAAGAGCCCGACAGATGTCATTTTGAACCTCCATACTTGTGTTGTGGGAGAAGAATACCCGAGACTTGCCATAACTCACTTTGCCTCCCGAAGCAGAGCAAAATCTATCAAGGCAATTTTTTATCACATGAGCTTGGTCCATGCTAGCCTCAGCAAAGAGAATGACGTCGTCTGCGAAGAAGAGGTCGGACAGCAGAGGACCACGTTTGGTCAATCTAATGGGCAACCATCTATCCTCATAAATAGCATGCTCAATAACTTGGTTTAAACGCTCCATGCACATGCAAACAAGTACGGGGAGAGGGGGTCTCCCTGTCGAATTCCTCGACTCGGCATGAAGGCATCTGAAGGTTCCCCGTTGACCAGAACCCGCATCGTTGGTAAAGTTACACAATGCATGATAAAATTAACCAATGATTGGGGAAGTCGCATTTCCATCAGTGTATCTCGAATGAAATCCCATCTAAGGCGATCATAAGCCTTCTCGAGATCTATTTTGATGGCCATCAGTGGCTGCCCACCTCTTCTTGTTCTCATGGTATGCAAAACTTCTTGAAATATGATGATATTATCCGTGATTTGACGCCTAGGGACATAAGACACTTGAGTAGGGGAGATGAGTGATGGCAAAACCGGCTTGATTTTGTTAACTATCATCTTGGTAATGACTTTGTACACCACGTTACATAGGCTAATAGGCATGAATTGTTTGGCCTCCTCTGGATGATCGACCTTTGGAATAAGAGCGATGAAGGTTTCATTCAGAGTATTAGGGAGCTCTTTCGCTGACAACACATCCAAGACCAACTTGCATACATTAGGTGCCACCAAGTCCCTATTTTTCTGGAAGAACAAGGCTTGAAAGCCGTCAGGACCCGGCGCTTTCAAAGAACCCATGTGCTTAAGGGCAAGTCGAATGTCTGCAATTGTAAAGGCACGAGTTAGGTGCCTCCAGTCATGATCCAGAAACCGAGGAAATAAACCTCGAGGAAGAATGTCAAGTGTAGCAGCAGGTGCATCCTCCGTGAATAGATGTTTAAAATATTGTACCAAATGCTGGTGAATATCATTCTTGTTTGTGAGCCAGTCGTTGGTATCATTTTTTATGTGTAGACACCTAAATGTGTCTCCCCAAATGAGTAATCCGTGATGAAACATACCGCGTCTCGCGATTGTTTTGACTCAGAAAAGATGCTTTGAACTCACAAAAGTTGGAAATACGTGAGGTCGTACTCGGAACTATTGAGCAAAGGTCAAATACAAGGCAAAAATATTTTCTCTTCGGGTTTTCTCGATAACCAAGGTTTTCAAACAAGTTACCTGTGCATTTTCATGCTTTTTTTTTCATCATGTTCGTCACATTTTCTGAAATCCGCAGTATTTTTAAATTATTTTCTGATTTTTCTATGATTTTCTATGAATTTTGCAATGTTTAAATACGCAGAATACGCAGAAAATACTTGAATAATTAAAATACGCGGAGTGTTCTAGAAACGTATTTCTTGCGAAAGGACATGCGTCTAGAATAATCCGTATCTTAGAAAATCGAGACATATGGCACAAGATTTATTCCGATATGTAATATTTCAGATTTTTGGAAAAATTATATACGGCAGAAGCCTGCGTATATACGCTCTTAGGAGCGTATATACGCAGGTTTGAAGAATGTATCGTATTGCTGCCTTCCCATGAGGCGTATAATACGCTCATCCTGACGCGTATATACGCCTCATAGCGTATATACGCTCATAAACTCGAGCGTAGTATACCTCATCATGAGCGTAAAATCCACGCTCACATAGCGTTAAATATACGCTCCTCCCCTAGCTCCGTGCCGTGGTTTATTATACCATCCCAATTGCCATTGCTCCCAAGTCCGAGACACGATTTCACACACAATTCCCGAGACATACGTCTACTCTCTCTCTCTCTCTAAAACACTCTAAACACATTCGTTCTTGAGTTCTAAGCATCGATTCTGTTCGATTCAACAAGCGAAATAAGGGTATAAATCTGAGATTACTCACCAAAAACATATTTTCTCACTCTTTTTTTTTTAATTCCTTTTGTCTCTCTTAATTTGATTAACCATTATTATGAGTTTTAATTCAATTAAAACAATGTAGAAATCCACCTTTTAATTAAGGGAAATTCCCAATGGTAACCTCCAATTTTTGCAAATTTCCAGTGGTGACCTTCAATTTTTTTAAATCCCAGTGGTGACCCTCAACTTTCATGGTTCTCCCAAACGTGACTTTATTAAGAGTTTTTCCGTTAAATCCTATGGTTGTCGTTAAATATTGGTTAGGTTTACAACCTTTGTTAGAAAAGTAACTCACCGCTCCCCCCTGTACATCCCTCTCACCCTTATTCGTTCATGCCCTCCATTCATCATCATTCATACCTTCCATTCATCCTCATTCTTTCATACCCACCGCCTAGCAGAACCGCCCACCTACACCATCGCCAACCACCGTCGACTATCCAGCAGAATCGCCCACCAACAGCATCGCCAACCACCGCCGAGTACCCAGCAGAATCGCCCACCAACACTGTCCAATTTGCGAGTCCAAAAACAAATCGTGGGTCTATTTGATTGGGGTTTCATTGGGGTTRTATTAGGTTCTGGTGGTGGTGCAAATTGGGCGGGGTAGTGGGACTTGGATGTGTTTGTAGTGAGGGGTTGCGTGGGTGTTTTGCGAGGGACTGCGAGGGACTACGTGGGTGTTGTGAGGGGTTGCGTGGATGGTAAGTGTGTGTTGGGGGGTGATGATGGTTGGCTGCGTGGATGGGTGACTGACGGTTGTGGAGTGGGGGTGGGGTGGGTAATTGCTTTTTTTTTGTTTCTTTTCTTACAAGTATTAACATTAGTTAAATTTAACCGAAAGTTAACGGAAAAGACCTTAATAAAGTCACATTTGGGACAACCATGAAAGTTGAGGGTCACCACTGGGATTAAAACAAATTGGAGGTCACCACTGGGAATATGCAAAAATTGGAGGTTACCACTGGGAATTTCACCTTTTAATATAATATCATGTAAATATGAAGGATTGTCACTCACGTTTTCAAAATTCGTTTTCATTAACAATTATTGTTATTGTCATCATCTTGTCACAAATTTCATTATTATGGCATTCGTTTAATTGTCAAATACTAACCATGTTTCTTTGTTTCTTGTTAGTAATTCGATCTAAAGGACGTTCTTCTTTAGTTTTTGCTTTAACATTATGTGAGATATTTGCAAAGTGACAAGGTGAGAAGGACACACATAAATTATTCATGCTCTACTACTTTGTTTCATGTCTTTATATATATTTTCTTACTCACACTTGATAATATTGTTTAACAACCAGACCGGAATTTAATCGAGCTCTGTCACATTAAAGAACAGAATACTCATATGGCACGACGCGTCTTATAGGCACCTTATTATATTGACTAACATCAAAGTGGATCGCCTTGTCATTATAGAATCATTGTATTGTACATAATAGCAACTCACCTAATAATATATAGAATTCAGTTGCGCTCTTCAAGATCAATTTCAATAGGCTCTTTTGAATTCAATCTGTTAATGATTTATGGAAACTACCAAGGACACGAGTAGGGCCGCTACATGCAGGAGGCGGATTGGAGCTTACTTGATTCAATCCGTACAATGGTCCTCGAACCCACTTTTGGTTACTGACCTATTCTGTGGGCCACTAGTTTGCAACCAATGTTTCGGGGCGTCGAGTGAACTAATGCACGGTGAGCGATCCCCTCAATCGACAAAACACACCCAACGCATTCACACTTGCGGATTCCATGGCTCAAATTCCACTGACACTGAAGACTGAGGTCACGCCCCTAGGCGGGGCGAAGCCTTACCGTTAATTTTGGCGACTTCAACATGAGGAATAATCACCATTTTGGTGAGTAGGCAGCTGAAAGTCTCGTTAAGTTCCTAATATTCTAATCAATTGAATTTTGCTTGTGACCACTATCGAATAAGGGTACATTCCTAGGCACCTTTGGTCTCAATAGTGTGGGCATAGTATCTCGTGCTCGAGATCACCTATAAGGGGGAGAATTTTATCATTGGTGCATGTGGTTTAATGAGATCACACTGGCTAAGTAAATCCTATCTCGCCCATGCCGCGATATGACGTGTTATAGATGCGATTAATATAAAGGGGTATCTCGGCACATACATCCAATGTTGTTGGTGGTGAAAAATGAAGACAGCATACTACTCTTAAGAGATGGTCCTATCAGACTTAACCAAGCCGACCTATAGTTCAATTAGATCCTTGACCTTAAGTGACTAAATTGGATTTGTGTATTTCAATCAATGTGCATTAGTTTATAAACTTTAGTGACTCTTCATCAGTCCAAATTCTTAAACCCCACTAAGCCCAGTTCCCTTAAATCTAATGAGTTTCAGACATTGAAGTTTGATGATTCCATTAGGCCCATTTCAAATCAATTTCAAAACTCCATCTCGACTAGAATCTGACTTAGGTCCCGATTCCAAATCCCAAAGAATCAATTAAATCTTGACTTAGATTCGAACCTTTTGAAACCATTAAAACCTAAATTAGGTTCAAATTCAATGTAAATTCAAGAACCTATGAATCTGGAATTAGGTATCGATTCACTTTACCAACCAAAGGCCTTGAAATCTAAGAATTGTCGCTTCAACTATTCAATCTAAGAACCTTAAAACTAAACTAGGTTCGATATCGACTCAACCCTTAGGACTTTGATTCAATGCTAGGGCCCATTTTCAAATTATTTCAAAAAGTGGGGGGCTCATTAGGTCTAAAAGAGGGTCCATTAATTCTGAATAGGCCCAATCTTAGGATGTTGAATCTCTCTCGAGTACTAGCACCTTAAATCAAGATTTAGGTCTAGCCCATTCAGATCTACTTCGAGTTCAATTCCTTAAGTCCAGACCTCAAGGACGAGTTAGGTTTGTATCTAAAGAGGTTTTCAGTTGACCAAATCTTTTGTTCTGAGGTTCTAAAGTGTAATTTTCTTGATGATCAGCAAGATAGCCAAAAGAACTACGCAACTTGTCTCTGGGGCCCAAAAGAGGCGAGAAGTCAAACAAATCCACCTCACACAAAGGCCATGTCTCTTGACCTCCATCATCCACAAAAAAAGCTAAATCCTATTACCTCTGGACCAACTGGAAAAACAATCAAAACACCAACTACCATCGAAGGCCTCATGGTCACCCCAAGGCGTGTGGGTCACGATCTGGCGGCCTGATCTCATGGACTTGGTTCATAGAGTATCCTAGTCCTAGCATATGTTCCCTATATAATTCCTGTCCTTGGTCTAATGTAGTCTCATTCCTTAATACATAACCGTTACTTTCAATGGATCATTGTTTTTGGCAATAATTATTTTCTAATTTCTATGGCACAGTCTCAACACTCATTGGCCACAATTGGATTTAATTCTAATACTGATTTAACTATTGAAAATGATCAATTATCCCAAGAGAGCCTTCTTCACAAGCTCCACAAAAATACCCCCTCCCTCATTCCCATTGTCACAATCACCCCTAATCAAAATCCTTTGCAACCTATTTGAGCCACAAACACTATCATTTAAGCCTATCTATTCTTTACGGTCACCCACATCTACCCAACCTTGACCAAACGGTGCGATAGGAGAAAAGACAACGTGCAAGAAGAAAAGAAAGAGAAAGAAGAATAGAAATCTGGCAAAAAAAAAAAGAGCTATCCAAAAAAATCAAAGTTCAATGCCAGTTATACAAAATCATCAAAAATGCAAAATCCATAAGACTCAAAAACCCAGATCAAATAAAAAGCAAAGTCCACAAAAAGCACACTGCGCACCGTGGTTCACTTCATAAACAGTCAAGCCTTTTTCAAACCCTCAAACGCACCAGCCTCACAATTACAACACAAAAGCCCTCCACACAGGCCATTGTCCAAATCATCCTCAGAAACTACGGGTCTAAGATTCCGTAAGGATACGTTAGAAACCTTTTCTCGAGTTCGACCGACATTAACCATTAAATCATTTGATGCCTTTTGAGTGCTTTGACTCGACTCAGAATTTATAATGTTTATGCCAGTCATAGAACATGACATATGACTCATGTTAAACCAACATCATTAGCCAACCTCGCGTCTACCACATCTTTGACCCTGTAGCACAAATTGACCTTTTTATTTCTTCGAACCAACCATTCTTTGGTCCCTATCCAATGACTCATTTGACTCAATCCCAAAAAGGTAAACCGCCTGACCTTTGGGTTAGACATTCTTGTGGAAACTCATCCATACAATCTATCACCTTCCCCTATGTTGACTCTACCGTAAGCTACATATTCTCAAAGCCTCGCTGGGGGCTCGTCGTCATCATGGCCCTTAATTTCCAGTTGGGGCTTCTGGTCTCCTAAGTCCTATTACAGGTTTCAAGTCTTTGCTATCAAGTGGAAATCCTGTTAAAAATCCTTTTGACCCTGTCTTTTCCAATCAAAGTCACTGATCTCGCCAATGTTAAGTCAAGTTACGTCCGAGTCACCCATCGTCCAAATGTCACCTTCTCTAAGTCACTCTTTAAATGAACCACTCTTCAATGCGCCTTGTACTAGATTTAGACTCTAGTATCGTTTCCTTTTATAGTCATTAAACCAGACTTAGATATGTCACTTTTCGGTTCGAACCAGACCTTACCATCCTTTCAAAAACTAGGGCATAAAACCAGGACCCTATTTCACCCTCGGAGGTATATCCTAAGTCACTGAACTAGGACATTCTCCATTCCAATTACCAGTTACACATACATTTCAAGTTGCCTCTACATTAAACCAAGACTTATGCTACGACCTCAATCCAGACTTAGTCACACTTACCCCTCATAGCTATAGGCCAAAATAATGCCTCATTCAAAATTCAAAGGCTCAATTCAAATCATGTCTAGAACCAGACCTAGACAAGATCTCTCAAATCAATGTCAAGAAACCCAACCTAGACAAGCCCGTTCAAAACGTCTCTAAGATCTGATCTAGAACAGACCTAACAGCCCTTGGCAAAGACAACTTTCAAATCTGTCTTGAACAAGACCTAGACCAAGGCCCCTTCCAAAATCTAAAGGACTCTTCATCAGTCTGTTAAAACCAGACCTAGACAGCACCTTTCAAAAGCCTCTCAAATAATCATTGTTCTAGAACCAGACCTAAACAAGACCCTGTTTCAAATATCAATGACATCTGCTCAAATCATGTCTAACCAGGACCTATACAAGACCCTTTCAAACTCAAAGGCTCACTCAAAATCAAGTCTCAACACAGCGAAGCCTATTCGAATTCCAAAGACTCTTTCAAAAAATCAATGACTCTTGCCCCTCTCTCAAATTCAAGGTCACAAGACAGGATCAACATTGCATGCAAATTCGCTAGACTAAAAACAAACCATATGTCGTCCACCAATGTATCCTAATCCTGAATTAGGATATCATTGTTCAAGTCCAATGCTCATTTTTTCGAAACATGGGGATGCGTCTGCACTTCTCCCGAGCAGCCGATAACGAAGATGATCGCTTCGAGGACTCAGACCGCATGAACACGGCTACAGGTAAAACTAACCGTTGTTTAGCATAAGAAAGGTACCGGCGAAAAGGCAATCCAGGTCGCAGAAACGTTCTTGAGTTGCTCTCCGCCACGAATCGAAATACTTTGACTTCGTCTTAACGAACTTACGTCTCTTCCAGACTCAGTCAAAGTGGGTTCTGTAGACACTAATGTGTCTCCCCAAATGAAGTATATCGTGATGGAAAATACCGACGTTCTCGCGATTGTTTTACATCAGACAAAATGCTTTGAACTCACAAAAGTCTGAAAGTGAGTCTTAACTCGGACTATTGAGCAAAGGTTCAATACAAGCAAAAATGATTTTTCTTCTTTTCATCGGATAATCTCAAAGGTTTTCAAACAAGTTACGTGGCAGATTTTCATCTTTTTATTTTTCTCAAAAATCATGTTCTCACATTTTTCTGAATCCGCCAGTATTAATTAAAATTACTTTTCTGATTTTTCTATGGAATTTTGCAATTTATTAAGCGCAGAATACGCAGAACAAAATGAATACTTTTATGGAAAATACGAGGAATCTCTAACGAACGTACTTTCTGCCGAATAGGAGGCGTCTAGAATAAATCCACGATAATCTTAAGATCATAATCGAAAGCTGCACATTATGGCAAAGATTTATTTCGAATTGACAATACTTTTCAAGTATTTTGTGGAATAATATCGCAGGTTTTGTAAAGGATTATCTATGCTGCCTTCTTATTGAGGTATCAATACAGTCATCTATAGGCGTATATACCTCTCCAATGAGCGTATATACGCCATCAATGAGACGATAATAACGCTCTCTCCCCTTTGCTCCGTGCCTTAAATACACCCTTCCTTGCTCAGTCCGCAGACACGATTTCACACACAATTCCCATGAGACATACGTACTCTCTCTCTCTCTCTACTAAACACTCTAAACACATTCGTTCTTGAGTTAAGCATCGATTCTGTTCGATTTCAACAAGCGAAATAAGGATATAAATCTGAGATTACTACAACCAAAACATATTTTCTCACTCTTTTTTTTTTTAATTCCTTTTGTCTCTCTTATTGATTAACCATTATTATGGTTTTAATTCAATTAAAACAATGTAGAAATCCACCTTATTTAATTAATTCATGTAAATATGTAGGATTGTCACTACGTTTTCAAATTCGTTTTCAATTAACACTTATTGTTTGTCATCATCTTGTCACAAATCATTATTATGCATATCGTTATTGTCAATACTAACATGATTCTGTCCTTGATTGTAATTCGATACAAAGGACGTCATCTTTAGTTTTTGCTTTAACGAATTTGTGTATTTGCAGTGACAAGGTGGCAGAGACACCACAATATATTTATCATGCTCACTTAACCCTTTGTTTTCATGTTTGATTTATATATATTTATCTTCACAACTTGTTATATATTGTGTTTAACAAGACCGGAAATTAATCGCTTGTCACATTAAAAACAGAATATCATGGCGACCGGTTTATCAGGCACCTTATTCAATATATGACTAACAATCAAGTTGATCGCCTTGTCATTAAAGAAGTCATTGTTTGTACAATAATGCAAACTCACCTTAATATAATTAGATTAGTGCGCTTTCAAGATCAATTCAATAGGCTTCTTTTGAATTCAATTGTTAATAGATATTATGGAACTACAATGAGACCGAGTAGAGGCCGCTACATGCGGCGGATTGGGTACTGATCATCCGTTACCATGTCCCGAACCCACACCTTTGGTTACTGGACCTAATTTGTGGGGCCACTAGTATTGGCACCAATGTTATCAGGGCGTCCGTGAATAACCTATATAGGCACGGTGGCGATCCCCTCAATTCGACAACACACCCCAACGCATTCACATGCGGATTCCATGGCTCAATTCCATGACACTGAAGCTGAGGTCACGCCCCCCTAAGGCGGGGCGAAGCCCTACATTATGGAAATGATCTTATTTCTCCATTGTCTCACAACTGTAGATAGGTGGAAAAAAGTCGTATTTCTGTCACCATCGCGAATCCATTCAGCTCGTGACTTTTGATATCACAAGAGTTCCTCTTGATATAGCACATCATCCAATTCTCGACGTAATTTTCCTTCCAGTTTAATCAGTCCCCTATTATTTGAGAGAACAAGGTCTCTTTGAATGCCTACTATCCTGGCCAGTAAAGATCTTTTTTGTTGAAAAATGTTGCGGAAAGTGTTTTTATTCCAATCTTGCAAGGCAGTGGACAGATTATGAAGCATGAGAACAGGGGGAGTTGAGGTAGACCACTTATCTTCTAAGAAGCTCGTAAATTTCTCATGAGTCATCCAGGCAGCCTGGAACTTGAAAAGGGCGGTTTACAGCTTAAAGAGGGGCAAACCCATTTGGAGAAATAAGTAAGAGAGTGTAATCACTCTGGATAGCAGGAAGGTGTTTGACAGAAGCTTGTGAAAATCGTGTGGACCAAGAGGTATTGCAAAAGGCCCTATCAAGCCGACCACTAATCCTTGTTTCTGGAGTTAATCCCCTAGCCCAAGTGTGAGCCGCACCAAAAAATTCCAATTCAATCAACTCCATGTCATTTATCCAAGCATCAAAACTTTTTGATCTTCTCGAAGTCTCTGGACAAGAAGAGTAGCGTTCAGAGTCTCTCCTAGTATCATTGAAATCGCCTCCCATCATTCATGGGAGGTTGTGAGATGAGGCAAAGTCTTTTAAAAATTTCCAGAGGTCTTGACGTTTAACTGGGTCTGGAGAAGCATAAATGGCAGAAAAGTACCATGGGACCCCTCCCACTCGTTGTATTTCCATGGTGATGTGTTGAGTAGAATGATTAGTGATGGAAACAGAGACCAAATTTGGTTTCCAATAAGTCCAAATGCCACCCGAAAATCCCTGTGCATAAACTCGAAAGTGCCCACCATAACCAATAGCATCAGCAATGTAATCAGCTTGATCACCCCCCATGTGAGTTTCAACAAGTGCGATGACTGAAGGTTTGTGATTTCTAATTATCTCTTTGAGAGCAGACAAGAAAGCACGACTTCCGACCCCACGAACATTCCAAACCATAAAAGAGATTGGAGAGAAACTAGGAACAATATTRGGGTATCGGCTTGACATAATATCTAGTATCTGAGAAAGTGTGTCCATATAGGCTTCYGAGATCATCCTATAAATTCTCCTTTCTTGCAAAGGCAATGTCATAGTCAGAACCAACTCCGGTGGCTTCGGGTTCGGTTCGATCTAAGTCATGAACTGGATTTCTAGTTTGTGGATCAGGGGGATCAGTGTCCCCATTGTAGGGGCCTCCATGGGGTGTCCTACACACAGTGTTCATTCGGGTGGAAGAGTCCTTAGGAGCATGAGAGATTGCTCGTGCAAAGCCATGGAGAGACTTGGGAGGGTTGGTGTTGATTGAAAAGTGTGGTCTTGTGAGAGTCTTGGTTTTTGTGGGGGGCAGAAGTAATAACACGATTGGACTCGTTAATGGTGGATTAATCTGTGGCCTTGATTTGGTCTCGGGTAGGGCATAATGTTGGCTTGTGCATAACCCTCATTGTATCATCCACAAGATTTGCCCCAAAATTTCTTGCCGAGTTTGTTCTAGAATTTCCTTGATTCTATTTTGGATATTTACTGGCTTGGGGGTGAATATCATCACCAATATGGTTGCTTTCCTTAATTATCGCATGCTCAATATTTGCCAGCTCATTAGTGGCATTTTGATTCCCCAAATCACGCGGAGGATGATTATTTTCCAAAGTTGCTGAGTTGGGATTATCTTTTGAATTTTCGAAATTTAAAATTTCAAATCTTGAACCCGAGGGCTTCCTTTGGGAATGGGTTCGGGTTGGGTTGTCCACCACTTCACGGTTGCTCGTTGGATGCTGCACTTTGCCAGTTCGGATTCGAGGTGGCTTTTTCACAAGCATCCACTCACCATATCGTTCCATTTCCTCAGGTTGCTTAACAGAGTGGGTGGTATGACCAGGGTGATCAGAGTAGAGGTTCTCCTCATGTTGGGGGGAAATCAATTTAGGACACTCATCCTCTTTATTGCTGATTTTGTCACAATGGTAGCACACCAATCTTAACCCTTCATACTGTATCTCCTAGATTTTACCATWCAACCAAAATTTGGAGAGGAGTGGCTTTGAGAGGTCTAATTCAACACATAGGCGTGTGAATTTTCCACGTTCTGCATTGCTGGTCATTTTGTCCACCTTTAGGACTTTGCCAATTTTGGAACCAATTCGATGCATGAACAAGGTATCAAAATACTCCACAACAAGATTTGGTATTCTCACCCAAGCAGTGAGGAATTTAATAGGTTCATTGTCTGGTACGAAATTAGGAARCCAACGACGGATAGTGAGGTAATGGTCCTCTATAAGCCAGGGTCCATCTGTAAGCACATGGTGATAGTCATCATTGTTAGCAAACCTGGCTATGTAAAAGTTGCAGCCAACATCAGTGAGGGAGAAGTCCCCTTTCAGTTGCCATTTGCTTTTAAGTCTCCTTACCAAAGTCATGTATCCTATGTGCTTATCAAACATCTTGATAATTAGGGAATGTTTCCATGGCTGTCGCAATCGTTTTTTCTCCTCCTTTGTGAGTAAAATAACAGGGCATCTTTCACCTTCAAAGGAATCCTCCGGAGGCTCGTCATCATCAAAGTCTAACTCATCATCAAAGATTTCCTCCAAAGGGGGCATCTGCAACTCACGTTCATTAATCATGGCATTAGAAGGATGAAGCCCTTGTAATTTTTCTTTGAAAGACAGTTTTGTGGTTAAGGGAGTCTRCTGCACCACATCTCCTTCCATCATAGTCGAATCTGTATGGTCCTCTTCCATTGGACTAGCGTCTTCTTCATTTGGAAATACTAAATGATTTATGTTACGCTTGATTTTCTTATTAGATCCGCGGAGTTGATCTGCTTCATCCTTGTTTTCGTGAGCAAGCGAGTTTGAGAGCATTTTTCTTTTTTACAAAATCGATGCGTTTGGTTTATTTGTAAGATTAATTATTAGTTTTGTTGGTTTGTAACTTGGAAGACTACTTATTGTTGGTATGTTTGAACACTTTGGTTTCGATCAGTTCTTTCAGATACATTTGTAAACCATGAAATTTCAAACCTACAAAATTAATAAAAAGACATGAAATATGAATCACACTATATTTTATTGATAATTTGTGGGGCTCTACAATTATCGTTACTCTCTTGATCTATGAAACGTTTCGGAAACGGGGAAACGCTAATTCCAAAAAACAAGGAAACAGTGAAACGTTTAGAATAGTTAAAAAATTTAAAGATTTTAGCAAGAAAATTATTAAATTGTGTTAAAAACTACTAAATTCTATTGAAATGTACTAGATGGAAACGAAGTTTTCTAGAGGTTTTCGAGTTTTCAAATTTCCGAAACGCTCTCTAAAGATGCATATTAGAGTTTTTTTTTATGATTTCGGGGTCTCACGAATATTATCCTTTATATATAGAAAAGAGAAACCGACTTGGAAAACAATAAATGGTAACAAATCCCTAAAAACCCTAAAATTATAACAACTTTATCTAATCTCTATTATATAAGTGAAGGGGAGCAATGGTGTCTCCTTTGAAATTCCTAATCCCTACCCATCATACTTATGAATATTACACAACACACATTAAATTTAGAAAAAATTAACAAAAATAATCCCAACTTTGGTGGTTTTTCCAAAAATAATCCGAACTTTCGATTATTCCAAAATAATCCCAACTTTGGGGGGTGTCTTCCAAAAATGATCCCTAARCGGTTTGTGACCTGTTGACTAAGTTAATTGCCACGTGTCGCTTTGTTATTGGCTGAAATTAAAATTAAACTAAATTAATTAAACTTAATTAAACTAAATTTAATTAAAATTAAACTGTTGGCACCTAACCTCCTTCGATCCTCACAACAACCACCTTCCACATCAAACCACCAACCACCTCAACCCATAAGCCACCAGCCACCCTCACAACCACCATCTGCCATCCTCACAGTCCTCACGGCCACCACAACCATACAACGACATGAACCACAACCACACAGCCACTACCGCCACACACTCAAACACCCAACCACCACACTCTCAATTCCTCTCCTACCCTCCAAATAAGCCCTCCACCCTTGAAATCCTCCTTCACCCCTTCAAATTACACCCCACCCTCGAAATCGTGGTCGTGTGCATCGTGGCTAGGCGGCTTGTCTACAAGGGTGCTTGGCGGGGCGGCGACTTCGGTGGTTGTGGGAGAGCGATGAGGCTCGCGGTGGCACAATGTCGACTGTGTAGTGGGTGGTGAGGTGTTTTTAGAGGTGGTGCGACGGTCAGTGAGGTGAGGTGAGGTAGAGAAAGAGATACTCACTATGGGGCTGCTCATTGTTATGTCGGTGGTGCTGGGTGGTGGGTGAGGTGAGAGAGAAGAGGGAGGGTCGGTGCCTTAATTAGTGGTAGCTGGTGGGTGAGGTGAGAGAGAGAAGAGGGTGGCTGGTGCGTGGGTAAGGTGAGAGAGAATAGGAAATAGAGAAAACCGGGGGAAATTAAAAAAAAAGGAAAAAAATAAATTTTAAAAAAATGTAACCTGAAGTATAGGTAACAGGTAAACGGGAGCAATTTTAGAAGACACCCCCAAAGTTGGGATTATTTTGGAATAATCAAAAGTTCGGATTAATTTTGGAAGACCCACCAAAGTTGGGATTATTTTTGTTAATTTTTCCTTAATTTTATGTATAAACTTACCATATTGATTATTAATGGTTATTCCATCAATTCAAATATATGAGCTATATGAGACATAATTAGATTATCAATCAATATAACCAAATTAAAGGGAAAAAGGAAAGTTTTTATCAAT